>CAKOAT010419598.1:770761-839320 GCA_932364175.1 Eruca vesicaria subsp. sativa | reverse complement strand
TGCGCTGCATCATATCGTCATCCGCCGGAGTCGCGGCAACCGTCTTTGTACCGGCGAGTCGTCGGTTAGAGAGTCGTCAGGAGGCATATTGATTTCGTTAACGCTACTTCGTATGGCCCCACGGTGGGCGCCAAATGTTGAATCTAAGTTTCGTACGGTCGACTGACTGGAAAACTAAACTCGATTTGTGGGTTTTTCAAAGGCGTTTTATTAATCAGAGTTGATAATAAGAGAAGATTACAGAAATATTCAAGGAAAGAACAAAGGTAGAAGCTTTATGAAAGTCCGGCCGGATTACAAAGAGGTTCGATCGATGGTAAAACCCTAAATCTTGCCGTCACTGTTTTTGTCTCAATTTTCGGATCCTCTTCCCTTTGCCATCTCTCTTCCTTTTATAGCCACGTTCACCCTTGTCCTCTGACACTTGTTCGCCCTAGAGGATTCGGGCCTGGGTATGCTTAATGGGCCTTGCGAATTAGAGAGTAATCGATCGAACTGTCACTAACCGGTTTGGTCGATCAACTGCCGAACTGAACCGATTGGTTCTCTTCAAACCGATCGTCTTTCGAACGGGCCTGATTTCCAATCGGGTCGTGAGTGACAACGGACCAGATTTCTTATTAGATGGATTTTGTAGGGGGAGGTGCAACTCCTCTCCTGCAGCAATCGCTTGAACCGTCGTTAACCGGCTGGGTCGATCGATCGTTTGAAGCTAAACCGACCGGATCCCCTTCAGACCAACTGTCTTAGTGTGGGCTTGATTCTCGACTGGGCTTTGGACGGTAACGGGCCGAGTCTAGTTATTTGATGGGTTTAGTGGAGGGAGATGAAATTTCTCTCCAACATCAGGTTAGATAAAGCTCCAATTCAATGGAGTTTCAATCTCTTTCATTGTTGTCCGAGTGTCAAGATTTGGAATATTAATCTGACATTACGAATTTTCTCTCAGTTTAAGATTTAACAACGTAGTCTAGGTTTGAATAGTCTATTAAACAAAGTTCATAAACCAAGAACATACCACATTGTTGCTGAAACTGTTAATTTCACTGAGATAGTAAATAAATCAGCAGGACTCTTTGTTAGAACAGGCACATTGGTGCCAAATTAAGAGTCTCTTAAGAAGATTATTATTAAAAACATAAAAAGTTTGAGAGAGATAATAGAAATAGAAAGAATCATTTGTCCCTAAATTAAGAGCCTCTTAAAAAATTATTATTAAAAACATGAAAGTATGAAAGAGATAATAGAAATGGAGAGAATCATTTGTCCATAAAAAAATGTTTACTGACATTAAAGAGGCTACATTAACATTTGTCATTTTTCCATTAATTTATAAAAACATTCAACAATAAAATTAAATCATATAAAACAATTATTTTAAGCTTTTTATATATTGATGGAAATGTATTTTTGTAAATATATTAATATTAATGATTTTCTTAGGTGTTAGGTACTGAGATAGTAAAGATGATTTTCCTTGATTGTCCTATTAAAGGTGCTGAGGAGTTAATTATAACAGCGATATATGATCACTGGCGAGTACCAAGCACCTTCAAGCCCCCAATCTCCTTTACATTTTGGTTTGACCATGTCAGTTAGGCACGTACTATTCATACAACTCAGAATGGACTTTCATCCTTCATTAACCTATTATCTTGTCATACCTTTAAATTGGAACGAAAAAGCAGTGCAGAATAATGTGACTGAAAAAATTTTTTTTGCAGCTGTTAGATAAATATTAAAAATATTATGTAATATTTGAAATCTACAACCTGTTAATTTTTGAACTGTTATAATTATATTATCTAGTTTTGATTTATATTACATTATATATATGCATGTTTATTATTATAATAAGACTAAGCATATAAATGAAGAAATAAGCAAAAAAGAATCGTACCAAAAGAGAGAGTGATATTATTATTACTTCAGAAGGGGCACATTACAAATGAACTCAAACGTTCAATATATAGAGAAGATATGAGACATATTTCACTGTGAAACATTAATAATAATGTGATCCACTTTGAAGACAATACGTAAAGTATTGACTTTTACAACACTCCCCGTTGGAGACCAGTATCTTTAATGTTTTATTGTACATATTCAGTTGCCTCGTTAAAAATCTTTCTTGGAAAACCCGATGGGAAAAACCATAGAAAGGTAAAAGAGTACAACTAAGAAACTCCCCTCGAACAGGCGATCGTTACATATCTTGTTGATGACGCATTCCAATGTTATAAACATGTTTTCTGAATGTTGTAATGGGTAATGACTTTGTAAAGAGATCTGCAGCATTATCACAAGATCGAACATATCTCACTTCAATTTCTTTATTCTTCTCGAGTTTTTGGGTATATGAGAAAAACTTCGGTGGAATATGCTTGGTTCGGTCATTTTTGATGTATCCTTCTTTTGTTTGAGCGACACATGCTGCATTGTCTTCATATAAGATGGTCGGTTCTGAATTGACGTTGATCCCACTACTTGAAAGGATGTGTTGACTTACTGATCTAAGCCAAACACATTCTCTACTTGCTTCGTGGAGAGCGATTATTTCAGCATGGTTTGAGGAAGTGGCTACAAGTGTTTGTTTCTGGGATCGCCATGATATAGCAGTTCCTCCAATTGTGAATACGTATCCAGTCTGTGATCTAGCTTTATGTGCGTTAGAAAAATATTCTGCATCTGCAAAACCGACCATTTCTCCGTTTGAGTTGTTAGGATAAAATAATCCTAAATCAATTGTTCCTTGAAGATAACAAAAAAACATGTTTGATCCCATTCCAATGTCTCTGTGTAGGAGATGCACTGAACCTTGCCAAAAGATTAACTGCAAATGATATATCAGGCCGAGTGCAATTTGCAAGATACATGAGTGCTCCTATTGCACTTAGATATAGTACTTCAGGGCCAAGTATCTCCTCATTTTATTCATATGGTCGAAAATGATCATTTTCAACATTTAGTGATCTAACGACCATAGGAGTACTTAGTGGAGTTCCTTTGTCCATGTTGAATCGTTTCAACACTGTTTTTGTATATGTAGATTGGTGTACAAATATACCTTTATGTGAATGCTCAATTTGTAGACCAAGACAATATTTTGTCTCTCTGAGATCTTTCATCTCAAATTCTCCTTTTAAATAATCAGATGCATTTTGTATTTCTTCTTTAGTCCCGATAATGTTTAGGTCATCAACATATACAGCAATAATAACAAATCCAGATGACGTTTTATTGATGAAAACACATGGGCATATCGGATTGTATACATATCCTTCTTTACTTAAATGTTCACTGAGACGATTATACCACATACGTCCTGATTGCTTTAAGCCGTATAATAATCTTTGCAATTTTATTGCACAGAACTCCCTAGGTTTAGAACTTAATAGTTCTGGCATCTTAAACCCTTCGGGGATTCTCATATAAATATCAATGACCCATATAAATATGCTGTAACAACATCCATTAGATGCATTTCTAGATTTTGATTAGCAGTAAGACTCATCAAAAATGTAAAAGTGATTGCATCCATAACAGGAGAATATGTTTCTTCATAATCGATCCATGGTCTCTGAGAAAATCCTTGAGCTACAACACAAGCCTTGTATCTCATTACTTCGTTTTTCTCATTTCGTTTCCGAACGAAAACCCACTTGTATCTGACAGGTTTCACAGCTTCAGGTATGATTACGATAGGTCCAAATAACTCTCGTTTGTTAAGAGAATCAAGCTCAACTTGTATTGCATCCTTCCATTTCATCCAGTCGTGTTTCTTTGACATTCTGAGATAGATTTCGGTTCAGGATCATCACTTTCTTCATTTATTTCTTTTGAAACAAAGTACGAGAAAATATCATCGACACCATTCACATTATTTTGATTCCATATTTTTCTATTGCGAACGTAGTTAATAGAAATCTCATGATTTTCTTCAGAATCACGATGTTCAACACTGTTATCAACCTCATGGTTCAATTCTTCCGGCCTTTCTGTTGTATTGGATGGATTTTGCTTTTCCATCTCCTTTCGTTTTCTATAATTTTTATCCTTAGAACCAACAGGTCTACCATGTTTTAAACGTATTTTTGACTCTCGTGTATTATCATCTGCTCCACGTTCATGTGGCATTTCAATACGAGAAGGAGCATTTGCAGCAGGTATATGTGATTTTGTTACCGTTTTGGTGTCTACAAATGCATCAGGTAGTTGATTTGCAATGCTTTGCAAATGCATAATTCGATGGACTTCTAATTCTGATTGTTTTGTAGAAGGATCATGGTGTAGTAGAGATGGCACACACCATTTTATCTCTTTTTCTACTTGTTTATTTTCTTTCTACTTGTTTATTTTCTCCCCCTAGAATTGGAAATACTTTTTCATCAAAGTGGCAATCAGCGAAACGTGCCGTAAATACATCACCAGTTTGTGGTTCTAAGTAACGTATAATTGATGGAGAATTGCAACCAACATATATCCCTAACCTCCTTTGAGGTCCCATCTTTGTACGTTGGGGAGGTGCAATTGGCACATATACAGCGCAACCAAAAACTCTTAGATGAGAAATATTTGGTTCTCATCCAAATGCTAACTGTATTGGTGAATATTTGTGATATGCACTTGGTCTCAACCGAATTAGTGCTTCTGCATGCAAAATAGCATGTTCCCACACAGAGGTTGGGAGTTTAGACCTCATGATAAATGGTCTTGCAATCAGTTGCAGACGTTTAGTTAATGATTCATCCAAACCATTTTGTGTGTGAACATGAGCAACATGATGTTCCACATCAATTCCAGTTACCATACAATAATCATTGAATGCTTGGGAAGTAAATTCACCAGCATTATCTAGTCAGGCTCTCTTTATTGGATAATCAGGAAAGTGAGCTCTTAGTTTGATTATCTGAGGTAAAAATCTCGCAAATGCCACATTTCGAGAGGATAATAAACAAACGTGGGACCATCTACTCGACGCGTCGATCATTACCATAAAATAATAGAATGGCCCACAAGGTGGATGTATAGGTCCACAAATATCGCCTTAAATTCGTTCAAGGAACTTTGGTAACTCTTTATCTATTTTGGTTGGCGATGGTCTTATAATCAACTTTCCTAAGGAACACGCAGTACATGTTATTTTATTCCCTTGATAAACTTCTTGGGGTTTCAGTGAATGACCATGTGAGTTCTCGATGATCTTTCGCATCATTGTGGTGCCTGGATGACCAAGACGATCATGCCATAGTGTAAAATCATCAGAATTTCTCCTAATCACCAAATGTGATTCGATGGCACTTATATATGTTTGATGCAGACCAGTAGGGAGTTTTGGTAGTTTTTCCAACACCTTTTGTTTTCCCGCTTTCTTAAGAGTAATATACATATATTTATTTCCGTTCTTAGTTTCTGAATGAATATCAAATCCTTGAGAATATATGTCATTAAAACTCAAAAAATTCCTCTTAGAATTTGGAGAAAATAGTGCATTATTTATCGAGAAATTTTTCCCATTAGGTAATGTGAAATGGGCTTTACCATTCCCTTCAATCAAGTCTACAGGAGCCGATATTGTGTTAATTGTGATATTTGTTGGTTTAAGTTCAGAAAAATATTTTCTATGTTTAAGAATGGTGTGTGTTGTTCCACTATCTGATATACAAATATCTCTAGCATTGATCTTGGTTGATGCTCCGTTTGTAGTGTCCATTTCCGAGACAAACAAAGAATTAATAGAGATAAGATAATCTTATTCATAAAATATTATACATCATTAGCAGACATCAAACATGCAGTAATTAAACATAAACATATGAAAAATCACACAATAATTATACATTAACCTTCCACAAATAACATTATTTATGGTATAATTGTGGAATTTCAAGAGTCACATGATGGGTGCTTAATCTTCTGTGATAACGGTCTCCTCAAAATCATTCACAAAGTCAGACGCATCCAGGTGCGTTGTACCCTCAGAAGTTTCCGCAAAGTTAACCTCTTTACATTTTCCTTTGATGGAATCTTTGTATAAAGCACATAGATGTGGAGGGGTACGACATACACGCGACCAATGTCCCTTAGTACCGCATCTGAAACATGCTTCTTCTCGCTTCTGAGAAGTATTTCCTTGGTGTTCTTTTCCCTTAGTGGATTGCTCAAAGCGGACCCATTGGAATGACTTTTTGTCTTGTGGATTGTACTTTCGCCCACGTCCACGGCCACGGCCACGAAAAAACTTATTTTCTTTCACCGGTTTCTTTGCATCTAATGCATTGCTTCGCGAAGCGCTTTGGAACCAGTTGGACGTGTCATGTGATTCTTGATTAGAAGCTCGTTGTTCTTTTCTGCTAGGAGAAGTGCCACAATCAAATCCGAAAATTTGGTATATCCTTGCAACCTATATTGTTGTTGCAGGGTGATGTGGCTCTTATGGAATGTCGTGTATGTCTTCTCAAGCATTTGAGACTCGGTGATTGTTTCTCCACAGTATCTCAATTTAGCCACAATTTCTAACACAACAGAATTGTAATTCATCACTTTGTCGAAATCCTGGAACCTCAGATTCTGCCATTCATCTCGAGCAAGTGGAAGTGTTATGTCTTTCTGATGATCAAAACGATCTTTCAGAGACTTCCATAGCTCTTTAGGATCTCTCATGTTGACATAGTCATAAATAATACTTTCATCAAGGTGTCTTCTAAGGAAGATCACCGATTTAGTCTTTTCTTGAGGCGTTGAAGTATTATTCTCTTTAACGGTTTCAGATAAACAAAGAGATTCAAGATAAGGTTCGACTTCTGTGACCCAAGAAATGTAGTTGGTACAGGTGATGTCTAGAGCGGGAAATTGGAGATTCTCGATCTTTGCCATTGATTTTCTATGGCACAAAATAAAAAAATTTATTAGAATTTCATTAATTTTAAATAAACCCGATTACATTGATAGTACACGCAATTACAAGTAAAACTAATGCTAATAAACATAAGGCGATGTTAATTCCAAAATATTCATGAGTAGCTCCTTCAACAAGAATAAAATACATAGACGAAGAAATAAAAATCGCACATAAAATTAAAAGAAATCAAATCATTTTTTTTTGTAACGAAAAATTTGAGGTGAACGATTTGTAAATATTTGAGAGAAGAAAAAAATGTTTTGGATGAGAGAATGAAGTGAAAATGACTTGTTTTTAATTATTAGCCGTTAACTAGCCGTTTAAAAAGTAATTTTTTTAATTATTATTTAAATTTATTTACGACCTTTTTAATTATTATTTAAATTTATTTACGACCGTTGGAAGTAAAAACAAAAAATAAAATTAATCAGAATTATTAGTGAACCATTATCAAATTTATCAGTTTAAACATATATATAAATATAAGTGAAATCCATTATATATTTAGTTATATACATGGTGATAAAATTATCTATCAGGTTTTTAAAGTGAAAATATTAAGGTGATGATCAGAATAATAAATTATGATAACAAAGTCATATATTATAACGTAATAAATTAAAATGATTAGGCAGTATACCGGCCATTATGGTGCCTTAAGCAACCATTATAAAATTTATAATAAAATTTGGGGCGGCAGAGCCGCGCTCCGGTAACAATAAAATGGATAAAAATGGGGCGGCAGTGCCGCACTCCGGTAAACATAAACATAACAAATAAATGGAGGCCCCACTCCAAACATAATAATCAAAAATAAATTTTAATAGTAGAGTAATCGTGTTGATAACGTGTTATAATTATATTATCTAGTTTTGATTTATATTACATTATATATATGTATGTTTATTATTATAATAAGACTAAGCATATAAACGAAGAAACAAGCAAAAAAGAATTGCAAGAACATGTAAAACAAAGTCAAAACTAATATAATAAACTTTCAAAGGAAAGAAATCGCTCTGAATACGCTCTCGACCTAAAAAGTAGATCTGATAACGCTCCGGTGTTCAGACGGCGCGTGAACGCGCGTACCGGAACCGGAGGCTACCGTCTTCATCCATCTCGTTTCTCTCTTGCTTGGCTTCCGTCTTTGCTCTGCTACTGCCTTGTCTGTGTCTCTTGTCAGAGGTTTACTGTTTGTTTTGTCACTTGCTCGTAGGGGTGTGTGGCTCGGTGGTGATTCAGCCTGTCATGGAGGTTCGACGCAGTAGAGAGGACCAGTTACGGGTGTTGTTGTTCTTCACAATATCTTCTCGTGTTTTTTGTTTGTGTTGTTTGTTCATCGATGTGTGACGTACCTTCGTATAGGGAGGAGATTCGCCCCTGCCAATTCGTTTTTGGCTTCAGATTTAGGTTGGATTTTTGGTTCAAAAGTTCCGGATCAGTTAGATTGACGGTGTAGTTTAGCTACAATTGTTTTTTTTCTGGAATCCTTCTCTAGATCTGTTAGTCCAGTTGTTCTTGCGGGTCTCCTTTGGCTGCTGGTTTGATCTCCTTTTGCAGGTGTTGATTGTCCTCTTTGAGTTTGTTGTGGCTTCCATCTAGTTCTCCTTTTTTTGCCGTTCGTGGCCTGTTCTTGTCTTCTGGATTAGGTGGGCCTCGCCCCTAGTTGTTTGTTCAGATCTTGCGTAGATCTATTGTGTTTGTCGCTTCATACCTAGGCGTTCAATGGTTATCGTTGTTTAAGCCGCTTCCGGGAGTGTTAGTAAGTTCTTTACTTGCCGGATTATGAAGTTTTGGTTACTGGGTCCTTGAGGTGTTTCCACGGAGTTCTAGGAGGAGGTGGTTTAGCGGTGGTCTGGCCGAGGGCATTCCCACTAAACAGCTGCCATAGATGCTCTATCGAACAATCTACATGTTATTGTAAGACTTATACTAGTGGTCTGGAAGGTTACTTATTGGTGTTAAGGTTGAAATATTTCGTAATCTTTTATGTTGCCCCGTTGTGGGTTCTAGTGCCCGGGGATATCTCTGTTTTCCGCCGATTTAGTTAACCACTGAAAGATCTTGTATCCGTTGGTTTATGTCGATCTCATGTTTGCTATCAATAAAATCTGTTGATGGAAAAAAAAAAGCAAAAAAGAATTGTATCAAAAGAGATAGTGATATTATTATTACTTCAGAAGGGACACATTACAAATGAACTCAAACGTTCAATATACAGAGAAGATATGAGACATATTTCACTGTCAAACATTAATAATAATGGGATCCATTTTGAAGATAATACGTCTATTGACTTTTGCAACATGAACTAATTTTTTTGAGTCCTGAATTTTTGTATTGGACCGGCTCATTGGTCTTGGCGAGTTTGACTATATTTTTTTTACCATCTTTTTGACTTAACTAAAATATTATTTAACACAATCTGTAGCCGAATAGAGATATTGGTCATTGTTGTTTGACTAGTCCATTTTCAGTTTTCAAAAGAATGGTTAAATAGTAATAGTTACTTTTTAGATTAGCAAAATTATTAAACATTTAGGAATATATGAATAATTTTAGTTAAAATTAATATCATAAGTATTATTTTACAAGTCAATTTTATATTTTGGATAATTAAAATAATACTAATGGTGTGTCTCCGCTACGTGTTAAATATTGCTTAAGCTAGTTTTTATGATGCTATTATGTGTTGTAAATTTGGGTACTTTTATTAAAGCGTTGAAAATTATATGTTATGATAGCGTGTTACGTAGTTGGAGGAGATTATTGAAATTTTTACTAGAGTTTTGATATGCACATCCGTGCAGATATGTTTTTTGATTTATATAAGTTGTTTTCATAAACAAAATTATTTTTTAATAAAAACTTAAACTCAGTTTTGTATATTGTGTAACTTTATTAGCAATGTTGGGGATACTTTTTATTTGATATTGTTGATATAAAAATATTTAAAGATTCTATTTACAATTTGTAACATATATAATGTGTAAACTTTGTATATTATGTGAAGTGGTAAATGAAAAGCATTGCGAGAAATGAATCATCTCTACCACTAACTTCAAGTGAATTTTTTTTGACTGAAGTGATAATTTTCATTTTCCTTTGTTTACGACTCAAAGTCTACCTTATAATTTGCATCCTTCACTTTAATAAGGTACATTAAATGGATATTAGGGATGTTTAATCCAGTAAAACAAAATCGAACTGAAATAAAGAAAATGGTTTGGATTTGGTAATACAGAAATGTCACTTTTAAGAAACCACTATATATAAATATAGTTTGTTATATAAACCGATCAAACCACATAAACTGATTAATTAATATATAGTAGTATAATTATATATAAGTTATATAAGGTAATTAAGAATATATAAATAATTTCTTTTATTGATCTGATCTTCATAGTTAAAATATTGATTTTAGTAATTTAATATTTTTAAAATAAATTTATAATTTATTTCTATCAAATTGAATAAAACATATTTTTTACCTTTTTTAACAAATATGTGTGTGCTTATTAATTATTTTTTACCTTTTTAACAAATATGTGTGTGCTTATTAATTATTTTAAATAGTAAAAGAAAATAAAAAAAATAAGCTATTTGAAAACTGAAATATCTTCATGTTATATAAAAACCGTATTTAATCATATAAAGTAAAATCCATAAAATATTTTATAAATATTAATGAATTTATGGTTTTTTGGTTTGAACCCGAATAAATAAAAAAATAATAGTATAAAAACCGAAACAAACTAAAATTAAAATTGTTTAATATGGTAGTTATCTTTCTTGATGTAGGTAATTGTTTCAGACTTGGTCGGATTTGATGTTGTAAACTCTTTTTGGGTCGATGGTGGGACGTTCGTCGATCGATGGTGATGGTCTTTTTTCGGTTCCACGTTGTATCTGCATGTTGGCTTTATCTCGCCTCATCTCATGCATGTAGCCAACCATCTGATGCTGTCATTGAGTGGGTAGTAGACACCATCGAGCTTCGTGTTGAAATCATCTTCTGATATTCCTTGAGCGTCACAAATTCCAAATATCATTTCATCAATCTCATCTTTGTTGTAGGTGCTTGGCTCTGCCCTGGCCTGAGTATATCCTTCTGCATGTTCTGGAAGATATTTGTAGGTGGGCTTGTTCATTGATGCGCTTTTCAGAAGATTTCAGATGTCATATTTTGATATGTAGATGATGTTGTCATCGATTCCACGTGCATGTCCATTCTCATCTCTATATATGCCATACTCATCTCTCTGTTAAAGTGGAATTTTTGTACTCCAAAACATATGAAAGCTCTCCATTCAAACTCGGACCGCCTGTCATCGATGGCGAGAATGGTTTGTCGATCGATGGTCGTCTTCGTGTTTGATTTTGGCGTTCAAAACGCTTTCCTACTTCACAAACTGTAGCAAACAGATCATCTAACTCACGCTGCTGGTATTATTTGCGTTGTTGAATGAAGAGGGTGTCTGGTCCATTAGCCATCTGAAGGATTTCTGCGATGTCCTCTCTAGATACTTGTAGATTTTGTCCATCATTTGCTCGTGCATAGCCATGTGGATCCCTGAAAATACCAAACTTATCCGGTGTTAGAAAATCATTATTTCTATTATCTTGTGTTCTTACCTCGGATTGTGGTTGTTCATGATTGTCGATCGATGGTGCATGAGTGTTGTTGATCGATGGGCATGTTTCATCTGCACCTATCCCATGTAGTGCGGTTTCAACTGCATAACTCTCTTTACAGCGATTTTATGCCTAACTGCCAATCGAATAGTTTTCCTCTTGCACGATGTCGATTGATGATGGGTAGCCTATGTCGATCAATGACGCATTTTGTATTCCATAGGAATGGTAGAGAACTCTATCTTTTTCTTTTCTGTAGGAAGACCATGATTTTCAATAGCTCGTTCCTCCTTGTAGTCCTCGTCATACTCTTCGGTAGATGTATTATCTTGTTTTGAAGGTCAACCAGTGTCTACTACAAAGGTAGGTTGGTAGTAATCATTCTGCTAACTGTCAATAGAACCTTCTGGGAAATCGTCGTCTAGACGATTATCGATCAATTTTTCCAAATGACTATCGATCGATGTTGGAGTGTGAGTGTCGATCGATTCGTCCTATTTTGTCTCGTATTCAGCTCCATAGTGGCATGCTGCTATGAATCTTTGATCATCTCTAGTCCCTATGTAGGACGTCCACGACTTGACAGCTCGAGTTGGTTCTGATATATTAGTGTCAGGTATAACTGGTTTGTCTGCATGTTGCATACTGCTTCTACAGTAGCCATGAAAGCTCTCCCAAGTAGTAGAAAAGAATTCTATTTCAGCTTGATGTCTAGAACATGACAATCAACTGGGAAAAGGGCGTTACTAATCTGCACCTTCAAGTCTCTGATTATTCCTCATTGGTTTCTTTGAGAACAATCCACAAAAGTGAATGACTCATGTGAAGGCTCTATTTTACACCTAGCTGGTCTGCCATAACTCTTAGTAGTATGTTGACTGAAGCTCATGTGTCACATAGTGTATATGGAAACACAATGCCTTTCACCAAGCATAGTATTGCAAATTTCCCACGATCACCCTTCTTCTTCAGTGTAATCCCTTTCTTCATCTTTTCTCTGACCTGATGGAAAAATTTCTCAATTTTCTTGGTCTCTCTGAAGAACATCTACCACCTGTGGGTAAAGTAAGCCTCCTCAAATGGTTTATTCAGTGGAATCCCAAGGACTCTCTTAGTAAAGCTATCCAACTCCTTCTCATTAACTCCTCTATTCAGATGCTTAGCAACCTTCTTTACCCTTCTCTTCAAGGTTCTTCCCTCAGTAGCAGTATCAACTTGCATACGCTCTGGTGCATCTTCTGAATCTGTGATGGTGTTGTCTGGTGGATTATTTGAAGGTGTTGATGGGTTCCTAAGTGTGTTGAGTCGTGATACATCAATTGCTGGTAACTGCACTTGGTATGTGAGGGGTGGTCGTCGATTGATGGGTGTTGGAGATTATCAATCGTTGATGATATCTCTTTGTCTATCGATGGATGGGTGTTGGTACCGATCGATGTTGACATGAAGGGGTCTAGGTGGATGTGGGTGTCTTGAACTCCTTGGGTGTCATCATCCTCACTGCATTTCACGATGCAACCGCCTCCGCTGGTTTTGTCGATCAATTCTTGGAAAAGCTCGTCGATCGCAGCTCGTTGGAGGTCATCGGTCGATGTTTTTTGTGGGGCGTCGATCGACACCAATACGAACTACCAAAACTGATGGAGCTTTCGACTTCAAAATATCCTTCGTGAAGCTTCTCATCCTCAACCACTGGTCAGAAATAATCATCTATGATGACATTCACGTGGTGTTTCATTGCTTCACCTCTTATCCCTCTTGCTAAGGCCTCATGCCTCTTAACAGCTTCTCATGTCTGAACTATTTGTGTCTTCAGCTTCTTCACATGAGTGCTTAAGGATTCAAACTTTGTGTTCAAGTTGTTGTAGACACAGTCAATCTTCCCATTGAAATCCATTGTCGGCTTCTGCTGGCATTTAAGAACCTGATCATGCATTGCTTCAATTTTGCTCTCTTGAGTCTGTAATGGTGGATTCTGGTAAGATGAACTTCCATAGCTCTTGCTATTGTTGTTGCTGTAGAATTTTTGGTACTGTGAACTCTGGTTGAAATTACTCCTCTGTCCATTTCCATAAGAGTTTTTGTTTCCATACTGATTTCCAGACCTCTTAAATCCAGTGCCACTGATGAAGGTCACATCCTCCTATGTTGTGTTATCCTCAACAACTACATCATCTGCAAAGCAAACATGCTTCATAAGAAGCTTGTGAAAAATGTCTAACTTTGCTTTCACCTCATCCATTTGCTCCTTCCCAGGATAGCGGCAGATTTCTTTCTCTCAAAATCAGTGTTCTTAGTGCTACAGCTGGATGCCAAGTTCTCAATGAGTCTCACAGCCTCATTTGGATTCCTAGTGTTGAAGTTTTCTTCACTAGCTGTGTCCAGAGCCATCTGATACTGAAGCGTGGTGCCTCTGAAGAAAGTGGTGAGCAGCTGCACTTCGTGAAGCCATGGTGTGGACAATTCTTTTGGTAAGACTTGAATCTGATCCAGGAGCTTCTAAATGATTCTGTAGGCTCATGTGTGAATATAGTGATCTTTCTCCTCAAGTATCTAGCGCGTGGCTCATCAAATAAGTTGTACAAGAATTCTTGATTTTGGCACATGATGTAAGTGATCGTGGTTGTAACTGCTTAAGCTAATGTGAAGCCTCTTCAGCACGTCTAGTACTTGAAGAGTTTGCAGAGTAAAGAGTCCTTAGGAACTTCATTGACCTTAATAGCAGATACAAGATCCTCGAACCTCTCTAGATATTAAACAGTGGGTTACCTCCCACTAAGAGCTTGGTTATAATCTTTAGCTTGACGTTTAAGATACTTTTGGACTAAGATGGTGGTGGAGCACCACTTGTTGGGAAACAAGTATCCACATCTTCTCTGCTCATCTGGAACAATGTACTGACAAAGCTTCTGATTGCCTCTTCACCTTTGGTTCTTTTGCTTTTCCAATTGCCTCAACTTTACTGATCCTTTCCTCAAGGCTATCAATATCCTTTTTGACAAAACTGATCATGTTTTCTGTGTGGATTGGTCCATTTTCTAGTCTTATGTTGATGTCCTTTATCATGGTTTTCCGGGCTGTATAGACTTCATCCAACTTATCCTCAAGCACTTTAGCGGTGACCAGGTGAGATCCGGGTGGTGCGTAGATCGATGGTAAATAGTGAGCGTCTATCGATGCTCTGATGTCAATTTTCCTTTTGGTCTCATGGTCTTTCAATTTCTCCACAGCAGTTTTCGTTTTACTCATCCTTCCTTGAAAATGTTGAATACATGTCTGCATCATTCCAACTCTGGCATACGTTGTGTCTGAGATCTTGTCCAAGATCTTGAACTTGTCTTCCTTTATCAAGTCAACAGAAATATGAATGTCATCAAGCTTGTCTCGTACAAATTTCTTTGTTGCCAGTCTTTCTCCAGGCGATGCATGTTTGATGGCATAGTCTGTCCATCACTCGATGCCGGATGTGCTGCTCCAGTCAGTTGCTATTTCTGAATGACCTGATGAGTCTCATCCATGTTTTGCTTCATATCCTCCATGCACTTGGCTAACCAGCCAATATATTTGTTGAATGGGTGGTAAAGATCATCGAGCCTCTTGTAATAGTCATCCATAAACATCTCTTTGGCTCCGTATTTTCCTTGTACCATGTTGTCAACTTCTACTCTGCTGTATGTTAAAGTATTTGGCGAGGTTCTGTCAAGACACTCTGCGATTCCGGTAGACGAATGTTGGTGTAGCCAATCATTGCATCACTTTCCAGAATTTCTCTGATGTCCTCCTTTGACACATTGACGATTCTTCCATCCATAGCTCATGGGATGTATTCCTCATCTCTGTTGATGCCATATTCGTCTCTCTTTTCCCAAAAAAATCTCCTTCTTCCTTTGTTATTATAGGCTCTGTAACCATGTCTGATAAGATCGTCGAACGATATGGGAAGTAACATGTCGATCGATGTTGGATCTTTATTGTTGTTCGATCTGTTGAAGTCTCTGGAATTCCATAAATTATGGGGATTGTGCTCAGATTTTTCTTCTTCTAGAAAGTTAGAATTAATCTACATGTACAACCATCGATTGACGCTCGGTTGTCTGCACAGTTTTCATGTTGCTGACCGAAGAGGTTTCCTGATCCATTAGCCATTGCAAGAATGTCTGCTACATCTTCTTTAGAGACATGTAGAATTTGTCCATCCATAGCTTCTGAATAACCTTCTGGATCTCTCAATATACTAAACTCATATGGTTGTAAATAACCCTAATCATCAAGTTCTGCTTTTGAGTCGGGTTCGGTCTCTGCTTCGTGTCCAATATCGATCGATGGTACAAGGCTGTCGTCGGTCGATGATTTATTCCCTATTTCTTCCGATCTTCTGTAATAGTCAGCTTCTTCCACTGTGAAACCATGGTAGTCAAGTTTTTCCGGCTAGAGCTCACTGTAGTTCAGAGAAACCGTATTGTGCCCTAGTTCAAAAGAGATGTCAATCGATGGTGAAGGGTAGGATTCGATCGATGTCTCTTTCCTGATTTCTTGGGAAACTAGAAAAATGTCAGCTTTTTCCAAAGCGATACCACGGTACTCAATAATCACTTCTTTATGGTAGTCTTCATCATACTCGTGGTAAGAGATCATAATCTGAATTTGGATGGTGAGTGTCGATCGATTCTTACAGGTGGGTGTCGACCAATTTCTGAATTGCATAACCGTTGATGGATTGTATGGGCTGGGTTTCGGTCGATGCTTCATCATTTGACTCCTTTTTCATCTCAAAATCGCAGAAACATATGGCAATGAGACCTGGATCATTACCCAGTTCGATGAGAGCAGATTTATTCTTAACTTTAACAGGTTCATAATAGTTGTTCTGATCAATCAAGGAAAGATACAACATGTATGTCACCATGTCGCAGACAGTTCTCTCTTTATCTATTGCCAAAAGTCATCATCAATCAAATCACTAACGTGGTGCTTGTGTCCAGCTTTTTCTTTCTCTTTAATTATGGCCTCATGTATGGCCTCACTTGTCTGGACTACTTGATTCTCCAACATCTTCACATGGGTGTTGAGATTCTAAAACTTGGTGTTTAGGTTGATGTATAGAGCATATATGTTTCATTGAAGTTTACAGTCATCTTCTAATGACCCCCAAGTACTATGTCAACCATGGCTTCCAACTTGCTCTCCCGAGTCTCTGGAGGTGGTTTCTGGTAATAAGAAAATCCATATGTCCTGTTCTTGTTGCTGTAGAGCCTTTGTTGCTGTGAATCCTGGTTGTAGTTACCCCTTTGGCCATTGCCATAAGAGTTTCTGTTGTAGCCTTGATTCCCATATCTCTGGAAACCGTTTCCACCAATGTAGTTCACATTTTCTTCTTCACTTCCAGCCTCTATGGCTTCTACCTCTTTTTCAAAATTGACTTGCTTCCTGAGGAACTCCTGAACAATGTGAGAACTGAAATTCGCACTGTCGATTTTCGTCGATTCAAGAACGTTAGGAAAGACCCTAAATTCCCAGAAGATCCCAGATATCTTCTGAACCACACGCCAAGTAATCAGAACAATAAAAAAACAAGAAAGTATGAGAATCAAAAATGAACGAAGAGAATTCTTATTTTGAATATACGTAAAACGTTACAATAAGGTGGAAATTTCCGTCACAAGAGTTAACGGCGAATTCCATGATTCTAATAACCTAAGATTTCTAGACTTAATTGAGACGCAGATCGATAATAAAAACTAAAAGTTGCCTATTCGCTCTAAGTTCTAAATTTGCTGTGTGTAAAAGTCTCCCTTTGGCTCTCGCCTTGAATCCTCCTTATATACTCCTCCTAGGTCGGTTTAGTATTTTTCCTTTTGTCGGCAGGCCCATGTTTATCTCTTGGCAGAAATATTTTATTTTTCTCCGATCTTCATAATTATCCTTCAAACTTGACATTTATCTTCTGAAACTTGACATTTATCATTTCCTGCGAAAAAACATAAACCATCATAGCATCTATGGGCTCATTCACGTATAGGATCGTAAGTGGGATTTTAACCAAGTTTAGACCTCTTTGGGCCATTTTTCTTCTTCATACGTTTTTATGATTTTATTGGAGAATCAATCTTAATACGACGTTTGTTTAAGAAAGTCGGGATCATTCGTACTCTAGAATGGTTGGAGTTTAGAACAAACCATCACTACATGAAATGTGAGTATTAATAGCATAATATGTTAGCGTTTTTTCCAATTGTGCTATAGTTGACATACCTCTTACTTTTACATAGCCTTTGCAAAACGAAAACGCTATGTAAAACTAAAGCGGAAAAATAATTGATTTTCTCACTTATCCATGTTTCATTTTCCCTCTCACTCCGTTTTATTTGCCTTCAAATGTAACAATCGTGTTCTTGCATTATTCATCTTTTATTTTCATTACGGAACGGAGAAGAAATGAAGAAGAAGCAAGTCATATTTCGTTATGATAAAAATACTTTTTTTTCCTAAGTCATTTCTTTCTTTCAAAGAACAAAATAAAACTTATTCTCTTTGTCTTCTTCTTCTTCTTCATTGTTTATGTCAATCTAGTTCTTCATCCATCTTCTTCTTCGTTTTTTTTCCTTCTTATTCATCACAATCGAATAAGCCACTGGATCACGTCTTTCTCAATCTCGTCCATTTTGCACTTTGTAACTCAATCATCGTCGTCACCACCAAGCCCTAAACCTCGATCACTCCTTGGACAACGATTATGCCTCATAATCATCTCCGCAAGACCTCGCAAACCCCTCAATTTCACTCCTTCATCCGTTTCGTCAGATCCCAACTCCCCTAATTTGATAAAGGAGAGACGGATGCAGCAGAGGCAACCAGTAGCCATGGCTGAACATTCTCGTGTCTCTCTTGCAGACTGGGAAATCTTTTCTTAAGAAACCCAAGGTATTTTTCTTTTTAACAAGCAAGAGAAGCTTCGAAAAGACTTTCGGAGCATCGAGAAGCAGGCCAGTTACTGATTCCATTGGGTACCGTATCGATGGTTAAAAGTCTTATGGGTTGTTTTTGTGCGTGAGGATTATGAATCGGAGACAAGCTGTCTTCAGGAATCGAGCCATATAGCTAGGAAATACCTTGAAGGATTTTGAAGGCTTCCTTTCTTCCTCCAAAAGCACTGCCAGGTTGTGATTTGCACACAAAACTTCAAATTATGATTCTATTTGCATCTTTTATTGAAATTAATTGCTAAAGCTTTCATAATGTTTGAGTTTCTAGCATTTGTTTTTTTTTTTAATTTTGTGGAGTGACTGATTGAATTTGATATGAATCTACTTTGTAGTGCAAAGAGGTCAAGGAAGTTTCAGCCTGAAGACAGAGTCTTCTCTGGTATGTTATTTCTTTAAATTGCTTCCTGCCCTCTAGTTTGCTGAAATGGTGATTGTTTTCATGTGGATGCTTACACTTAACCACTGTTTCTTACTCTGGTTTGTTAATATTCCATGATATCCAGGCTGAGGAACTTGGTGTGTGAAGAGAAGCTAAACCCTGAAACCTCATGTCGCCTATTCATGGATCAGTTAAAGTAGACACTTAAATATCTTGATGAGTACTACTCTACACATCTAATACTATTGTTAATGTATAAATATCCAAACTTTAACTCTTTTATACAGTAATCTTGATGTGTACTACTCTACACATGGAGTACTGTTTCATTACTCTATTCCATTGCTAGAGAATACCAACTTTACAGTATGATGGACTAGGGTACAGGTTCCTTCAAAACATCAAGCATTTAGTCACTGAACTCTATTTAGCATTCTTTAGTGGTAAATGATAGTTACATGTTGCTGTGATTGCAGATGTTTGTAATGTTTGACCACAAATTCACAAACCGGGACAGAAAGTGGAGAGAAGTCGTCGAGTCGAGGAGCGAGAAGCTTTTACTAATATTAAGTTACTTTAACATGTTAAATATTGATTTACCGTATTTAACTTGAGTAATCCATGACATATAGTTAGTACAAGACTAGGCTAAGACTTATGTTGTTTGTAATAAGACTTGTTTGATGCTAGTGTAAGACTTAGAAATTATGTATAAAATGTATGTTTTATGAATTTAATGTAATATATATATATATATATATATATATCAGTTATAAATCAATTTGCAGTTTATAATTTATGCAAAAATGATAAAAAGTTATGTTTAGAAATTAAATTAGCAATTATGGTTTGATGTGTAGATTTAATATCTGAAACTATTTTTTTAAACTAAACTTCGAATTTAAACTTAAGATTTGAGATTAAAATAATAAAATATTTAGGTTTATTTGTATTTTCTCATTTCCGAAAAAAACAATACAACCCTAAACCACAAAAATTAACCTCTAAACCCTAAACATGTTTTTAAACTCTAAACCATTTTAAAACTCTAAACTCTAAATATAATTGAACTCTAATATTTTGTATTATAATTTCAAATCTTAAACCTAAACTCAATTTTTTTATTCTATATATATAACTTCCAAAAACATAAAATTTAATATCATACCCTAACCCTTAAACATAAATTTAGAAGAAAAACAAACAAAACTCTCCTAAACATGTTTTTAAACCCTAAACATAAGCTTTAAGTTTCAATCTTTTCATAATATAACTTCAATCTCAAAATTAAATCAGAAAATTAATTATTTTCAATATCTTACATCAAATTTAAAATCTAAATCTTAAAACTACATCCTAAATATAATACCCTAAACCCCAAATTCAAACCGTACATACAAAGTCATAAATCTAATCTCTACAAATAATATAATCACTAAACTAAAACCTATTATTTATATTAACTATAACTTTATTAATGTTATTTTCAAATATTTATCTTAACCACAATTCTATTTCACAAACCTCAAACCATATATTTTAAACTTAACTACAACTATATAAACTAATAATATTAGTATTAATTAACATTTTTAAAATTAAACTGTATACTATTGATTATAATTTTATATCAAACATCAATTTTTAAACTATAAACCAAAACTCATCAGAATATTGAAAATAGATGGGTAGACGATCTATTTACCCACGAGAACTATTATATAGCATCAGATCCCCACCGAACTATGATCTCATGCTAGATCCCCACGAATTGTAATTTGCAAATCTATTTCTCCTCGAATCAATACTTCAAAACTTAATTACTCACATAGAATGGTTTTAATTGATTTATTCCTAACCAAACATCTTAAAATCAATTAAACCAAACCAAAATTCAATTTTTGTATATTTTTTATCAGTTTCCATTGGTGATTTAGTTTTGTTTTTCTAATAAATAAAATAGAATCTTATTCTGTTGTAAATATTAAACCCATTAAAATATTTACATAAGAATATTTACGATGAATCAGGTGGGGATTTAAAGAGTTTCTTTTACAATGGAAAAAGATTTTGCTCTGTTCATTAGAAAACAAAGATACATCACAAATAGAAACTGATAAAAAATTATACAAAAATTGAATTTTGGTTTGATTTACTGGATTTTAAGATGTTTGGTTAAGAATAAACCAATTAAAACCAATGAAATCCAATAAAAACTATCGTATGTGGGTAATTAAATTTTAAAGTGTTGATATGGGGAGAAATAGGCTTACAATTTTCAATTTGTAGAGATCGAGCATGAGAGGTCATAGTTCGGTGGAGATCTGATGCTATATGATAGTTCTCATGGGTAAATAGATCGTCTATCCAAAATAGATCAACAAAAGATAAAAAAAAATAAAAACAAAAACCAAAAGCAAAAAACAATTCATTGGATAACTATTAAAAGTAGAAGAAAGTTACAGACCAATCAAACTCTGATCACGCGGATAACCCTTTAAGCCGTAGAATCTAACTAAATCAATGGATGAGATTTTTTCTATTTTCTTTTTTTCCTCTTCTTTTTTCTCTTTCTCTCTTATCTTCCCAAATCTCTCTCTCCATCTAAGACATATCTTTTTTTTCTTCACATATCTCTTTTTCTTAATCATCTCTCATACACCGTTATCTTTCTTACTCTCCCTCATTCACACACGCGATTCATCTCACACAAACATCTCCATCTCTCTGTCTCAACCTCATAATCTCTCTCTCTCACACGACACATCTCCAATTATCTTCTTCAGAAAGGCAGAGGAGTTGTTAAAACGACGGTGGAGGTGCGGCAGAATTATCTCTGGATCTCTGGTCAAGATCTGCGTTCATTTTGTTCAGATTGTGGGAATGAAACATGAGACTAAAGGAAGGATGGTTCAAAAAGCAAAGGTTAGTTATCCTCTTTAGCATCTACCTCTTAAAATATTGACTCCTTATTTCTGGATTCGTATTGTTATTGTGCAGATTTGGATTGTGATTCCTGTGACCAACAGCAAAACTCCCGAGTAGGTAGCTAAGCGGCGTCTCCTGTCAAGCTTGGTACGGTGGTGGAGCTATCCGGTGGTGGGGTGGTGGTCGTGCGGTGTAGATACGAGCATCATGGTCGGCGGAGACCGAAGAAGAACATAGTTTGGTGGCTGTATTAGGTTTAGTTAGGATTATTAGTTAACCAATATGTAAATGTAAACCAATTCTATTGTAAACCAATGTAATTGTAAACCGGAATTTATTTGTAAACCAAATTAAATTACTAAATAAAGTTTGATTTTTAATTATAAATTAATTGGTATATTTAATTTAGAACAATTTAGCCAGAAACCAAAGGAAAATGGCGAAATTAGGTGAATATCAAAATGATGTCATCGTGGGTGGACGTGGCAACTGAGGAGATAGTAGAAAGACATCTATACCCTACCCGTTGACCATCGAAGCTTCCCGTATTAGTCACTTCCTGACAGAAGATCAATGTTAGGATTTTATCTCTGACACAAAATATTAACTAGATATGGAAGATATCAAAAAGATTTTGTTTACTCTACAAATGAGATTTCTTTTAGATTTTTCTCTCTCATTGTCATCTTCTTATTTCTTCGTCTTTGTTACATAATTCTAAACCCTACACCCCATTGGAAACCCAAAACCCAAACACTAATTATATAACCCTATAGAAAAAATTCTATATCCCGAAAGATAACAGGATCCCTGGAACCCTTACGGTAATGAATAGACCAGAACGACAGTGTAAACTAGATAGCCCCATAAATAATTTGTTATACGGTTATATATCTTCGGAACCGGTTAACAATCACTGTTAACCTTCACAAAATCGTCAATAATTTTGTTTTAGCCGGTTACTGATTTAGGTGACCAGACACTACTGTAATTAGACGGCTAATTTTGGGTTTTATCCTTCGCCCAATATCGATGGTTAATATTTGAAATTTTCTTTTAGCCGGTTATTGATATAGGTGACCAGCCATTATTGTACATAGACGGGCAATTGTGTTCTCTCCTTCACCCTATATCGATGGTTAATGTTTGAAATTTTGTTTTAGCTGGTTATTGATATAGGTGACCAGCCACTATTGTAATTAGCCGACTGATTGGGTTCTCTCCTTTCCCGATATCGATGGGTAATGTTTGAAATTTTTTTTTAGCCAGTTATTGATATAGGTGACAAGACACTATTGTAATTAGACGGTTTTGATCAAGAATAAATTCCGAACTGGGTTTAGTTGCAACTGCAAATATTATGGGCGTTGAGAATTTGTGGTTAACAATCTAGAGGCTACCAAACGTATCTTCCGCTTCTGCACCATCAACTAGACACATGTGAAACAAAACACATGAAGAAAAGCCACACTCCCAATTAAATTCAAAAATAGATAGTTGGCAAGAGTATCTCAAAGATCAATCCAATTTAAAAACGAAGATTGTAGATTAGTAATACAAAACTTACTGACCAAATTTATCTTATTATTATCTATCCAAATCTAAAGTCTAAAAACCAGAAGAGGAGTGCTGAATCATCAAGGGTAATAATGTCATTTTTCTGGCGTAGAAAATTCTCTCTGGTAGTTGACACGGTGGCCCTTGCATGCCGTCCCTCTGCTCCATGCTTCCAATGATTCCAATTTCAGAAAAATAACGAAAGGGGGAAGAAAGGAAGTTAGCTACGATTACCAACAAGAAATATTGAATGGGAGAAGATGTGAAGAAGAGTAATTTTGAATTCTTTGGTCACTCTGTTCAACAAGCATCTGACAAAAGTAGATATGGCAAAGATTGTCTTGTTGGGGGGAAAAGAATACGAATTTTTAATGGAGGATTTGTCTACCCAGCGGTTTCGGGCAATGAAGGGTATTATAGTCAAATGACAGTATGAACAGTAATGAGACGTCATGCTTTTGGTAGATCGCAAATTGTGGGAAATGTTTTTGGTATGGCTTCTAATTTCTCTTTAATTTAATCATTATCTAATTTTTGATTTCATTATATTTGGTGGTTTAAGTTTTAATTACTTTTTATTCCCATATGTAAAAGCTAATTATATATTTTATAAATACTAACAATAGCATAGAAATTATCGCTATCGTTGTTTACTTAACAATAGCATAAACGAAAACCGCTATTAAAAGTGTCGGACCTCTTATAACGGGCGTTGTCAGAGCGTGAGTGTTTTCCATCATTTCCTGTAGTGCATCGTCATTCCATACGAACGATCAGAAATTTATACAATAAGACAAGTTTCCGTGACTTTTATCGTAAAGTTTTAATGATAACTCAGATCGAGTTGAAATGAAACACTGTATAGCAATACTGCGTAGAGATATCGTTGGAGACAGAGAGAGAACGGATTGGCTTGGATTGCCTTGCTCGCCACATGGCAACCAGATTGAGTGTTCGGACCGGTCGCCATATGGCGATCGGGTTGATTGTCCAACCGGTCTTATGGCGACTGGTTTGTGTGTGGACCAGTCACCATATGGCGACCAGGTTAAGAGATCAACCGGTCGCCATAAGGCAACCGGGTCAAGAGATTAATCGGTCTCCGTATGTCGACCAGGTCGAGAGATCAACCGATCGCCATATGGCGACCGTATCGAAGGATCCACTAGTCGCCATATTGTGGGAACCGAAAATCACACCGTCGAGATTTGTTAATCGGAGGAAAGCTAAGCTATTCTAGCCTTCCCTGAAGGTCCCAGTTATCTGTGGGGCTACACACGACACAATCAATACGAAGGAGTTAAAAGCGAGAAAAACTTAAAAGAGCGTAAAAGAGTGGAAAAAAAGAATAAGAGGATCTTATTTCCGAATTCGCGTTTGAGCTTGGACAACATGTAAGGACGTCGGCTACAAGAGCTGTCAGTACGTTTGCTAGTCTAGCAACTTAAATCTAACCTAGATGATTCGCAGCTCGATAGTAAAAACGGAAAAGATGCCAAAATTGCTCTAAGTGCTAAGTTGCTCTGAAGAAGCTCTCCCTTTTCTCCTCGCCCCAAGCTCCCCGTATATACTCCCCTAGGGTGGTTTACTCCTCCTCTTGGGCCGAATCGGGCTTTTCCATTTTCGTCATCCCTCATGATTATCCTTGGAAACTTTACATTTATCTTCGGAAACTTCATGTTTATCTTTTGGAAACTTGACATTTATCTTTTCCTGCAAATAAAATAGATCGTCATACCAGCCTTGGGGCTCAATCCTTTTAAAATCCTAAGTGGGCCGTTGGCCTGTGATCCAGGCCTCCTTGAGCCGTGGCATTGATGTTTCCGAGAGGATCCCAATTCCTCGTATATTTTAGGTAGCTGGTGTTTAAGTTAACCGTAGCCATTTTATTTGATTTGGAAGGGATCATCTCTACAACCAAGTCTTTATGATCTTTCCGAAGTCTTTCTTCGATAATCCGAGATGGAGGTGTCATGTCCAAGGAACCTAGGATCGCGTTACGGGAACTTAAGACGAGGGCAAATGGTTAATAGGATTGGGATCAGGCTATCCTCGCCTGTGGGCGAGATGAACTTTGTCTCGGTTCACCTCGCCCATGGGCGAGGTGAGATTGGTACTGATTCACCTCGCCCATGGGCGAGGTGACACCGGTGCTGGTTCACCTCGCCCATGGGCGAGGTGACATCGGCACTGGTTCACCTCGCCCATGGGAGAGGTGACCTTGGTGTCGTTTCACCTCGCCCATGGGCGAGGTGACATCGAGGCTGGTTCACCTCGCCCATGAGTGAGGTGACCATGTACCGTTTCACCTCGCCCATGGGCGAGGTGACCTTGATGATATCGGCTTCGGTCCATATCGCCTATGTGTGGGGTGATCTTGGCCAGGAGGGTTCGGTTCTCGAGTTTTGACACATCTCTTTTCGTATTGATCCTTTTGGGAATTCTTGTTTGAGAGGTTTTCCGCAATGAATACGTAAGATGGTAATCCTGGCCGTTAATTTCGAGATAACCGTTTTTAAACCCGATAAGATAGACTGGAAGTTGGTTTTCCGGGAACTTTCGGACATTGATTCTGTCGTGACTGATTTTGACCCCAACAGTTAGCCCCCATCTAGCTAGGATCCGTGGGCCTGAGTGTTAGGTCCTAGCTTACGGTATGGTCTGTTCTAGGTGGAATTAGACGTAATCGTTTGTCGAAAGTTTGAGGATGAATAGTAAACAAATATTTTCTATAAGTAAGGGAAGTAAGTTTTTTAAATTCTTTACTCACTTCTTTCCTTAAGAAAAAAATTATCTAAGGTAGAAATTTTCTCTCAAAGATCTCTCTCTCTCAAAATGTCTTCAAGGAAGAGATCCTCCAAAAACAAAAATTCTTCTCAATCATCTTCGGATGTTCCTAGTTCAAATGAGGGGATTGCCCTCAAGGAGGAATTTGAAGTCGAGCAAGAAGAGAAGGATGCATATTGGGATGCTCTATGTGGTTTGATAACCCCTCCGCCCGAGGTTTTGTTTCCGAAGAGACCTGCCACGGTGATTGACCTAACCGCCCCGAGCAGGACCTCCTCTTCCTACCTTAGGACTCTCTGAGAGTTCAACAAGGTACCGAGCGGGGTAGTGTTCTGAATTCCGACAAGCGGGGAGAGCGCAGAGAATCCCCCGGAAGGCTTCTTTACTTGCTACGAAGCCTTCCTGACGTATTGCCGCATGTGGTTTCCGATCCCTGAGGCCATCATCCGTGGCTTAACCATTTCGGATTGTCGATCAGCCAGCTGACATTGCGGCATTGCAGCATTGGCTTGGCGTGTTGATCTTAAGCTATGAGCTCGGGATGGACCTTAGCCCTGATGACTTTAAAGGGCTGTGGATGACACAGAAGATGGGGAATGAATACTCGTTCCGTAAGCACCCTAAGAAACACATGTCGATCATCTAGGGGCATACTTCCAACGCTAAGGGATTGTTCAATCGTTTCTTCTTCGTTCGAGTGGACGGCGAGTCCGCAGAGGAGAACTGCCTCCACCTGTTCCGTAGTGAATGGAACTTGAACCATGGTAATACGATCGAACGCTTTGGTTTGCCTTGATTTTAGAGATATCTGATTGCTTTTGGTATATATATATATATATATATATTTTTCAGTGAACATGGTCCTTCCGGATACTCCCAGGGATCTCTATGCTAAGCCGAACTTTCTCCGCAGCGGTCCGTTCTTCTGGAACTTCTTTACCCTTGATAGGATCTGTGGTGCAGTGGAGCTCCACCGATCGCGCGGCATCCTCCGACCCTTGCATGTGTCGGACGCAGACGAGCCGCGCCCCGAAGCCATTCCTGCTCAAAGGGAAAGGGTTAGGCCTCAGAAGGATAAGGGGATTGCTTTTAGAAGTGTCTCGGACGATCCTCAGATCCCTGGATGGGAAACGGGTAACGGGAGCGGAGCAAGTGAAATTCCCCTTCTGAGTGACTTCTTTGACAACCTTCCTCCCGGTTTTACCACTCAAGCGTCTCTGACCGAGGCATCGAGGAGAGAGGTGGTCGCGGAAGGCTCTCAGTTGATCAATGAGGTTCGGTCTCTGAATCCTTTCGAGAAATCTTTAGATTGTTATTTCCGTTTTTGATCCTCGATTTGTACAGGGGATGCGAGTTTTTAACTCGGCATTAAACGGAGGTTTCAGAGAAGCGCGCCTTTTGCATTTCAAGGCCGAGGAGATCGAGAGCAAGTTCATTGAGTTCCAGATCAGGTGGCGGAGCGAGACCGTGCACAGGCTGAATCCCATTCTTGTGCTCTCATCCGTGCGGAGAGGAGAGGGAGGAGGAAGGTTGCTACCGAACTTGCAAGGAGAGCCACGCTGTTCAACACCGAGTTCCAAGGTCTAAAGGAAGCTCAGGACGACGTGGGCGACTTCCACGAGTGCCACGGTTCAGTCGCTTCCCTCCGGAAGTTATATGACGCCGACTTCTCCTTTCTTCCCGAGATTGCCATCATGTCAGGACCTATGGATGGGTGTGTTCATGCTGAGTCATGGGTTTTTCCGATCGAAGGGAGGATCCGACAGGTTTGGGAACCCATTGAGGTTTCTGAGGATACAGCGGAAGCCGGAGCTGGTGTCGGGGATGTGGAGGGCGTCACGGCTGAGGAAGGAGAGGTGGATCAGCCAGTGAGCTTCTTTGGAGTCTCCATGTCTGGTTTCCTTGACCTCTGATCCTCAGGGTGGTTAGGGATTGTTTCTCTTAGTTTTTATCTAAAGGTTTTGATGTATGTAGGCCGAGTGTGGCCATATTTTATCTTATGTGTGTTATGGCCTTGTGAGGACATGTGAACTATGTCTTTGGGACCGGCCGTTGGTGTCTTTGGGTCCTAACCGTTTTTTTGCGGCTTTATATATATGACGAATAATCGAAATTCTGTGCGTTTTAGTTTATACTTCTGCCAAGTGCAAGGGAAAGATATGAGTAGTCACTTCGTACCTTAACTCTTAGTTTATCGTCTTATTCGTTTGTTCTTACTGAACGAGGATGTTCGGAAACATTTAGGAGTTTCGCGAAGTTTCGTGAGCGTATTAGATATAAACGATGGGACATGTTTTTAAGATCTCGTATCATGTCTGGAGATGTTAATGGACCAGTACGATTGGGTTTAGGGAAATACCTAGGTTTACTTTCGGCTCTAAGGCTGTGCGATGACTGATCGGCTCTCGTTTTGCATGTGGGCGATTTCCACCTGGTTCTTTCCGATTTAAAGTCTGCGACTTGGCACATGCTTATATGACTTGTATGGAAGAACCGAGCACTCTCCAGAGACCGTCTGGAGTGCTGACCAAAATTTCGGATTTCTTGTATAGCGCGTTATGGTATCCTTGTCGGATGTAAGAGAACCTTAACTTTTACAAAAGGTTTGACTACGAGTCTTTTTTTAGAGAGCGTTTTCGGGTTTGTCCGTCGGGGCTAGTCGACGGGTAATTTGTTTTTTTTTTTTGAGTCGCGGACGGACTGTGTGTAAGGATAATGTCTTTCAAAAATGTTTGCGACGTCCCGCTTTTTCCGAAAGGTATATCTTTTGTAGTGAGAAAGTTACGATCTTCGTTTTTTAAAGAAGATGTATTTGGTCTTGCTTGACCGTTGATACGTAAGGATTTTTGTTAGTTCCCATCGAAGGACTTCTTGGAGGGTATGCGTGTTTGGATACCCTTGTTTTGGGCGTTTCTCAAGTTATTCTCCGATTGTTATGGCTTATTGCAAGTGAATCGAGAGGCCGAAAGAAAAATGGATTTTATTGAAAAAGTTTCGAAAATATCGCGTACAAGTGTGGATTTCTTGTATAGCGCGCTATGGTATCCTTGTCGGATTATATTTATCTAGGGAGTTCCCATGATGACGTTATAGATGGCCGGATTTTCGACCACCGATGATCTTCGTCACTTCTTTAGCCATTACGGGAATTTGATTGATCCGAGGGTCATCGATGTTTTTCCTTAAAAACCAGTAAGAGGTTTTGATTCTGGGACCACTTCTCCGAATTCGATGCCCATCCTTTGAAGAGTATCGCGACAGATGACGCTGACAGTGCTTCTTGTATCGATAAGGATCCTTCTGACCTCAAGGTCTCGGATTATCAAATCGATAACCAGCGGATCGCAGTGTGGTTTGTCAATGCTGTCGGTTTCGTGCTCTTCAAAAGTGATCGTATCATTAGGGGCGTCATCAATCGGGGACCGATCTGGCTAGCTAGATCTTGTTTCAGCCTTCCGTCCGTAAGCCTTGATCGATGAGACCGGATCTCTGTAGAATTGGGATCCTTCGATGATCATGTTGACCCTTCGACGGTTGCTGTTGTTTCCTTGGTCATCCCGTTTTCTCCCGCGTTTTTCTCCAGACTGATTTTCGCGCGCGTCCCTTTCGGGAGACTCTTTATCAGTCCTGGGAGGACGGTCGGAATCCAGGATGAGGTCTTTCATGCTAGTGACCTTCGAAAGAACGCCGGAGAGAAGTTTTGCGGCTAGCCTTGCGCCGAGAACTTTGCAGTTCGTAGTGGAATGACCTTTGGTCTGGTGGAACTCGCAGTAGGAGTTATCCTTGTACTGGTTCCTGGTCCAGGTGTTCCCAGAGGTCTTTCCTTATTCGGAGTTGATAGTGTAGTCGTGCTCGCCTTGGAAATCTTCTCCCTCGTGGTGGACATACTTGTCGTTCCAAGAGATTTTCCGTTTTGCGGGCGTCTTCTGCGGGTTGTACTTATGGGAGAGGATTTGCATCTCCTCTTCCATTACGATGAAGAGGGATATTCATTGTCGAAATTTCTTCAAATCATCAATTGCTACTTTCTCGCTGATCCTAGTGACTCTCGCCATTACTAGCTTGAATCTGTTCATGAACTCGCGAAGTGGTTTGTCTTCTCTTTGAGACAGGCTCCAGAGATCGACGTCCGAGGTTTCTCTGTCCATGAACATGGAATACTGTTTGAGAAACTCTGAAGCAAGTTGGCGGAAACTTCCGATGGAATTTCGTTTCAGGCGAGAAAACCATTAGAGCGTGGCCCCTTTGAGTTTCTCGACGAAGAGGAGGCAGTAGCCAGCGTCTCGTTCGCATTCCTTGAGTTTGCACTTTCCCATTGCGATCTGGAAAGACTGCAGATGCGATTTTGGGTCGGTGGTGTGTTGGTGTCAAAAACCGTAATCTCGAAATCAACGTCTACGATAACTTCTGGAATCATTACTTTCCGCAAAATTCATTTATTAAAACGGAGAGCCGTTTTAATAAAAATTCTGAATCGTTTTATAAAACTCGAAGAATCGTTTTATAAAACTCGAAGAATCATTTTATAAAACTCGAAGAATCGTTTGTAAAACTCGAGAATCGTTTTATAAAACTCGAAGAATCGTTTTATAAAACTCGAAGAATCGTTTTATAAAACTCGAAGAATCGTTTTATAAAACTCGAGAATCATTTTATAAAACTCGAAGAATCGTTTTATAAAACTCGAGAATCGTTTTATAAAACTCGAAGAATCGTTTTATAAAACTCGAAGAATCGTTTTATAAAACTCGAAGAATCGTTTTATAAAACTCGAAGAATCGTTTTACGAAACCGCAAAAAACCGAAACAGCCGTAAAACGCGAACTAGTCACGACTAGTTCGCCCATGGGCGAACTAAGAGGCACTCGACTAGTTCGCCCATCGGCGAACTAAGCCTGCCCGGCTTAGTTCGCCGAAGGGCGAACTAGTCCATCTCGACTAGTTCGCCCATTGGGGAACTATGCCGGTCCGGCTTAGTTCGCCGATGGGCGAACTAGAGATTTCATGGATATCCCGCGCCTCGATCTCCCGCATTCCCGATTCGAAACTTACGACACGGTCGCGTTCTGAACCACGGCCGAAACATCTCCCGTTCCATCTCGATCCGACTTATCGTTCGAGTTTTACGATAAAAACCGTAAAACTTCGGTTTCTCGATAAAGAACTCGAAGAAATCGTATAAAACGGCAATGGTTAAACGAAACACCGAACATTGCATAAACTATGCGATTTATTTGAGATTTCTCGTTGAAATCATAAAAACGTGTTTTTAATAAAAAACGTCGAGTAAATCGTAAAAAACGTATTTTTAATAAAAAAAAGTCGAGTAAATCATAAAACCTTACGATTAACTCGAGGAATTTATTAAAAACAATGTCAGATCAGGAAACGATCCCGTAAAAGTCGGAAAATGGATTTATCGCGAAACGGCCCGGAAGGACCTAAAACGCGATAAAAACCCATCTCGCGATCTTAACGGAATCTAACCCGAAGATTCGATAACTTTTTGACGGTTTATTCGCAGAAGGAAAATAAATGTCAAGTTCAAAGATAATAGGCAAGTTTGAAGATAAATAGAAGATTTCCGCGGAAGAAAAGGAAGGATTGAGAAAAATGGAAGATTCCCGAAATACTCAAATCCGGCAAAATGGAAAGATCGAACCGTCAAGGCAAGGAGTATATAAACCAGAGGCGTAGGGCAGAAGAAGGGGACGAAAATCAGACCTAAAAAGATGGCTATTAGCTTAGGAATTTAGGACTTAGCGTTTAAACTAGCAATTGAGATCCTTAGAACGTTTCGACGTCTAAGTTCTTCAATTCTTCTTGTAACAGTTGTCGATTCTATTTAATAAAAGCTTTCGCACAAGTTCTTACTCTCTGTTCTTTATTGTTCATCCATATTCTTTTAAATTTGTTTGCTTTAGTGATTTTCGCAGAGATCCAGGACCTCGGGAAAATTAGGGTTTCATCCTAAGTTTCCATATTTTACGGAAAATCGACAGTGTGGATTTCGGTTCCCACAGTTTGGCGCTAGAAGGAGGGGGGTCGGATTACTCTTACTCATAGCCGCAAAACGCTTGACCAAACGATGTCTGGATGTATGAAAGACAAGGTCGCAACTCGCAAAGACGCTGGTAAAACAAATCCAGCAGCGAGTACTCGTACAACCAACGCTCACGTAAACGCTGTAGTACTCAACAAAATGGAAAACCTAATCGCGACTCTTCGCCACGGGAAGAGCGAAAAAACAAGCTCACGATTTCTATCTCAGATCACTAAGGGCAACGATAAAATCTATCAAACCCCATTGTGTTTTTCTTATTTTCGATTTGGATATATCTCACGGGTTGAGCAAAAGGCGTTTTCCGAGAACTTTTCGGAAAAATAAAACTTGCTCTCCCAGAAACCGCGGAACGAACCGTAGGTTACTAGCGAAATAAACCCTGGGTTACTCGCGGAAAAACTCTAGGTTATTCACGGCAAAACCCTAGTTTGTTCGCGGAAAAACTCTAGGTTATTTGCGGCAAAACCCTAGGACGCCCGTGGAAAATCCATAGGTTACTCGCGGAAAAAACCCTAGGTTATTCGCAGAAAAACCCTAGGTTACTCGTGGAAAGCACCCTAGGTTATTCGCGGAACAAACCGTAAGTTACTCGCGAAATAAATCCTAGGATACTCGCGGCTGTTCACCGAAAAATCATTAGGTAACTCGCGGAAAAACCATAGGTTATCCGCAGCAAAACCCTAGGTTGTTCGCGGAAAAACCCTAACTTTACTCGCGGAGAAAGCCCTAGGTCACTCGCGGAAAAACCCTAGGTTATTCCCGACAAAACCCTAGGTTGTTTTGGGAAGAACCTTAGGCTACTCGCAGAATCAGGCAATACTATCCAGCCGAAAAGGCGGTGAGTTGGCCAAGCAACCTAGCTTGCCATCTTGGCGAGCTGACCGGCTTTCCACCTCGTCCTAGAGGCACTGAATTTTCTCCGAGGGTCCGCACAATCCAACTCATAGCTATGGTGAGCCGGACCGTTCTCTAAACAATAATCACACTTCTTTTCGTTTCGTCTCAATCAAAGTTTTCGTTGAGATTTTACAACGAAAACAAGATAGCTTGATGAATCGGGACTGTGCTCGCCGACTCACCATTAAGCAAGTCGGACAAGCTTGACGAATCCAGATCACCCGCGCCAAGCATCTTAGCCCGCCAAACGTAGAGCTAAACCGAGCGTCTTAGTTCGCGGAACGTAGAGCTAAACCAAGCTGGCTTAGCTCGCCGAACGTAGAGCTGAACCAAGCGCCTAGCTCGCCCAAGAGACGCAGAATTTGCCCCAAGGGTTCTTACCATCCAGACCGCCACACGGCGAGCTGAAAGGGTTCACCCGACTTGCCCTACGTCGAGCTGAACCAATCCTCGAGTTTTTCTCTCGAGTCTTGATCGCGCTGATTCTCGTTTCGGCTCAACCGGAATTTCCATCGAGATTTTACGATAAAACCGCAAAGACTTGTTCCTTCGTATAAGTTCGAATCAATCGTCTAAAACGGCAATGGTTGACTTAACACCAAAGTTGCCTAAACTATACGAGAAATCTGAACTCTCTAAACCCAATCCGGTTTTACGAAACTCTGCCACGCTAAGTCAAAAACATCCAATCATAAACATGTGATTGATTTTTTGAATATACAAAGCGCACCTAGTCGGTCAAATAAAACCAGCAGTACGAAGAAACAAGAACATGAGCTCCGATGGTTAAGTCTTCTCCCCGCTCCGATACTCTTGCTGGTAATTCGTCGAAGACAGGTAAGTCAAAAGAAGAAAAGCGAAGAATAGACGATCCCAAATCATCGATGAAACTAAGGTATGTCCGATTTGAAATTTTATTAGACTTCTAATTTCTCGTAGATAAGAAACGAAAACGTCTTGTAAACTGCCGTGAAACCTAGAGAACTTAGAATTTAGAAAATAGTCTAGCATGCTAAGTCGTAAGCAATTTTTGTCTATCTCGATTTGTTGTTTTCTAACCATTCAGGCATAACTCGCAAACCGATCCAATCTCTCGTACAACCGAGAAACGATCGCCACAAATTGAAACGTACTCATTTCCTAAAAGAAAGAGGGAGCTAGAGACGCTGACGTTGTCCTAAAACCGACTCGCTCCTAGAAGTTTTTGTAAATCAGACATACTCCAAGTCATCTCCGATCCACCATGGTCTTTAAACGACCCGGGTTATCGATCATCCGAATCCTTCAAAGGAAACTCGTCTTTTTTTCTTTTCGTCGAATATTTTCCCTCGCGTCGAGAAAACGCTTTCTATAAAGCAAGCTCTCGCCAAAACAAGCAGAAAAATATCCGGACAATGCGACGCCTCGTAAAAATCATCCCAAAAGCAAACAACAATCTTAGAACCGTCTAAACGCTAAAGACTGATCCAAAACGTCTGGGAAATAGTCTCGAGGAATATACAACATCTCTCATCGCAATCATGCGGTTAGAAAATCTCTGCGAAACTTCAGAGCGAAACTCGATGATTTTCCGAAGTCATAAAGATCTTCTCGAACTTGATAAAACAAGTATAAGAATCGAAAAATTATACGAGAAATCTTTAGGCATCGAAGCATTGATCTCATTTTCCGTCAAACCAAGTGAGTCACGGAATAATGTCAAGAACATTTGCAGCGAGAGAAAAATCGAGAACACAAAGCAGCAATAGAAAACACGTCCTCCGTTTTCGCCGACTGATCTTATTGCTGATCATGTGATTCATTCCGTTCGAGAAACCCGCTAAAACATTTTGCGACTAGATCTCGGTGAAATAACGTTTGGTAAAACTCCGAGAGTGACTCCGAAAAAACCATCACCGAAGAATCAAAAACTAAGCGGAAAGGTTTCTCGAAAAATCTGCGGAAACATGGTTAACCAAATGCATCGTGCCGATTTACTAAATTCATCGCCCGTTGCTTACGCGAGAAATCCTTCGTATAGTCAGGATCATGTCATAACGAAGTAACTTTCGAAAGTAAACGTAACAGGTTTTTAGAAAAGTACTTTCCTTATAGCGAAAACCAAGCTATACGATCCGGCACTGGGCGACCAATCTAAACTTTGCTTCCTCGCGCCACGATCTGAAAGATCTCACTCTTTAGCCCTTCGGTTCACGAGCATCCGCTCTCATTCCTCCCGATTACATCCCAGAATGAAACCGCCCCGCAAGCGACTCCGCACGAGCTATACATCGAGCTTCTTAGGCTCTGTCTCCCTCGAGTAAAAAAAAAAGAAAAAAAAACAACTCCATACAAAGGAAAGTTTATACGAAACTTTCATCGTATAAATCAAACCTACAACGGAAAAACGTTTTCAACAACCACGGGCATACTTGGCATATCAAGCTCGACCAACGTTACTTGGCTATTGTCCGATCACGCTTCACTTCAATGCCAAGTTTACAAACCGACTCGACCTTTTCGATAGCACGAAAGTGTCGTGGTCTAATCCTCTACCAAATACGACCTTGGCTGTGCGGCTGAACACAACCTTCACGCTAAGCCAATACGTTCAACGGATTATGCAAACTTGTCGAAAATCGGCTAAGTTCTGTATTCTCGCGATTCACTCTATTTCCGAAGCAAGTTGCCTAGAAAATCCGACGTATAAGAAAACACTCGTACCAAAGCTCCTAAAGCCGTACGAATCTCGGAAGGTCAACACTTAACAAAGCACCGTAACGAAAAACCCTTCGTTTCGGGGAAACAACTTACGCGACCTCTCGGTCCTAATTGCTCTAGCACAAATCATAAAAATACCTAACATCCAAACAGGAATGTTAGTTTTAATTGCGAATATACGCAAACGAACCAAAGTGTTCCTGCAAAGCAGGGTTAAGACAAAACTATCGCAACACCGCGCAACATCTTCGAGCCCGCAAACATTTCGAACATGAAACGCGGCATATAAAATAAAAATCAACTTTCGGCACTACGAGACGTCGCAGACGCCCGGAGATTAGTTTTTTGACACAAATACCTTCCTCGATAAAGTCATTTTCTTGGAAGACTTAACAGTCCGTTCGTGACTATAAAATACGCAAAACTTCTTAACGTACGTATCCTTTGCGAAGGCCAAAACAACGTAAACATTTATCGCCTAAAAAGTTCGCTGCTGATCACAACGAACTCGCAACAGTCTTAAACAAACTTAAGTTATCTCGCAGAGATAGCTCTCGAACACCCGACACAAGGGTAATAACGCTATAAAAGAAATCCAAACTTTTGGTCAGCACTTCTGGGCAACTTAGAAATTGTTCCCGGTGAGATGCTCGGTTCCAACCAGATGAATCGTATAAGCCGAGAACCTCTCGCGGATTCTAAATCGGTATGGAATCAGGTTAAAATCGCAAAGGGCAAAACGAAAGCCGGCTAGTCGTCGCACAGCCTTAATCCGAAAGTAAACCTAGGTCTTGCCCTAAACCCAGCACACTGGTCGCTAACGTCTCAAGGCATGAATCGAGATCCTAAAGGCATGTCTCTTCGTCTATATCTAAACGCTCACTCGATTTACCAAACATACTACAACGGGCAAACGAACAAGGCGATCTACTAAGGGAACGGAATGCGAGACGACAACTCGCGGACCTCCACAATATCAACTCAAAACAGAAGGTTTAAATAAAAACCGATTATCCATTACGAAAATAAAAAGTTGCCGAAGCAACAAGGGATTCAAAAGCCATAGAAGGCTAGTCCCGAACAAGTACAAAAGCCGCACTTGGCCGAATACATGAAAATCTAATTTTTAAAAGAAAGTCTCGTAAGAGACTACAACTTCAAACATCCTCCGCATGCGAAGCCTCATCCTCATCCATCGCATTACCTTCGCCCTCGACAGCAACCTCCGGGTCGTCGCCATTGTCCGCATCAGACTGAGGTACGGCAGCAAGAGTCGGATCGGAATCACTTCCCTCGACAGGAATAGATCTTTCAGTCACACGGACAGCTGATTCCTCGAAACTCTTCATCTTGCGCTGAAGTCTGCACAGCTCCGAAGCCTTGGATTTCTTTCCATCCTTCGCCTTGATCAGAGAGACCGCGGTCTTTCCAAGATCGCGCTCCAGATCGCTAATCCGAGCTTCGAATCGAGACACCTCCGCGGAACGCACATCTTCTATCGCCTTCAGTTTCCACTCGAGCTGAGCCGACCTCTTCTGTGACACGACTAACTCCTTAGCTAAACGCTCAACTTCGGACCCACATTCTTTGATCATCCCATCGATCAAAGAAATAAACTGTAAAAATCAAGAAAGATGGTCAGCTACGAATATATTCTTGAAAACGTATGTTTGCAAACCTGTACCTTGGTACGCTGCTGCGACATCGACATCAAGCTCGGTGTCTTGCTAGACGAAGCTCCAGTCTCGGAACCCTTCACGGCTCTCTTTCTCGCGGAAACATCAGGGTTTGGACGAGTTCTCTTGCGGCCTTTCGCTGAAGCAGGCAGCGTCGCGCTAAGCGCCGGAAGTCCCAGGACAATCACCCTCTTGGCCCGAGCAGGAGGCCCTAGAATCGTGCGGCAGGAGTCGTGACTGGTTCGACAGCAGTAAGAGTCGCAACCGGTTCGCCCATGATCGGAGACACGACCGACTTCACCGTGGGGGGAGCTACGGCTATTCTGACCTCAGCAGAAGTAGCAACGTTTTCGGCTGCAAGGAGTGGCGAAACAGCAGGCGCACCCGACGGTTCGATAGTAGCGCCCGTCGAAGAATCCGCTGCCGTATCGGTCGTTTCTTCCAAAATAGCCTTGACCTCTCTCGCAAGGACGGATGGATCTAACAAAGGTACGTCGCCCGACGCAGCATCTTCCTCAGCATCGTTACGGTCCATCTCGTCTTGAAACAAGAGAAACTCAGAAATCCGGGCATCCTGCGAATGTTCCGTAGGGTTGTCATTGGATGGGACCTCACAGTTTTGTTGATCACCTTGGGAAGAAGACATCTTAAAATTTTTCTAGAGAGAAGTTGGAGAGAAGTTGGAGAGAAGCTTGAGAGGTGGAAGATATAAAAAGTAATGATCCAATACTTATAGAAAAAAAGAGCTCTTCCTCGTAATGAGACAAATCTTAGCCGTAGATTCCGAGTTAAAAACTAACTCCATCCGCCCGCAAAATTTCCTCAAGGAATTGCAGGCTGGGGGGCTAACTGTTGGTGTCAAAAACCGTAATCTCGAAATCAACGTCTACGATAACTTCTGGAATCATTACTTTCCGCAAAAGTCATTTATTAAAACGGAGAGTCATTTTAATAAAACTTGTGAATCGTTTTATAAAACTCGAGAATCGTTTTATAAAACTCGAAGAATCCTTTTATAAAACTCGAAGAATCATTTTATAAAACTCGAAGAATCGTTTTATAAAACTCGAGAATCGTTTTATAAAACTCGAATAATCGTTTTATAAAACTCGAAGAATCGTTTTATAAAACTCGAAGAATCGTTTTATAAAACTCGAGAATCGTTTTATAAAACTCGAAGAATCGTTTTATAAAACTCGAGAATCTTTTTATAAAACTCGAAGAATCGTTTTATAAAACTCGAAGAATCGTTTTATAAAACTCGAAGAATCGTTTTATAAAACTCGAGAATCATTTTATAAAACTCGAAGAATCGTTTTATAAAACTCAAAGAATCGTTTTACGAAACCGCAAAAAACCGAAACACCCGTAAAACGCGAACTAGTCACGACTAGTTCGCCCATGGGCGAACTAAGCCGAACCGGCTTAGTTCGCCAATGGGCGAACTAAGAGGCACTCGACTAGTTCGCCCATCGGCGAACTAAGCTGGCCCAGCTTAGTTCGCCGATGGGCGAACTAGAGATTTCCCGGATATCCCGCGCCTCGATCTCCCGCATTCCCGATTTGAAACTTACGACACGGTCGCGTTCTGAACCACGGCCGAAACATCTCACGTCCATCTCGATCCGACTTATCGTTCGAGTTTTACGATAAAAACCGTAAAACTTCACTTTCTCGATAAAGAACTCGAAGAAATCGTATAAAATGGCAACGGTTAAACGAAACACCGAACATTGCCTAAACTATACGATTTATTCGAGATTTCTCGTTGAAATCATAAAAAACGTGTTTTTAATAAAAAACGTCGAGTAAATCGTAAAAAACGTATTTTTAATAAAAAAGTCGAGTAAATCGTAAAACCTTACGATTAACTCGAGGAATTTATTAAAAACGATGTCAGATCAGGAAACGATCCCGTAAAAGTCGGAAACGGATTTATTGCAAAACGGCCCGGAAGGACCTAAAACGCGATAAAAACCCATCTCACGATCTTAATGGAATCTAACCCGAAGATTCGATAACGTTTTGACGGTTTATTCGCAGAAGGAAAATAAATGTCAAGTTCGAAGATAAAAGGCAAGTTTGAAGATAAATAGAAGATTTCCGCGGAAGAAAAGGAAGGATCGAGAAAAATGGAAGATTCCCGAAATACTCAAATCCGGCAAAATGGAAAGATCGAACCGTCAAGGCAAGGAGTATATAAACCAGAGGCGTAGGGCAGAAGAAGGGGACGAAANTCGCAGAAGGAAAATAAATGTCAAGTTCGAAGATAAAAGGCAAGTTTGAAGATAAATAGAAGATTTCCGCGGAAGAAAAGGAAGGATCGAGAAAAATGGAAGATTCCCGAAATACTCAAATCCGGCAAAATGGAAAGATCGAACCGTCAAGGCAAGGAGTATATAAACCAGAGGCGTAGGGCAGAAGAAGGGGACGAAAATCAGACCTAAAAAGACGGCTGTTAGCTTAGGAATTTAGGACTTAGCGTTTAAACTAGCAATTGAGATCCTTAGAACGTTTCGACGTCTAAGTTCTTCAATTCTTCTTGTAACAGTTGTCGATTCTAATTTAATAAAAGCTTTCGCACAAGTTCTTACTCTCTGTTCTTTATTGTTCATCCATATTCTTTTAAATTCGTTTGCTTTAGTGATTTTCGCAGAGATCTAGGACCTCAAGAAAATTAGGGTTTCATCCTAAGTTTCCATATTTGACGTAAAATCGACAGTGTGGATTTCGGTTCCCACATGGTGCCATCGTAGATGGGAATTTTGATCTTCCCTGGATCTGAGATGTTAGTTTCCGGAATCCAGGCGGTGAACGGAGTTTTGCATGCTTCTTCGAGAAGTCTGTCGATCTCGGGTGCAGCTCTCGTCGCGTGATGGATCTGCGACTTTACCGCTTTGACCTCCGCCGCGGTTTTTGCGATGTACTCGCGGAGATCATGGATCTCATCAGGATTTCTGGCAGCCTTGCGAGCTTGTCTGTGTTGGATGTGGTGGATCCTGGCTTGCTTTTCGGCCAGTTCCCTCTGTTCTACCCAGTAGAGGTTTTCTTCTTGCTCGATCATGGGTCTTTCGAAGGACGTGTGTTGCCGAGCGAACTGGCTTCGCGTTCTTCTCAGGTGGACGTCAGCACCGTCGTTCGAGTGATCGAACTGGTCGCTTATGTCCAGGTCGATGCGCTCGATATCTTCTCCTTCGTTGCTCCCAGCGGGAGGTGGAAAGTTCTCCGTGGTCGGTTGTGCACTGGATGGGGCTCCTTCATCAGGGTTTTGGCCCGATGGAGCATTATCTGTTCGTGTGGCCCGATCGTTTGGAGTATCAAAATCGAGTCTTCTGCTGCTGCGGACTTTGGTGGCTTCGCGCGGGAGTTGTCTCTTGACCCTCGCGGTTAAGGTTTCTACCTGTTTTTCGAGAGAGGCCACGAGCTTTCCTTGTTCGTCCGACTTTTTCTGAGCGGAAGAACATCTCCTTCATCTGGTCGAGTATCGCGGTGTTTGTAGTAACCATGGATACGTTGCCAGCTGGAGTACTCTCAATGTTGGCAAAGACGGAAATTCCTTCATGTGTTGGTTGGTCTTGGTTAGTGTCGGTTGTTATAGCTGATTGAGTGTGTGTGGTTGCGAGAAAGATAGATCTGTACCCCCCCCCCCTCCTTCTAGCGCCAAACTGTGGTAACCGAAATTCACGCCATCGAGATTTGTTAATCGGAGGAAATCTAAGCTAATCTAGCCTTCCTTGAAGGTCTCGGTTATCTGTGGGGCCACACACGACACAATCAATATGAAGGAGTTAAAAGCGAGAAAAACGTAAAAGAGCGTAAAAGAGCGGAAAAAGAGAATAAGAGGATCTTATTTCTGAATTTGCGTTTGAGCGTGGACAACAGGTAAGGACCTCGGCTACAAGAGCTGTCGGTACGTTTGCTAGTCTAGCAACCTAAATCTAACCTAGTTGAGCATCAGCTCGATAGTAAAAACGGAAAAGATGCCTAAATTGCTCTAAGTGCTAAGTTGCTCTGAAGAAGTTTGTCCCTTTGCTCCTCTCCTAAGCTCCCCTTATATACTCCCCCTAGGGCGGTTTACTCCTTCTCTTTGGCTGAATCGGGCTTTTCCATTTTCGTCATCCTTCATGATTATCCTCGGAAACTTTACATTTATCTTCAGAAACTTCATGTTTATCTTTTGGAAACTTGACACTTATCTTTTCTTGCAAATAAAATAGACCGTCATACCAGCGTTGGGGCTCAATCCTTTTAAAATCGTAAGTGGGCCGTTGGCCCGTGATCCAGGCCTCCTTGAGCCGTTCCAGGACTCTAGACGTTTTTACAATTTTTCCGGGAAGTAACCTTAGACGTGCAATTGATCTTTCCGAGAGGATCCCAATTGTGGGAACCGAAATCCACCTACTATCAAATAATCGTAAATAAGGAAACTTTGGGAAAACCCTAAGTTTCCAGAGGAACCGGCTATCTGCAGAACCGCACAACGAAGATTAAGATAACAAGAAAGCTTAGAATTATTAAAAGATAAACGAAAATCGAGAGCAAAGAGGTTCTTATTCCGAATCTGCGTAAGAACTGGTACAACGAGATAAGCCTAAGCTGTATGAGCCTTCGGCGAAAACCCTAAAAGTCTAGAATGAAAACCCTAGTTGAGACGCAGCTCGCTAACAGAAAACGGAAATATTCCTAAATGCTTGTTTTGGTGGTGAGACCTCTGAATTTCGTCCCCCTTGCTTCTGCCCTAGACCTCCTATTTATATACTCCTCGCCTTGGCTATCCGATCTTTCCATTTCGCCCAGATTTGACTAAATCGGGAGTTTTCCATTTTTCTCAATCGTTCCTTTTCTACCGCGGAAATCTTCTATTTTTCTTCAAACTTGAGTTTTATTTTCCTCCTGCAAGTAAACCGCCAAAACGTTGTCGAATCTGCGGGTTAGATTCCGTTAAGATCGCAAGATGGGTTTTTATCGCGTTTTAGGCCCTTTCGGGCCGTTTTGCGATAAATCTGTTTTCCGACTTTTTACGGGATCGTTTCCTGATCCGACATCGTTTTTATTAAATTCCTAGAGTTAATTTTAAGGTTTTACGGTTTACTCGACTTTTTATTAAAAACACGTTTTTTATGATTTACTCGACGTTTTTTTATTAAAAACGCATTTTTTATGATTTCGACGAGAAATCTCGAATAAATCGTATGTTTTAGGCAATGTTCGGCGTTTCGTTTAACCGTCGCCGTTTTATACGATTTCTTCGAGTTCTTTTTCGAGAAAGCGAAGTTTTTACGGTTTTTATCGTAAAACTCGAACGATAAGTCAGATCGAGATGGAACGGGAGATGTTTCGGCCGTGGTTCAGAATGCGACCGTGTCGAAACACGTAAGTTTCAAATCGGGAATGCGGGAGAACGAGGCTCGGGACGTCCAGGAAGTTTTTAGTTCGCCCATTGGCGAACTAAGCCGGGCCAGCTTAGTTCGCCAATGGGCGAACTAGTTGAGGATTTCCTAGTTCGCCAATTGGCGAACTAGTCGAGTGCCTCTTAATTTTCCAATTGGCGAACTAGTGGAGTGCCTCTTAGTTCGCCAATTGGCGAACTAGTCGAGTGCCTCTTAGTTCGCCCATGGGCGAACTAGTCGTGACTAGTTCGCGTTTTACGGCTTGTTTCGGTTTTTTGCGGTTTAGTAAAATGATTCTTTGAGTTTTATAAAACGATTCTTCGAGTTTTATAAAATGATTCTCGAGTTTTATAAAACGATTCTTCGAGTTTTATAAAATGATTCTCGAGTTTTATAAACGATTCTCCGAGTTTTATAAAACGATTCTCCGAGTTTTATAAAACGATTCTTCGAATTTTATAAAACGATTCTTCGAGTTTTATAAAATGATTCTCGAGTTTTATAAAACGGCTTCTCGAGTTTTATAAAACGGCTTCTCGAGTTTTATAAAACGATTCTCGAGTTTTATAAAACGGCTTCTCGAGTTTTATGAAACGATTCTCGAGTTTTGTAAAACGATTCTTGAGTTTTATAAAACGGCTTCTCGAGTTTTATAAAATGATTTCTCAAGTTTTATAAAACGATCTTCGGGTTTTATAAAACGGCTTCTCGAGTTTATAAAACGATTCTCGAGTTTTATAAAACGATTCTCGAGTTTTATAAAACGGCTTCTCGAGTTTTATAAAACGATTCTCGAGTTTTATAAAACGATTCTCGAGTTTTATAAAACGGCTCTTCGGGTTTTATAACACTATTCCTTTCATATTTTTGCGGGGAGTTTTGGCTATTAATTATGTCGTACCGATTTTGACCCCAACAGTTAGCCCCCCAGCTCGTAAGTATCGTAAGGTTCTTGCGAGTGGATTGAGCTCGTTTGGCGAGTTTGGTAGAATCAGGCGGAACTTTAATGGCCAAAAGTCCAAAGGTGAATAGTAAAATCCTTTCCTATAAGTATACGGAGTGAGTTTTACAAGTTTTTCATTCACTCCTCCATAACTTGCTCAAGTTTTTAGGAAGGCTTCTCTCTACTTTTTCCTTTAGATCCTTTTTCTTTCGACTATCCAACATGTCTTTTGGACGGAAAATTTCAGATTATGCTCATGCATCAATCTTTGATCCGAGCGACCTTGTTATTTCCAGCGGCTGTCCTCTTCCCGAGCCGGTCTTTCAACGCTTCTATACAACCAAGGAAGAGTTTGCAGACTATAATTTAGCCGCGAGTGCCGCGGAGATGCCGCCTGCTACATTCTGGGTTCCGAAGAAAAATAAACTTCGGAAGAGAACAGTTGACATGAGCGCGAGTACTGTTGGTTCTCTCAATTATTTGAGAAATACCTATGCGATCCCTGAGTCGGTTCAGTTTCGCATCCCTGTCCGGGGTCAGGGTGCCGAGGATCCGCCTCCGGGTTATTTTACGTGCTACGAAGCCTTTCTGTTTACCTGCCAGCTATGGTTCCCTATTCCTTGAGCCATTTTCGAATTTTTGGACAAGTTTGGAGTACCGTTCGGCCAACTGCGCCCTAGTGGCTTACAGCACCTTATCGGAATTCTGGTGTTGGGATACGAACGCGGAATGTCTCTCGATGCGGATTATCTTTTGTCTATGTTGACATTCAAGGAAAGAGAGGATGGTTTTTACTAAGCCCCCCGGCGGGACATGACGATTGTTTGCGGACTTGCCTCGAATGATCACGATTGGATTCACCGATTCTTTTATGTCAAAATTGACGGCGTATCGGTGGAGGAGAGTTGCATTCCTTTGATTAGGACTGCGTGGGTGTCAAATGGTATTCCATCACGTGATTCCCATATCTATATAGATATAGGTTTTAATTTTTTTGTTTGTTTCGCAGTGCCTACCCTCCCGGTGCCGATGCTTGAGGATTTTCCGAAGGTTATGGATCTTCTACGTGGCGGCCCGCTTTATTGGGGGTATTTTTCTCCGAAAAGGATCCGTCGTGCCGTCGCCTATTATTCGTCCGGTTTTTCTCGTGACGGTCATACTGATTTTAAGGCGGGCGATGATGCGGAGGAGAGGGAAAGATCTAGATCTCCGCAGGATAGAGAGGTTCTGATCAATCACAGACGGGCATCTGACGAAGATATCAATATTGAGGATCTTATTGACTTTTTGCCTTCCGAATATGATCCGGCTGAGACGTCATCCCGAGGACCAGCTGACACACCGTTTGCGAAAGCGTCGAGACTTTTCAACAAGGTTTGCCTATTCTTTATTATTATTATGTACATACGTTTTACGAAGGATGTTTGTTCCGTTTCGCAGGGTCTTCGCTTTATGAGCGAAGCGGTGAGCGCGAATAGTGCGGAACTTCGCAGGGCCGAATCCAGGATTGCAGCAGCAGAGGCGGAGGCCGTTCGTATCAGAGGGGAGATCGATGCCAGTTTCTCTCTTGCCCAGGACTTGGCTGCAACGGAGGCCGCTCGTGTGAGAGAAGAGTATGAAACTGAATCTCGTCGGAGCTTAGAACTTTCTGACACGATGGCTCGCCGTGCTCGTAGGGCGGGCAAAAGAGAGGTTGCTGCGGAGTTGATGGCTCGGCGCGAGGGGTTCGTGCCTCTTTATGCGGAATTTGAAGATGCGCTAAGAGCGAATGGCAATTTCTGCGAGTGTCGGGGCGTAGTTGGGGGTTTGCATCTTACCCAGGGTTCAGACTATTCGTATGAGGCTGCGATTGCGAAGCAGAAGAAGCGTCTAGCTAAGAGAGAGAAGAAGAAGAATGAATCCGTGAATCTTGGGAAGCACATGTGGGATCAGTGGGATCCTATTGTGGTGTCGCCAGATTCGGTCGAAGTTGGACCTGGGATCCCGAACGTGGACGGCGAGGTCGACCAGTCTGCGTTTGATGACTTTGATGTGTGATGTTCTTAATTTTTTTATTCGGTCGTTGTTTTTACGGGACTGGCCGTTGGTGGCTTTGAATCCCTACCGCTGGGCGGTGTGTATTCGAAAAATTTCTTAATAAAAATATTTTCTAAGTATGAAATTCGTGTTTTGCGTTAGATGTAGAGGGAAGAATACGAGTTGTCATCACGTATCCAACTCTTTGGTGTAAATCGTCCGATTCGTTATCTCGGGAGATTTCGATTTTCGCGAGTGTTTAGACGTGGGCGAAGAGACATGCCTTTAGGATCTCGATTCATGCCTTGAGACGTTAGCGACCAGGGTGCTGGGTTTAGGGCAAGACCTAGGTTTACTTTCGGATTGGGGCTGTGCGATGACTAGTCGGCTTTCGTTTTGCCCGTTGCGATTTTAACCTGATTCCATACAGATTTAGAATCCGCGATAGGTTCTCGGCTTATACGATTCGTCTGGTTGGAACCGAGCATCTCACCGGGAACAATTTTTAAGTTTCCCGGAAGTGCTGACCAAAGGTTTGGATTTCTTTTATAGCGCGGTATTTTATCCTCATCGGATGTATGCGGACCGATAAGTCGGTGCGTTTGTTTAGGACGGCTAGCGTGCTCGACGGGGCTGATCGCCGAGCATTCGTGTTTTTATAGTCGCGGACGGACTTTGGATAAATATTTTTCTTTGAGAGTTTAGGCGACGTCTCGCCAGTTCTTTCCGAAAATATTTTGATATGCGAATTTTTATAAAAACGATTAAGTAGTTTTCACTGCGGAAGCGATTTTCCGGATTTGTGTTTTTCGATGGTAGCGGAGATATTCTAACTTTGTCTTTATTAGAAATTTCGAAAAAATTTCGGTTACAAAGCTATAAGAAATTTTGTAAAAATTTTGGGAGTATACGAATACTCGTATACTCACCCACTCCCCCCCCCCCCCCCCCCCCCCCCCCGTTTTGGAAGGGGGGATAACTGAACTCGTCTTTAGGCGAGCTGCCTACGTATTCCTTTCGGAAATCAAACCATCTCGTAGTTCTGATTGTTTGCGCGAGTGTGCTTACTCGGCTGCCGCAGACTTCTCGATCGCTTCAGTTTCGGGGTCGAAGTCTTTGTCCGGGATTATCTCCTCTGGTCGGGTGGAAGCGATGGGTGAGGAAACTTCTGGTTTCTCGGCCGTTGCTTGCTTTGGGTTGTCTTCTGTGGGCGGTGGCGTGACCTTTGACCGTTTTGGTTTCACGATCGCGACTGCCAATTGCCTCAGCTTATGTTCGACCAGGAAACAAGATCGCGATTTTCTTTGGCATCCCCAAATTACAGCGACTCCCGTAGGCGTCGGGAATTTGATGCCTAAGTGATACGTGGACAGAACCGCCTTCATGGAATTTAACCAAGGCATGCCCATAATCACGTTGTAGATAGCCGGGAAATCGACTACCGCGAAGTTAACGATTTTGTCACTTCTTTTGCGGCGACCGGTAGTCGGATTGATCCCAGGGTCATTGACGTTTCGCCGGAGAAACTAGTCAGCGTTTTGGAATCGGCTCGACTTCCGAGAGATCGATTCCCATGCGTGCTAGCGTATTGCGGAAGATCACGTTAACCGTACTCCCGGTATCGACCAAGACCCGAGCGACTACTTAATCTCCGATTACTAGGTCGATGACAAGAGGGTCGGCGTGAGGTTGATCGATTCCGCCGGTGTCGGCGTCGCTGAATGAAACCACTCCTTTCGGAGGGTCATCCGTCGGCACCTTCCAACTCGAGCCGGTCTCGGCTTTGCGTTGGTAGGATTTTATAGACGAGACAGTGTCGTTGTAGTATTGCGATTCGCCGATAATCATGTTGATTTTTCGGCGGTTGGCGTCGTTGCCCCTCTCGTCTTGTCTTCGTCCGCACTTTTCGCCTGACTGGTTTCCCTGAGGTGGAGTTTCCGCTCGCGCGTTCTTGTCGTTCTTCAGAGGGCGATCCAAATCGCGGATGAGATCTTTTATGCTAGATATCTCGGAAAGTTCTCCTGCGACCAACTATGCGGCAAGTCTGGCGCCGAGAACTTTGCAGTTCACGGTGGAATGCCCGCGGGTTTGGTGGAGGTCGCAGAAAGAATTCTCGTCGTAATTCGAATTTCTCGTCCACGTGTTACCCGTAGTTCGCCCTTGCTCCGAACCGGAGTTGATGGCGTAGTTATGCGCCCCTTGGAGATCCTGTCCCTCGTGATGGACGAATATTTCGCTACGAGAGTTCCTCTTTTTCTGCTTCTGCTCGGACGTGTTATCCTTCGCCGATGTTTTCGTCGGCTTATGCTTCTCGGACAGGATTTTGGTCTCCTCTTCGATGGTTATGAAGTCAGTGGCTTTATGGAGCGCATCCTGAATCGTCCGCGGTTTCTCGAGAGTTATCCACTTGCAGAACTTCAATTTATACCAGAGCGATTTCCTTAGCGCGTCGATGGCGGCTTTGTCGCTGATTCCGCTAACCCTAGCCATGACGAGTTTGAATCTGCTCATGAAATCGCGGAGAGATTCATCTTCCATCTGCACCAAACTCCAGAGGTCGGCGTCGGAGGTTTCCGGGTTAATGAACATTGAGTACTGCTTCAGGAATTCCGAAGCCAGTTGACGGAAACTTCCGATCGAATTTCGCCTAAGTTTGGCAAACCATTCGAGCGCGGCTCCTTCTAAGTTTTCGACGAAGAGACGGCAGTAGCCAGCGTCTTTTCCGTGATCCTTGAGCTTGGCTCGTCCCATGGTAATCTGGAACACTTGCAGGTGCGCTTTGGGATCGGACGTCCCGTCGTAAGTCGGCACCTTAATTTTTCCGGGATCGGGCAGTTTGATCTCGGTGATGCGGGCCGTGAAAGGCGTTTTCCGAGACTCGTACAGTAGCCGATCGATCTCGGGTGCGGCGCTGGTAGCGTGGTGAATTTGCGATTTCACCGCTTTTACCGCTGCGGCCGTTTTGGTGATGTACTCGCGGAGATCGCGCATCTCGGTCAGACAGCCTGCAGTTTTCCGACCTTGTCGGCGTTTGCTGCGAGTGACCGGAGATCGCTCCTCGGCGGTTTTTGCGTATCGCGCGAAGTCGATTTCCCCTTCGTCTCCAGTATACGAACGTTCGGGAGAAGACTCCGGCAGAGGACTTCGAGTCTTTCTTCTCCTAGGATGGACGTCAGCGTCTTCGTCTGTCGAATCGGCCTGGTCGCTCGTCTCCAGGTTAACCCGTTCGATTCCGTCACCCTCGGTCTCCTGTTCGTGAATAGGAGGTTTTTCCGATTCGTTCAGCGTCGCGTCAGGATTGTCTTTTCGGAATCTTTTTCCGGTAAGTTACCCTGCTCGGTTCTGGGACGATCCGTAGGAGCGCCAAAGTCCAGCCTTCTTCCGCGGATCTTAGTAGTTCCGCGGGGGCGAATTGCTCGGGTTTTCGCGGTTAGGGTTTTTACCCGTTTCGAGAGCGAACCGATGAGCTTTTCCTGCTCTTCCAATTTTTTGTTAAACTCGGAAAGCATCTTCTCGAGGGTCTCGGCGTTAGCGTTCATAGCGTTGGCCGCAGACGCTCCTTGTGGTGGTGTTGTTTCAACGTTATCGCGTTCGTCGCGACTTTGGTTGTCACCAGTCATCGTTTCTTCGTTGGACATGTTGCGGCTTTGGTGTAAGATAGATTCGACCCCCCCCCTCCTTCTAGCGCCAAACGGTGGGAACCGAAATCCACCTACTGTCAAATAATCGTAAATAAGGAAACTTCGGGAAAACCCTATGTTTCCAGAGGAACCGGCTATCTGCAGAACCGCACAACGAAGATTAAGATAACAAGAAAAATTAGAATTATTAAAAGATAAATGAAAATCGAGAGCAAAGAGGTTCTTATTCCGAATCTGCGTAAGAACTGGTACAACGAGATAAGCCTAAGCCGTATGAGCCGTCGGCGAAAACCCTAAAAGTCTAGAATGAAAACCCTAGTTGAGACGCAGCTCGCTAACAGAAAACAGAAATATTCCTAAATGCTAGTTTTGGTGGTGAGAGCTCTGAATTTCGTCCCCCTTGCTTCTCCCCTAGACCTCCTATTTATATACTCCTCGCCTTGGCTATCCGATCTTTCCATTTCGCCCAGATTTGACTAAATCGGGAGTTTTCCATTTTTCTCGATCCTTCCTTTTCTTCCGCGGAAATCTTCTATTTTTCTTCAAACTTGACTTTTATTTTCCTCCTGCGAGTAAACCGTCAAAACGTTATCGAATCTGCGGGTTAGATTCCGTTAAGATCACAAGATGGGTTTTTATCGCGTTTTAGGCCCTTCCGGGCCGTTTTGCGATAAATCCGTTTTCCGACTTTTTACGGGATCGTTTCCTGATCCGACATCGTTTTTAATAAATTCCTCGAGTTAATCGTAAGGTTTTACGATTTACTCGAATTTTTATTAAAAACACGTTTTTTACTATTTACTCTACGTTTTTTTATTAAAAATGCATTTTTTATGATTTCGACGAGAAATCTCGAATAAATCGTATGTTTTAGGCAATGTTCGGCGTTTCGTTTAACCATCGCCGTTTTATACGATTTCTCCGAGTTCTTTGTCAAGAAAGTGAAGTTTTTACGGTTTTTATCGTAAAACTCGAACGATAAGTCGGATCGAGATGGAACGGGAGATGCTTCGGCCGTGGTTCAGAATGCGACAGTGTCGAAAGACGTAAGTTTCAAATCGGGAATGCAGGAGAACAAGGCTCGGGACGTCCAGGAAGTTTTTAGTTCGTCCATTGGGCGAACTAGTCGTGACTAGTTCGCGTTTTACGGCTTGTTTCGGTTTTTTGCGGTTTCGTAAAACGATTCTTTGAGTTTTATAAAACGATTCTTCGAGTTTTATAAAATGATTCTCGAGTTTTATAAAACGATTCTTCGAGTTTTATAAAATGATTCTCGAGTCTTATAAAACGATTCTTCGAGTTTTATAAAACGATTCTTCGAATTTTATAAAACGATTCTTCGAGTTTTATAAAACGATTCTTCGAGTTTTGTAAAATGATTCTCGAGTTTTATAAAACGGCTTCTCGAGTTTTATAAAACGATTCTCGAGTTTTATAAAACGATTCTCGAGTTTTATAAAACGATTCTCGAGTTTTATAAAACGGCTTCTCGAGTTTTATAAAGTGATTTCTCGAGTTTTAGAAAACGATCTTCGGGTTTTATCAAAAGGCTTCTCGAGTTTTATAAAACGATTCTCGAGTTTTATAAAATGATTCTCGAGTTCTATAAAACGGCTTCTCAAGTTTTATAAAACGATTCTCGAGTTTTATAAAATGGCTCTTCGGGTTTTATAAAACTATTCCTTTCATATTTTTCCGGGGAGTTTTGGCTATTAATTCCGTCGTACCGATTTTGACCCCAACACCAATTCCTCGTATAGTTAAGGAAGTCGGTATTTAAGTTAACCGTTGCCATTTTATACGATTCGGAAGGGATCATTTCTACATCCAAGTCTTTATGATCTTTCCGAAGTCTTTTTACCATAATTCGTGATGGAGGTGTCGTGTCCAAGGACCCTAGGATCGTGTTACGGGAACTTAAGACGAGGGCACATTGTTAATAGGATCGGGATCAGGCTATCCTCGCCCATGGGCGAGATGAACTTTGCCTCGGTTCACCTCACCCATGGGCGAGGTGACATTGGTACTGATTCACCTCGCCCATAGGCAAGGTCACACCGGTGCTGGTTCACCTCGCCCATGGGCGAAGTGACATCGGTACTTGTTCACCTCACCCATGGGAGAGGTGATCTTGGTGTCCTTTCACCTCGCCCATGGGTGAGGTGACATCGATGCCGGTTCACCTAGCCCATGGGAGAGGTGACCTTGGTCCGTGTCACCTCGCCCATGGGCAAGGTGACCTTGGTGATGGTTCACCTCGCCCATGGGCGAGGTGATATCGGCCTCGGTCCATCTCGCCTATGTGCGGGGTGATCTTGGCTGGGACGGTTCGGTTCTCGAGTTTTGACCAATCTATTTTCGTATTGATCCTTTTGGGAATTCTTGTGTGAGAATTTTTCCGCAAAGAATACGTAAGATGGTAATCCTAGCCATTAATTTTGAGATAACCGTTTTTAAACCCGACAAGATTGACCGGAAGTTGGTTTTCTGGGAACTTTCAAACATTGATTCCGTCGTGACCGATTTTGACCCCAACACATATGGCGACCGGGTAATTGTTTGGGCCGGTCGCCATGACGTCGAACCGGCCAGTTGATGTCTCGGTCTCTTCCTTTGGTTTTGTTTTCGAAACTTTCGTGGTTTCGAGCGAAATTGTCTCAAAAATTTATCGTAGAAATTCTTTAGGTAAACTTTAGTCGAAAGTTACTGCAGTGATAAACGCTTATCGTAGACTTTCCGGCGTTGTTCGTTGCAACTGATTTTGATCCCGTCAAAAACTATCCAGATTTGTATTAGCTTCATTAATATGCTACGTGCTCAATGTTGGGGCCAGTTTATTCCTCTTATTATCAGTGTTCTTGGTGCTGTTGCTGGATGTCAGATTTTCAATCAATCTTGTAGCCTCTTCTAGACTTCTGGTGCTTAAATTTCCATTTGGTGTGGAGAATCGCACTGGTAGGACCTGAATTTGGTGTGGAGTTTCCGAAAGACTCTAAAGGCTCCTGTGTAAAAGTGACGATTTCTGCTCCTCAAATCCTTAGCTCGCGTGTCATCAAAGAAATTGCGCAGGAAGGCAATTTATATGTCACTCCAGGATGTCAGAGATCCTGGTGGTAACTGCTTAAGCCAATAAGAAGCTTCTCAGAAAGTGAATACTTAAAGAGCTTTCAAAATACATAGTCCTCAGGGACTTCATTGGCTTTGATAGCAGATACTAGATCCTCAAACCGCTCCAGATGATCCATGGGATGCTCATGTCACAATACATGGTAAGGTGTATGCGCTACAAGTGCGAAGAAAGACGGCTTGATCTCGAAATCATTCCTCGCAAAAGCTGGATGGCGAATGGCGGATGTGTTGGCATAGTATTGGTCAAGAAAAATGTAGTTTGCCAGTGTTCTTGTCTGAGCAGCTTGGGCATTAGCTTCAGGTTAAGCTATTACAACATTTGCTACTACTTCTGGTTCAGGGATTACAGCCCCTTGATCGTTGATCTTCTAACTTGCTAGATTATGCAGATGACCTTCAAGGTCATGGAGATTTTGATTATCGTCCCTAATCAAACAAATTGTAGCAACCATCTGAACTCACGTGTCACTATCGATTGATGGTCCGTGGGTGCTGTTGATCGATGTTGAACTTAGAGAAGTGTCGCTCGACGGTCTGTCATGGATGTTGATCGATGCTTGTCCTTCTCTTTGCGGATTGAACATTCGATTGCTATTGGGTCTGCGAATAGCGACTCTTGCTCCTTGTTGCTTCTGGTCTTGCTGGGTATGTACATGTAAGACAAGAAAGAAGAATTATCAGTACATAAAGATTTAAAAAGAAACCAAGACTAAACCTAGAAAACAAATCTAATGGCGATCTTTTCTTCCCGAAAATGGCGCCAAATTTAACAGGGCGTTTCCTTAGAGTTTAAGTATCCTAATTCAATCTATAAATTACCCTATGAAACTACAATACTCTTGCCAAGAGAGATCGAGTAGTGAAGTATTTAGGGATAAAATCCACAGAGAGAAAAGGCACACAGTAGATTTGTATTATCCTAATTGTTAAGCTTGGTGATGTTTTTATATAGGTTATCTGGTTTGAGTAAACAAGAAATATTCTAAATTTAAATGAATTAAGATATGGAAAATAGCTAGATCTATGGTTTAGGCACGTTGATTATAATTGGTAGAATGCAGGGTTACACGAATATGCTAGGACTAAATTGTCAACTAAACTGATTCCCCCTTGTTCCAACTGTCGATACGAACAGAGAGAACCACCATCGATCGACGGTGTAACTCTGGTATCTATTGATGGTAAAATCATACATGAAGTATGATAAGTTTTATATGTCCATTAAATTGATCAACCAGCTTTTACATGCATCTAACAACTTAGTTCAACAGAATTTATTCAGGTACATAACCCACTTTCACAATTGTCTATATCCTAAGTTCAGGATTCTAGTAGGTTCTCTAGAACACATGCATTAAGCACAATTCTAATTGATGGATATTATCATCCTTACAATTCTAGTTTTGACTAATCCAACGATACCATTAAGAACCCTAAATCTAACAAAGTAAACTACTCAGGCATTATTACGCAACTAACATTTAAAACTGAATAGAATGCATAGATAATAAATTGGGGTTCCAGTACAATGCTATGAAGAAGTCTTAATCTTCTCCCCTAAAACAGTATGAAAAACTCTAGAAAACAAAAGCGCAGTCTTCTGCCTAACAATGACAGAAACCTTTATAAATTAGTTTAAACTCTGTCCAAGGGCAGTCTTGTAATTATATGTAACTTGGGCTTCAAGTCGGTTATGAACCAAGTCGGATGTGTGCGCTTCAACCATCGATCGACACCAATGTGGCTCTGTTGATTGACGCCAATCTTGTGTATCGACTCTGGCTTAGCTTGATCTTGTCAGCTACGGGTTCCTTCATCCAAAATGCTTCATATGCTCCACATAACTCCAAAATGTATATGGACCTGTAAAGACTTTAAAAATATTCTACACACACATAATAGACTCCAAATGAGGTCCATAACATGGTCTAAAAGTAGTAAACAATAAGATATATCAACTTTGCATTCAATAACCTCAAAGAATGGTGCTAGAGAGCTGTTAGGCATTGACAGTAAAAACAGAAGACACAAGCAGTAACAACCTCCCCCAGACTTAAACAACAATATACCTAGTGTTATACAGTCTGAGGTTGGAAAAAATAAATAGAAACCAAAATTTAAAGATAATGAAATGAAATGAGAGTTGTGCCTGATGTCGTAGTTTAGTGTCCATCAAAAATGATCAGGTGTCACTCGATGCTCAGATGAAGTGGTGTCGAATGATACTGATCAAGTATCGGTCAATGCTAGTGCTAAAACCGTATCCATTTTTTTTTAATAAATTAGCTTGAGCAGTGGGTTGACTCCCACTCAGCTCTTGATTATAGTCTTAGCTTGCCGTTTTGAGTTCAGGTTCAGTCTAAACAAGAATGAAAACTTGATCCAAAACAAGTCTCAATGTGTCTCGTCCTCATTTTTATGATGCAGTTGATAAAAACTCTCGTCCCTATACACAAAACTACCCTCATGACATCGCGAAAGAACCGGAGACAAGAATCTGCATTTACCTTCTTTTTCTTTTTCTTCTTCATGGCCCTTCCTCCAGACTTAAGCTTTTCAGTCTCAGTTTGTGTGGGAATCGAAATTCGCACTGTCAATTTTCCGTAAAATAAGGAGACTTAGGAAAACTCTAACTTTCCATAGGTCCCGGATCTCTGCGAGAGCCAACGGCAAGTAACCATATAAATGCGGAAAATATGAAAAACATGATAAAACGAATTTATAAAGAAAGTAGATTTTATTTCGAATCCGCATAAGAGCGTTTCGATTATTACAAGAGATTACAAAAGCTTTGGTCGCAAGAGCCGTCAGCAATTTATCTAGTTCTAGCAACAGAAAACCTTAAACCTAGTTGAGTCGCAGCTCAATAACAAAAGACAAAAAAGGTACGAAAAAGGGTTTTGATTGATTTCGGACTGAACCTTAGGAAAGGCTGCCTACGTACCCCTTTCGAGGATCAAACCGAATGTAGTTAAATTGATAGAGCTGGACAAGAGGTCGCACTGCATGGGCAAGTTTGTCTAGTAATTGAGTGTCAGTCATAGAAACCAAACTTGTCGAGAATAAAGCCTAAGTTTCTAAGTGCAGAAAGTTCTAAGTTTAGAAAATTTGTAAAACGTTCTCCTCCTCTTGACTTTGACCTTGTGCTTATATACTCCTCGTTTAGGCGGTTGGTCTTTCCTTTTCCGCCCCGATTTGTGTTTATTGGAAATCTTCCATTTATCTCGATCTTCCTATTTTTCCTTGGAAAAATCCTATTTTGTCTTCGAACTTGATATTTATCCATTCCTGCGAATAATGGGTAAACCGTCATCATATCTTTTGGCAAGGTCTCGTCTAAAGTCGTGAGTGGGCCTTTATCGCGTTTTAGAACTTTCCGGGCCGTTTTGTAACTTAGCCGTTATACGATTTTAGACGAGATCGTTCCATGACACGATGGCGTTTTTATAAAACATCTAGAGTCAATCATCCAGTTTGGTAACTTCCTGTGTTTCTTTTAACCGTTGCCATTTTATATGATTTACTCGAGGTCTTACGAGAAAACAAGTCTTTAGCGTTTTTTATCGTAAGATTCCAATGGTAAGACGAATTGAGACGAAACGAGAGATGTTCCAATCACGGTACAGAGTACAATCGAGTCAAGGGACATATACCTTGCATCCGGCCAATGCGGATGGGGAGGTTCTGGTTGGTCAGCTTGCCGGTCCGGCGACCTGGAAGGTGTAGTTCAGATCGCCAAGAAGGCTAGCTGGTTCGGGATGACCAGCTCGCCGGCTGGGCGAGCTAGACGGGACGATTCAGCTCGCCCAGCCGGTGAGCTGGTTAGGTATGGCCAGCTCGTCGGCTTGGAGAGCTGATTGGCCGTGGTCAGCTCGCCAAGCCGGCGAGCTGGGCTGGTCGGCTGTCCGGCTTCAGTCGTTTCTTGTCTCGACCCGATATTCTTTCGGAGAATATAAGGAGAAGTAATCGTAGACGTTAATTTTGATATTACCGTTTTTTACCCCCCAACATTAGAGATTACTGTTTTTGACCTCAACAGGGGTGTTTTTAATTGTTTCATACTTTGATACAAGTTTTCCGTAACTCTCGCATCTCCGTAGAAAGTCTACAGTTTTCTTGTATGCTTTTTCCGTGACTTTTAGCCATTGATTCCGTCTTGACCGATTTTGACCCCAACAGTTTGTTCTAAAATCCATAGGGTGTCGACCAACACCAGCGGAGTGTTGACGCTGATGCTGGTTCTACAGTCTTGCAATTCAAATGAGCGGTAGGTACTAGATTTTCAGACAGCTCTATGCAGAAATAAACTCTTCGCCGTTGTTCTTCTCCACATGATCGTATAAGACAATTTTATCATCATTAGTCAGACACATCTAATTCTTCTTTAGATCGCAAATTGTCCCCACTGTAACCATGAAGGCTCTTCCAAAAAGAAGAGAAGATTTCCAGCTGAGTTTGTCCTGGAATTATCCACGAAGGTGAAAATAGCTTGAAAACGTTCCACCTTTAATCCTAACAGTTCAATAATGTCTTTAGCCATGATTCTGACCGCATATCAAGTACGTTGAGGGTGTATGGGAAATCGTAGCCATGTATACAGCAGGGAATCACAAACATCCTACAATCTTATTCCTTCTTGACTCTAAAGCTGAACTTTTTTAAACAGCATCTCAATGTCCTTATCTATCTCTTTGCTATCTCTAATGAATTTACCAAGTCTATACTGATGATATACGTCCCCTAAAGACATATTCTTAGGAACCTTCTTCACTCTCTTGTGGAATCCATCAATTTCATCTTTGTAGGCTTGAGGTATTTGCGAATACAGGGCTTCATAGATTTCACTCTCTTCCTAATTGGAATTCTTTCTTTCACTGGTTTCTGATCCGTGAGAGATTCATGTTCGTTTGGCTCCGTATGGTATCGATCGATAATCATAGTAAATTGATCAACACTTTAGCTTGCATCGATTGCTCTGATTCTGGTATACTTCAACACCAATAACCAATGCTGAGTGACATGAAGCCTTCTACAAGAAAATCACTTTTCCAGCTTCCCATGCTTCACCATTTCCCTAAAATCATCATCTAAGATGGCATCGACCTAGTCCATCTCGCTTTCCGCAGCTTTCCCTTTACCCAGAGCTTCTTACTTCTTCACAGCTTATGCAGTCTAAACTTTTTGGGCGTCTAGCTTCTTCACATCACTTTTGCACTCAAATCAATCTGTGACACAGCTGCAGGCCAAGTTTCTTCAGTAATCTCAGTGGAAGATACTGGATACAAAATTCTGTCTAGTAGGACATGAAGTTGAACCTAAGATATAGCGCAAGGAACTGCAAAATCCCCAAGGTCTGGTAGCCTTGTGAGTTTCCTAATCTCTAGAACTAGTTTTCTAACCTTATCATACAATGCATTGATCACCTCCATAACTGAAAGAAACGAAATCATTCATAAGCATCTTCAAAGGAGACACCTTCTGGTATCATCTTCACTCTTTTGTGAAAACAGGCTAACTCTTTTGCGTAGATAGGTGGACAGATACTTGGGGACAACATGACCTGGAACGTAAGGCTCGTACATTCTCTACTTAATTGGTTACAGCACAATCTTGAACTTCGGAAGTGCATCCCACCATAAGTGTCGACCGATATTAGGTGGGTGTCAATCGACACCGAGTTTCAGTTTCGAGTCCGAAATGTCAAGATCACAACTTGATCTTTCAGGTCATTCAAGAGGTATCGGCCTATAGCATGAGTTTATGTCGATCCACACTGAGGTTGGATAACCAATATCAGCTTTATCCACTCTTCTAAGTTCTCAAGATCCTTGTTGTTCATCACCCATTACTACCATGAGATTGACAGTCTGTCTTGGGTTCATTTCTTCCCTTTTCATAACCTCAGAAATCTGTTGAACCTAAATATCTGGCTTCTTAACATGAGTGTTTGGGGATTCAAATTTCTCATTCAGCTCACTGTAAACAGAATCCAACTTCTGATTGCAATAAATCATCATCTCCTTCTGCTAATCTTCAGGGATATCTTGTTTATCATATCATCAAGCTCCCTCTCGTGATTTACTGCAGCATCTGTAAGAATTCATACCATTTTGTAACACTTTATAAATCAACTTACGAATTCATATTTTCCTAGATCTCATGCAAATACTGAAATAAATGTAGATTTTAGCGTTTCGGATATACCTGGTTATTTTGCAGCGAAAGGATGAATAAACAAAGTCGAGATTTCAAGCACTCCAAACGCCATGCCTCTACCGGTATCCACACGCACACAAACTGGATCAGATCGGGATGCTAGTGCCTTCAAGATCAAATCTCAAAATTTGACAAACTCTTTTAATTTTTGGGGTTTTGACTTAAGCCGCCAAGAGATTCATCTCTAGTATAATAATAAACATGTTTATATGTATGTATCAAATTAACCTAACATCACGTATTCATTACGTTTACGTAATGGGCTTTGTGATCCAAATCAAATTTAGATTTAGGTCCAATACACATACATATATTTATTATTCTTATTTATCTTATAAATAGATGATCATAAAAACTCTAATAATAGCTTAATCCAAATTAAACATAATAATAATTAATTCAGTTTTCTTTGGTGTGTGACCCTGTAGGATCGTATAATATTAGTAACAAATTCTCAATCTGTAGATTATAAGCGGTTTTTACCAAACACTACAGGAAATGTAGGTATTAATAGCATCATATTATAGCGTTTTGACAATTCTGCTATTGTATACTAACACTAGTCTTTTTAATAGCGTTTATAAATTTAAAACGCTATGTTTTCTATCACGGGAAAATATTTTTTTAGCCGCGTTAATTTTCGAAGTGCCGACGCCTTACCATTGCAGATCCAAAATTAAGCGCTATCGTAAATTAACACAACACATAATTCATTTTTCTGCCAGATACTTAATGAAATAACAAGTATCTATTTTTTTTTTCATTTTCCCTCCATTAATCCTTGTTTTTCATTTTCCCTCTCATTCCATTTTGCCTTTCAACCCTCCAAAACCCTAAACTTTATAAAACATAAATCATATACCCTAAGGTTAAACTTAAAACACAATCCTATAACTCAAATATTTTCTTGTTTTAATCATAAATCTTAAATTTAAATATATTAAGATTCACTACAAGAAATCAGTTTACATATAATTAAAATTGGTTAATAAGTTGGTATTGGTTTACAAATAAAACTTTGGTTTATAACTGGTTTACACATTAAACAGGCTATTAATTAACCCAATTAAACCTAATTAACCTAACTACCTAAATTAACCTAATCACCACCGCCGCCGTCGACCTGCTCGCCGCCGTCTTCGTCACCTTCCAGATCTACGGTTCTTCCTGGCCGAGTCTTCTTTGTCGTCAAACTTTCTTCCTCCGCCGTCTCCACCATCGTCATCTTCGAACCTGCTTCCTCCGCCGTCTTTAATCACCATCACCGACCAAACTCTGAAAAAGGGAAAATGACAAAGCTCAAAAATTATAGATGAAAATGCTTGAGAGAGAGAGAGAGAGAGATGAGAATGTCGTTGTCTCACAGATCCGGTCATTGCCACCAAGAGCTTGCCGTCGTCTTGTTTGGATCCGGCCGTCGCTTGGTCAGAACTGTCGCCGTCTTCCTCAGAACCTGCGTCCTCGTTGCTCAGTGGAGTAAGAGAGAAGACAAAGCTAAAAAGGTTCACGAGAGAGAGAGAGGGAGAGAGATATGTGAGAGAGGAGAGAAAGAAACACAAAAAGATTAAATTTAAATGTTAAGATTAAATATAAGAGTTTATGGTTTTGTATGTAAGGTTTAAGTTTGGGGTTTAGGGTTTGAATGTAAGAGTTTAAAATGATTAAAATTTGAGTTTTAGTTTAATACTGAAGTTATATTATGAAATGATTGGGGTTTTAAGTTTATGAGTTTATAATATATAAGTTTTTAAGGTATATGCTTATGTTTAAACCCTAACTAAGTTTTAAACCCTAAACAAGCCCTAAACCCTAACTACATATTTCAAACCCTATATCTTAAATTCCATTTTATACATAATTTTCAACTTTAAACATTTTAATCTAAACACACAAATATCATACAAATGGAGTAGTGTTCTAACTTCTAACCTTTTAAAACTTGAGCTTCATATATCATACCCTAAACCCTAAAGCTTTCAAACCCTAAACCTTTCAAACCCTAATCCCCAAAACTCAACCCCAAACTTTAATATATACCTACAATATATAGAACGTTTTAAACTTAAATTATAGATTTCTTTAAAATATATAACTATATAGTTCATAATTTTCAAATACAAAACTATAAATCTAATAGCACAAACCACATACTCGTAACACCAAACCCTATATCATAAACACTAATCCTAACATTCTAATAATCTAATCCCAAACGTAAATTATCATCATATATATCATACTCCAAATTATCAATTTTACATGTATTGATTATATTATAGTTATATCACTTTTTTATTTATGAGAAGATAATATAGGGTTTAGGGATTTAGAAATTAAGGTTTAGGATTTAAAAAATTAATTAGGTTAAATTAGGGATTTTAATCTCAGATATAAAATCTAAACCTCATACCCTAAACTATACACTTATATACCATACCCCAAACTATACACTTATATATGTATTTGTTTTGTCACACACACTTATATATGTCATACCCTAATTTAATCATAGACTATAAATTCTAACTAAAAAAATTAAAATATAATCTTTGTATTATTTAAAACATTTTAATTTCAAATCTTAAGTCTAATACTCTAATCCTAAACTCTAAATGAATATCTTAAAATTGGTATTTTAAAACATAACTCCAAATCTTAGATTTAAATTCTAAAATTAGTTTCTTCAAACTTTAACTTAAAATCACAATCTCAAAACAATAAGTTTTTTTTCATAAACCCTAAATTTAAATTTCTACAAATATTTTGTGACTTTTTGTATTAAAAAGAAAAATAATAAAAATCTGATTGGTCAGAAACTGACCACTAAGGTGCAAGTGTGAGGATCACAGGTTCTTTTAACCAAAGCCAATAGATTAAACTAAATCCAATGGGCAATAATGAACAAACTTAAAATGTGTTTCTTCTAAAAACTTAAACGGCATCTTATTTTGTATCTTTTTCTATCTTCTTCATCCTTAACCAGCATCACCATAACCTCCGATGCCGCCATCTCGCCACAATGAAGCTATCTTAACCACCATAACCTCAGCCGCTGCCACCATCGTCTTCATCTCGACCTCCTTGTTCTTTACTAAACCTCACCACCAGACTTTGCCTTTGTGTCCACCACAGCTCGTCGTCGTTACAACCACAGCTCCGTCGGCACAACCATAGTTTCGTCCAGAAGCGAAGATGAAGGAATCGTTTGACCTCTTCACCACACGACAGGTAAACTCACTTCCTTTATTTGTTCTCTCTGTCTTTTCATCTTCCTATATACTTGTAACTGATTTTTTGTTTTGTTTACAGATCTAAGAAGGAACATGGAAGGAGAAGAAGTTGTGTTACAGAGCAGCGTATCCGCCTTAAGGAGATATCTGCCGGAGTTGGAACGAGCCGGATTCGAAGAGGGAGTAGAGTCGGTGATGTGTCGGATTCTGTAGAAGAGATGTTGACACGGGAAGGAGAATTGGTGGAGGAGTTTGTGACGGTGGATGATACAAGTGTGTCGTAGACGGTGGAGGATCCAGTAAAGGTGGCGGCGAGGTGGAGCTCTGCGAAGATTAGGGATTTTAGGTTTTTTTGTTTCTTTTTTTGGTTTTTAATATTTTTTTTTTAATGTGTAAACTGATTTAATTGTAAACTGATTATAATTAATCAATAAATTTTAAATTTTAGTTTCTAAATTTTTTTTTATTTAATTTTAATCATTTATTTTAAATTAATTAGTTTTGAATCAATTAATTAATTTTAAATCAATTTATTTATTTAATTGGTCGCATTCCAATTGGTCGAATCAATTAATTTATTACATTTTCGACACGCTATTAAAAAGAATTACAATTGCATATACGAAAACGCTATTACTAAATTAATATGAATAGCGGCTACAAAAACCGCTATCTAATAGACTAGACCTATTATCGCGGGCGATGTTGGAGCGCTTTCTACAACGCTATGGTATCGTATGATAGCGCTTTTCGGGTGCTATTAAAACCCATATTTCTTGTAGTGAAAACATTATAACCACCTAATAATATACGATTGTCGAACCTCGACGTTACAACTTTAACTAGAGTAAGTACACATGATTTTAGGACATTCCCAACAATCTCCCACTTGTACTAGAATCATCTATTCTCATAATCCCTTTGTCTTTATATCTCGATCTCAGCATAAGGCAAGAACTAGTGTCATCCTTATTAAGCTAGATTATGTTTATCAAACTCTGATTTATACTAATAAAACAAACGACTGACATTCACCTCGTTTGAGCACGGCCATGCATCTGAGTATCAAATATTGGATAGGCCCAAAGATATTTATCTCCCGTTATATGGGAGGGACAAATCCCATCTTGTTCCGTCCCTGTTCCTTTCAAATTTCATAGAACACCTAATCAATGCCTTTATAATCCCCAGTTACGGCTGACGTTTGACAAGGTCAAAGTGAACTACTCCACAAGTAAAGAATCATGACGAACTCAGGTCTAAGGACTATACTCTATAGTCGTAATGAGAAACTCTTATGACACTCATATAACAATCTTGCAGAGTTCTCATTAGCGGGTCAGTCCGATCATGTGTTTTCGAACACATATCCATGTGATTGACTTCAATACCACATATTGAATGACTCCATGAAACTTAGTCATCAATCACCTCACATACTAGCCATTCTCGGTTATTAATGTCCCACGTTAACAACCTTGACTAGGGACCTCAATAACTTATAGCTTCTTTCACTTATAGGGTTTCATGATCAAGTCACGTACTTGATGACCTGTAAGAATGATATAAATTATTTTTAGGACATTTATTTAATTATTCAATAATCAAATAGATCGAAAACAGTTTCATTAGTTTGAATACATAACCAAATGTATGTCAATATGAACACATATCATAAACATAAAGCCTCCCACTAAAATTAAGATCACATCTTAAAATAAGTAATGTCCACGGCTGAAGTACGACTCTCATGCTTAGGCCGTGAAAGAGGCTTAGTCAATGGATCAACAACTTTTGCATCCATTAAGACTCTAATATGGTGCTTTGCTTAGAACTCTTCCAACTCACCTCTCAACAAGTTCATTACTTCCTCCATAGACCAAACTTATCCTTAGTATTTCTCAAATACTTGAGGATAGTCTTGACTGATTTCCAATGACTTTCACCTAGATCAGAATGGTATCAACTCATCATGCAACCTCTGAACGGGTATTGATCGTGGCACACATGATAGATCCTATAGCCGAAACATATGGAATTCTACTCATCTGCTATTGCTCATCATGTGTTGAAATACACTGAATCTTGCTAAGAGTTATGCCATAAGACATTGGCAAGGATCCTTTCTTGAAATCATGTATTTTGAATATGTGCAAGACCTTATCGATATAAGCATCTTGACATAATTCAAGATTCTTATTTAATCTATCTCTATAGATTCTTATTCCAAGAATATATGCAGATTTTCCATGTCTTTCATTGAGAAACAAACTCAATAAGTATGTCATCTACATACAACACCAAGAAAACAGTTGCGCTCCCACTAGTCTTGTAAACACAAGGTTCTTCTTCATCTCCAATGCAGTCAAACTCTTTGATTTCCTCATTAAAACGAAGATTCCATCTCTGAGATGCTTGCTTCAAGCCATCTATCGGAGTCAGATCCCATCATAGCTTCCTCAAAGGATATTGATTGATCACTCTCTATCATCAATATATCATGATGATCCGTCACCCAAAACCTCATATCTATCATGACGTGTCCTTTCAAACCTACGTACCTTAGGTTTCACAGGTTTAGATTCTACGTCTCTTCGTAAATCTAACTGATCATCCTCTTGAGAAGGCGAAGCAATCTCTTATATTTCTCAAACTTCTTCGAGATTTATTTTACTCCCACTGCTCTTTCTAGAAAGAAATTCTCTTTCTAGAAAAACATCACTGCGAGCAACAAACACTTTGTTCTCAATGGGATTGTAAAAATAGTAACCTTTGGTTTCTTTAGGATAACCAACGAAGTAGCATTTATCAGATCTGGGTCCAAGCTTATCGGTAAACATACGTTTTACATAAGCATCAAAACCCCTAATTTTCAGAAAAGACACATTTGGAACATTTCCAATCCACATCTCATATGGCGTCTTCTCAACTGATTTTGATGGACATCTGTTTAGCGTGAACGCAGACGTTTCTAGAGCGTATCCCCAAAAGGATGGTGGAAGATCTGCATGACTCATCATAAACCGAACCATATCTAATCAAGTTCGATTTCTCCTTTCGGACACACCACTCCATTGTGGTGTTCCTGGAGGAGTGAGTTGTGAAACAATTCCACATTCTCTCAGATGATCATTAAACACTTGACTCAAATATTCTCCACCCCGATCAGATCGAAGAGCTTTTATTTTTCTTGTCAAGCTGGTTTTGTGCTTCATTCTGAAATTCTTTAAACTTTTCAAAAATTCAGAATTATGTTTCATTAGATAAACATAGCCTTATCTACTGAAGTCCTCTGTGAATGTGATGAAGTACTGATAGTTTCCCTTGGCATTTATACTCATTGGTTCACATACATCAGTATGTATAAGTTCCAACAAGTCTTTAGCTCTTTCGCCGTGTCCAGTAAAAAGAGCCTTAGTCATTTTACCCAACAAACAAGATTCACATTTTTCATATGATTCATAATCAAATGAGCTCAAAATTCCATCACTATGAAGCTTTTGAAAGTGTTTCTCATTTATGTGGCCCAAACGACAATGCCAAAGAAAAGTCTGATTCGTGTCGTTAGACTTAAATCTTTTGGTACTGATATTATAGACATACATGCTTTGGTCTAGAAAGTAAACTCCATTCTCTAATGGACCGCTACCATAAAAGACATCATTACAATCAAAAGAACAACACTTGTTTTTAATCGAAAAATGAAATCCTTCCAAATCCAAACAAGGAATGGAAATAATGTTCATACTTATAGCAGGTTCATAGTAGAAATTCGTAAGTTCTAAAACCAAGCCTGAAGGTGAGGATAAATGAAATGTTCACACAACTAATGCAGCAACTCTTGCTTCATTTCATACGCATAGATCCACTTGTCCTTTCTCCGAAATTCTATTGTTGCTTAGGCCATTCCTATTCGTACAAATATGAGCACCAAAGCCGGTATCCAATACCCAAGAAGTAGAACCAGAAGTAGTAACACTTACTTTTATAACATAGATACCCTAGACGATGTTTCAAAAGTCTTTTTCTTTTTCAGATATTCTAAGTAGAGTTTAAACTTTTGCTTGAGAATGATTCTTGGGTTTTGATACCATCGGAGGAAATTTGATCCATTCAATATGTTCTTCTTAAGAACATATCGAAATGAAAACGAGTAGTGGGGAATTGACATTTCTGAGATGGAAGAACGGGGGAAGTTAATATGATGTTCATGAATTTGAGAAATATCAACAACTTAAGAAAACTCATACTATATTCAAAACATTTTACTCAAATGAATATAATAATCTAAGATCCATATTTCACTAAAATCTGAGTGAGCTTTGGCTCATCGCCCGAATTTTAGCTATTTAGGTAAGCAATACTTTGCTAATTATATCCAGTATAATTCTTGGTTGTCAGACGACATCTTATGTCTTATCCAACCTATGTATCTAAGTCCAAAACCGTTTTGATAGCCTAGTCAAGTAAACCAATCTTGTTTCACATGGTAACCGTTATCATCCACCTCACTCACGTAATTGCAGACACCTTGCTTTTGCAAGCCCATCGTACAACGGAAGGAGTCTTGATGGTTGATAAGATTGGATAAACATAAAAAATACTTGAAATTAATTGAGGAACAAATTTTAATTCAATTTTATTTTATATTTAAAATTTATATCTAATATAAAATTTAAATATAACTAATACATATCTTATATATGTTCTTATTGGATTACAAATAATTAATTAATTTTAATCTAATTAAATTAATTAATTTGTTTTATAATTAATTTGTTTTATAATTAATTTGGATTAATTTTAGAATCTAATTAAATTAGAATTCTAAACGTAATATTGAAAAGATCTGATCAAATCAATCATGCTAATAATCAATCAAACCAAAAGACTGGCTTAATTGGTTAACAGAATCAGACCAACTGGTTACAATAACCACGGTGACGTTAAGATTTATGCAGAACCAATTTCCAAAGTCATATATGTTGACATATGATTCTAATTACCTTAACTAGAAAGTTCTCAATCATATATGTAAATATTTAATCAATTAAATATACAATGAATGTCAAACTGCCATAGAAAAACCGTATCATATACACGTTTATCAATTATGAATCTTTGACTATTTTCTTAAATCAATATTTATGAAAATTACAGACTGAAACGGACAGGAACAACCTTCTCAGATGCACATCCCCCATATATTAAAAGATATCATTTAAAAAATTTTAACCTTAAGTTTGTAATAATTAAAAATAAGTTCAATCTTATGTGACATAGTTTTTTGTCTTCTATTTTAATTTAGAAGGATTCTAGAGCATATAATATAATGTATACTCTAAAAATTATATTCTCTAACAAGATAATACTAGGATAAGACCCGCGCCTTGCGCGGAACGAATCTATTATTTTTATTATGTTTTTAAAAATGAAACAATAGTTCGGTTTCATTCGGATTAGAGGTGTTCAATCCGGATATCGGGTTTCGGTTCGGCTCGATTTTTTGGTATTTCGATCACTAAAATATAACTACTATTCTAAATCTATATGTACTTCAGTTTGATTTGGTTTATATACCATCGGTTTTCAGTTTATTCAATTTTATACCAAAAAACATAATTATTTAGTTTGAGATCATATTATATATTATACAAATATATAATATGATCATATTTAGAGTCATACTGTCACAGAGTCATTTCTTAAAAAAATATTATATATTTAAATAAAATAATAAAAAACAAAAAAAGGCTTCTATCATCTAATAAAATGATCAAATATAGAATTAATATCAAAACACTAAATTTTGAAAATAAAAATAAAAAACAAAACAGAAGCATGAAAGAAAAGTTTTTATATTCTTCTATATTTAGTGTTCATCAAACCAATATGTCTTCGATTGAACACAACTATGTTTGTTTAAAGATAAAAAAAAGTTGTAAATAATTTCAACTAATTGTTGTCCATCAAATTTATAATCTTTACTTCAATTTAATTACAGTTAAAAAGGCAAAATATCAAAATAAGAAGTCTTAGTTGTAATAAATTGTTAGCTATTTACAAATTATAATTATAGTTCAACTCATGTAACAAATAGATATTCATGCGTCGTTATAAATATATACATATTTACATGTTTCAGTTTAATCGATTATAAATCAAACCATATCCAAATCCTATGGTTTTTATAAAATCACATCCATTCGGTTTTTATGGTATATACCAAAAATAACCATATTATCGATTGTTAATATCTTTAAAAATATAAAATTTAAAAATAACTAAGATATTTAAATCATTGATAACAAAAAATTTCAATGTGAAAAATTTAATAAGTTTATAATTTATAAATGTTCTTGAAAATTTATTGAAAATTTTGAAATTAAAATATTTATGTAATCTTATATGGTATATAGTTTAATCTGTATATATATATTTGTTTTATTATTGAATGATATTTTTTACTTATATGGTTTTA
>CAKOAT010419598.1:522151-770661 GCA_932364175.1 Eruca vesicaria subsp. sativa | reverse complement strand
TCTCAATTAATATATAGGGGATTTCGTAGGTTATAGTTGGCCGCATATATAAAATATTTATTGTTTCACAAGCTTTCCTTAAATAAAACCTACTAAATTACCTACTGTGATTAAAATATATATATATATATATATATATATATATATGACAATTAAAGATTTTAAACAATAAAAATTTGATAACAATCTGTATACTTTTTATCATTTAGTTTATTTTTATTATTAAAATAAATTACACAATTAAATTAATCATATAATAAAAATCTAGAATTTTTATTATGAGTATAAATTACTAAATTTGTTAAAAGTCTCACATAAACTCTTTGGATCAAGGTTTAAATTTCGAATTTTTCAAAATGAGTATAAATTACTAAATCTGTTAAAAGTCTCACATAAACTCTTAAGATCAAGGTTTAATTTTTTCTATATTAAAATATAATCATTATAAGACCATGTGAAGAAATAATTTTAGTTTATATATATATTTCATATCGTTTAAATTAAACTATACATCATATGAAAGTACATACTTATATTTTGATATTTGCATTGAACATATATTGAAAAGTTAATATTTTAATTTTGAAATATATCCTTATTTTTTTTTAAATGATTATAAATTATTGAAACTACTAAATATCTCACATTAAAAAAATTCGTTAGTGTAAAGTTTTGTTACACAAATATGCAAATAATCATAAAATCATGAGTAAAAACCTCATTTAATAAATATCCATATTAAAATTGTACTATATTACTATGTTTATATCATTTAAATTTAATTATATATCATATACAATATATAAGATTGATTATTTTGATTTATTTACCCTAATTGTGAATAAACAAGAGTGATAGTTAAATTTATATGCATACACCAATTTATTACATAACAATAACTGATTTCTTAGATATATATATATATATATATTATTTTATAATATGCATAAAAATATAAAATAAATAATAAATATAAAATACTTATTATGAATAAAGTGCAGATCTTAACCTAAGTATGTATCTCTTTAATTATTTTAAATATTAAGTATTTTCTAAATCTCAGGTCAAAAAAAACAAATGAAATGAGAATAAATTTCAAAATCAATATTTATGTCGAGTAATAACCAAAATAAATAAAAACACAACAAGAGAAAAAATTAAAGATAAATAGGATTGACACGTGAATGTAAACCTCATAACCATAATTAATTTTTAAATTGTTAAATCATGATATAAAACTGAGTTAATTTTAATTTATTAATTTTTAAAAATATTAAATCATTATGTTTATGTTAAATCATGACCATAATTAATTTTAAATTGTTTATTTGTATTTGAAAATTTTAAAATATAGTTTTTAAAAATAATCTAAAATTTAACTTATTTTTTTATAAAATTAGTATTTTAAATTATAATTTGTTAAAATATAATTTTCTAATATTATTAGACAAATAATAAAAATATATTAAATTAGTTTTGAAACTTTGTATATTTTAAATGCAAATATTTTACCAACTACTTCTTAAGAACGCATTAGAGAACTTTGTAATACTCTACTATTCAAGCCCAATGACACTCTGATTATTTACCATCACCCAAACACTGAAAAGTGAAAAAATATATGATCATAATTATATATAATTTTATAAAAATTCCAAAATACTAAAATTTTAAATGCATAGAAAAACAATCATATGTAAATTTTAAATTTGTCAATACTAAAATTTTATATTTTAATTACATACATTCACCCTTCGTAAGACGCATGTCTTATCCTAGTATCTAATTATTTTAAACTCAAAGCAATCATACAACTACAATACAAAGTACGTGCTCCCTTTAAAATCATATACATGCATAGGAGATGAAACAATTTCAATCCTATGTAAATTTTATACAGCAATTGATTATAATCAAATTATAATGACTATGATAATTGCTATATCAATTTTAACAAATATATCATATATATCTATTATACTAGATTCAGATCAATGTTATGCAAGTAGGCTCTGATAACACTGTAAGAATTCATACCAGTTTATAACACTATATAAATCAACCTATGAATTCATATTTTCCTAGATCTCATGCAAATACTGAAATAAATCTAGATTTTAGGGTTTCATATATACCTGATTATTTTGCAGCGGAAGGATGAATAAACCAAGTCGAGATTTCAAGCACTCCAAATGTCGTGCTTCTACCGATATCCACACGTATACAAACTGGATCAGATCGGGATGCTAATGCCGTCAAGATCAAATCTCAACATTTGACAAACTATTTTGTCTTTTAGGATTTTGACTTAAGCCGCCAAGAGATTTATCTCTAGCATAATAATAAACATGTTTATATCTATGTATCAAATTAACCTAACATCATGTAGTCATTACGTTTACGTAATGGGCTTTGTGATCCAAATCAAATTTAGATTGAGGTCCAATACACATACATATATTTATTATTCTTATTTATCTTATAAACAGAAGATCATCAAAAACTCTAATAATAGCTTAATCCAAATTAAACATAATAATAATTAATCCAGTTTGCGTAGGTGTGTGACTCTGTAGGATCGTATAATATTAGTAACAAATTCTCAATCTGTAGATTATAAGCGGTTTCTAGTAAAACATTATAACCACCTAATAATATACGATTGTCGAATCTCGACGTTACAACTTTAACTAGAGTACGTACAAATGATTTTAGGACACTCCCAACATAATCATCGAGAAAATTATTGAGGTATGTGTTCTTTATTAATCCCAGGTAGTAAGAGATCATGTTGGTAGTTTTTCGAACCAACATGCCGTCTTTCCAGCAAGAGAATACGGGAAAAGATTGCAGAAATAATAGCCTTTAGAGACTTAGTTGCAATGAGTGCATGATGATATATTCTCAAATGATTCTAATATGAACCATTGGATACTCATGAGGAAGACCATGAAAGTATGCTGACCCACAAGAGAGATATATGCAGGATTTAGCACAAAGACATTTCTCTTGAGTGCAAAACGATGAATCGAAAACCTGTTAATCTTCAGGACTGTTATATTTTCTAAGGGCCTTATGTCGTTCAATCTCAGCATTCACAGAAACAGCAGTAGCATCAAGGATTGCAACCCCTATGCATAAATTAATCTTCTCGCACTGTTGCGAGCGTGACTTCTTTGTCTCGTACTACCTCATTCTTATCAATACTCAGTATAATTACTTCGACCATCTCTGTCTTTCCACAAGCAGTGTCGATCGAGACTGGATGAGTGTTGTTTGGTACTTTTTTTTTCCACGTTGTCAATCATTGCTTGGAGCGTGTCGATCGAAACTGACCTCTTAGACTTATGGATCACACGTAAATCAGCAAGCTTCTGCTTTGAAGGAACCAGAAAGCCTCTTTTCATTGTTGTTCCTGGTACTACGCTGTATGTACCTGAAACCTAATAAAAGAATAGTAAGAGTAGTGAATCACACAATCGCAGACAACGGCGCCAAATTTTATATGCCCAAATTAACTTCAAGCACTCTCTAAAATAAGAGTACCTATGTATTACTTGAGTATCATATCCACAGGGGTTGTAGATCACACAGTAGACTGACGATTTCTGATTAAGCTAAGCCAATAATTAAAGCAAACAACAAAACAAAGCAGTACATAGATTGGTTGTAAGCGATGGAAGAAAACGCTAGATCTAGGGATTTATCAATCAAGAGATTCAAAACACAAATGAAGGATTCTAAGGTTTTTATAGGTTTAATTCTAAACTCGAATTCTATAGTAAGTTGTTCATCTCTTGCATGCAATAAAATATTCATATGTCGAACTCTCATCAAGTTCCAACTCTCGCTGCAAAGTCGATGAATAAAAAAAGCAGTACAAATGATTCGATAATGTTTAATGAAATCATATACCAACTCTCGCTGAGAACAGGTATCTAATCCATTCAGGGTTTGGGTTCCATTAATTGATTGCAGTCTCGTGCCTTTCAGTTGTTTTATGATTTTAGGTTCAAATAATCAGTCACACTCTCGTGCTATTCCAACTACTTTAGATCCTAGTATTACAAGCAACCTTGGTGTAGAATTCAGTAAGTAACCCTAGCAATCAATAACTAAAATTTTGACATTAAGCTCATAAAATCTCTAAACCTAACCGGTTGTTTACTCAGACATAATCATGGAGAAAATAATCAATGAATGAATAAACTACATAAAATATAAGATATAATTGATGAAATTCCAATCAATCTCTAAAAGAGTTTTCTATCATCGCTCCAAATCTCTGTAGAGTAAAACAAAGCATAAAAGAAAGCGTAGCCATCAATAATGACTTAAAACATTAATATAGGGTTGTGATGGGTCTTCTATATATATGCACTACAACAAAAATCATCTTTAGTAACACCCGAGAAAACGCTACTATAGAATTTTCATAGAGTTTTTGTAAACGTTCTGATAGCCGCAACTATGGTAGACCTCCTCTCCCTTATCATAGCGTTTTTCCTGTGCTATGATAAATGAACATATTGTAGCGATAATCTTACATTATTGATTAGTCTTTTTATAGCATTTCTTTAGTGCTATAATTTATTTTTTCATGGCGTTTTAGAAATATTTATTATGGCAAGATATAATATTTAGAAAAGTATAATTAAATTAATTAAAAAATAAATAAAAATTAATTTGTAATTAAAAATAAAATTTATTTATTAATGAAAATTGGTTTACAAATAAATAGAAAAGTAAACCAGAATTAAAAAATTAAATAAACCAAAAGAAATTAAACCAAAAACTAATTACAACAGATTAAACCTAAACCTAATCTACGCCGCCATCTCCCTACGCTGTTTTCATTCTGTTGTCACCAAATTCCATCGTCGCCTTCCTCATCCATAATTGTCGTCCTCCTCAGCTCCACCCCACCACCACCGGTAACTTCCTTTACCATCTCCACACCACAACTGCTTCAGATCCGACTACTTCCTTTCTGTACAGAAGGATCAAAACACAAAACAATTAAAAAATAAACTGATGGGAGAGACAGATACCGGTGGTGGTGACGAGCAGATGAGAGAGATGATTAGTCAATACCTATTCTAAAACGCGGGCGCCTAGCCGCCTAGGCGCCCAACTAATCGTTGTGCATACATCATCCGCCACGATTTAACCTTAGTCGGTCAAGAAAATCAGAAGGCAATTAATCGGCCCAACAACTAATAATTCGGCCCAATCAACCGATTAATCGGCCTATTAAGTGATTAATTGGCCCAATCTTCCTTTGGGCCAAACTTAAACTTTCAAGATATTTTTTGGCTTCCACATAGCCCGATATCTTATTTAATCCTATGTAGTAGAAGACTGTTATATAGAGTAAATTTTTACTCATTTTTCTGATTTAGTCGATGTGGGACTTTTAGTGTTCAAGAATACAAAGCGAAAATAATAAGTGCACTAAGGTGGCCTCGAAGTAGGGTTGTGCAACTTATTATTAACGCTCTTTATCACTGCGAGACACAAATACGGTTGGTATCACACGCATATGTTAATATATATACACATATAAATATAATAAAAATACAATACTTAGTTTCCAATTAATCCCCGATTTATTATCTAGGCGCTAGGCCTAACCCGAACGCCCGACTAGCGCCTAGCGAATTTTTAAACATGGGTCAATACCTATTCGTTCTGGTTTCTGCAGAGTAGTAACAACAAAGATTCTTACTTAATCCCTCCATAAAATCCAAGCTATACGAGAGTGAAAGATAGAGCTCCGGATTGGAAGCAATAACCTGATTTCAGCTAGAACATGGAATCATATATGAGCAAGAGATTAGGAGAGTGACAGAAGCAAATCTAGAAAATATAATGAATGGGGGCAAAAATAGTGGAAAAGGTATATGGTTGTTTGAACCTTTGGTTTAGTGGGTGAAAATAAAAGTTTTTAATCAACTAAACTACAAGAGATATATAAATTCTGGTGTATTTAATTTTGGCTGTAATTTTTACTGGGGGCAGCTGCACCCTTCTTCGGTTTGGAGAGTAAGACAGAGAGAGGTGTATGTAGGAGATGATTAAGAACGAAGATGGAGGAGATGAAATCTGGAAACATAAAGAACAGAAGATGGATGAGATTTGTCGATGGAGAGACTAGAGATTGTGAGAGAGTGAGAGAGAGAGAGAGAGAGAGAGAGAAGAAACTAAAATATTCTCATCCATTGATTTAAGGGTGAATTGGCTGAAAATACAAGAAGAATGTAGTAATTAGGAAAATATCTAAATATTGTGGGGAAATAGGGATGATGGAGGGAAAAAAATTAGGGGAAAATTAGGTATAAAGTGCAAATATGGTAAATGTTGTAGGTATGGAGTACAAATATTCTTGATTTAATTGTATCCTACGGCTCAGATGGTGATATGGGTGATGAGAGTTGATTGGTCTATAGTTTCCTTTGCTTTTGAATAATAAACCGTTATATTTTTTGTTTTTGTTTTTATCTTCTATTTTTCAATTTTTGATGACTTTTGGTTTGAAATTGATGTTTGATATAAAATTAAGATTTTATAATTGTCTTTAAAATTTAATTTTATTGTTACTTAATATTACAATTTAGATTATTATTTTATATAGTTATGGTTAAGTTTAAAATATATGGTTTGAGGTTTGTGAAATATAATTGTGGTTGAATTAAAATTTAGGATAATTATTTGAAAAAAAAAATTAATGATATCTAGAAGAAATAAGTTTTGGTGTAGTAATTAGATTATTTTAAAAAATTAGATTTATGACTTTGTATGTAGGGTTTAAGTTTGGGGTTTATGGTATTGGATTTAGGGTGTGGATTACAAAATTTAGTGTTTGAGATTTATATTATTTTAAATTTTAGAAAATAAAGATTGAGAGTTAGGAAATAAATATGTGATTAAGTTTATTTGTATTTATTAAAGTTTTAGATTTATGATTAGAAGTTTTGCAAAGAGTTTATTGAAGTTATATAATGTTTAGAAATTTAATTTAGAGTGTAGGTTAGTGTTAACAGTTTAGACTTAAATTTAAAGTTGAGGATATAGAGTATATTTGGTTTGAAGTTTAAGATTTGGATTATGGATTAAAACTAAAAGAAAAAATAATTTGATTTATTATTCTCATTTAAGATATTAATATGATTAGAGTGTAAAATGAAAATTTTTATGATGATATAAAGTCTGCGTATACATGGTTTAGAGTTTATGTGTAATTTTGAATTTTGAATGTAGTATATAGTTTGGGGTATATATATATATTAGAGGAATTATAATTTATTTATATTTAGTATTTGAGATTTGTAATGTATAGGGTTTGAAGTGTTATATGTGGTTTTAGGTTGAGTTTTAGGGTTTTGTTTTTTTTTTTCCTTTAAAAAAAAAAGATTTGAATTTAGTGTTTGAGATTTAGGTTTTATTTCATTTCTTTAAATAATATACGTAGTATTTATTTATTAGACTTTTATATATAAATTTTATATTCCATAAATTATTCAAAAAACACATATTTTCTTATAGCATAACTTAAGAACTGAAGGCTTAGACAATTTCCCTTGATGCTTTATATTTCTCTCGTCAGTGACCAATACTATAAAAACCTCAGAGTCATAATTCTATTCATTAATTTTATAAAACATACATCAAAGCCACGTCAAAGAAAGTAAATCTAATTTCATAATTCACCTCTCTCGCATGTCTTCACGAACTCTACATTCACCTCTCTCGCATGTCTTCACGAACTCTACATCAAGTCTTTCTAAATATCACTTCAGTGATCTTAGCTGTTTTAAGATTGCTAAGGATATATGAACCTCATTATTGAAACCACCAACAATCTCTCCAGATATCTTCTGAATTTTCGATTGCACATAGGAGAACTCTTTTACTCTCTCTTCTTTCTGTCGCCACAGTTGTTCAAGAGCTGGTGTAGCAAGCTGTTCTTTAATCGTTCCACAAGACTTTATGTGGCTGCAACAACAGAAGAAAAAAAAAACACACATAAATCACTCACAAGAGATACATATCAATTAGAAAAACAAAACTTACAATGTTCTTTTTTGCTAAAACAAAACTTACAATGTTCACACCACACAAGAATGAGTGAAAGCCCTGCAACTTTGGTTAAAAAAGGAGATGGTTGAGAGATTTACCTGCAACTCTGCAGTAAAGTTCCACAACTAATCTCCCCAAGAAGAGGAGCTTCAGCATCTGTGACCACCATTTTCGTGAAATAAAGGTTTCCTGCAGAAAATATCAAAACAAAAAAAATATAACTAAACTAGAAGTATGGTACAGAACTTGACAGTGATTAATGGACATTAAGCCTCAGATTGCAATGAAAGCTTAATTAAGAATATATACAAAGCTAGCAGCAAAGAAAGAAACCTAATAGCTTTTATCATTCCAAGTTGCAATCTTTCTCGAAATCCAAAAACTCCTCCTAATCATTCTTATGAAGAGTTATATTTTATAGCTTTAGTGGCTAGTTTATCCGCTTGATGATTACTTGACTATCAAGATACTTGAACATGTACTCCCTTTCTTCAATTAGCTTCATTATATCATCAAAATGAGTTTGAATATTCCCACTTTTTATGGTGCACTCTTTGGGTTGATAGTAATAACCATATTTTCAATAATATTATAAAGAAATAAGCAACCACCACAAAAAAATTATCTTTGATTGTTTAAAGAATAGCTTCCGTTAGTGCCAAGTTTTCTGCTTCTAGGGCTCTATTTTTTGCTTCGGTAGAAAATTATACCTGTTGAAAATTTTATGTCTTGAATTATACAAAACCCACTAGGTGATTACCCGCGTTTATGGGCGGGATGAAATTGTTTTACAAAAAAATAATTTAAATACTAATTTTGATTATTGAACCATCATTTTATAAGTTCTCAAACATATGTTTATGGACCATTAATATAAAATTGTTGAGTATCGGACAATATTGATAACTTTTTTTAACCTATTTAATTCATATTTGATTTCAATGATATCACCGTGATGTTAGAGCATCATTATTGCAGGTTTCTGAGGGCGAGTTTCTTAGGAAAATATAAGAAATTGTTTCTTAACTTTTCAGTTAAAAGTTACCATTCACATTTTCACTTCATTATAAAGAATTGTATTTCTGAAATGATATAATAAAATAATATTTGAGATCCGCGCTTGGGCGGAATGAATATTAATTATGTTTTGTTACAAAAAGGAACATTAATTATATATACAAATTATTTATGCATATAATTATTTTTTTGTTCAATTACGTATTATGCAATAGTAAATATAATAAATAATTGATAATTAAGTAACTATTATGTATAAAATTAAATTGGAGTAAGCACATTAAGAAATATAAATTGTTTATTTACAATAGTTTTGTTGGTAAAAAGAGAAAAAAATCATTTATTTATTTTATACGGCATATAAAAAATTAAATAATAGTGACATAGATATATAGAATATTTTAATAATAATATTTATTTTTTAGGTTTCGTACTGCTATGATTTTATTAACATTTTTATATTGCTGGAAATTTTTTTATTTTAATTAATATGAATATTTATTAATTGATGCTTTCTATTCAATGCAAATTTTAAAATTAACATTTTTGTGTATTTTATATCTGATATTTGTTTTATTTAAATATATATATATATATATGTATTTAATCTGATTATATATTAAATGAGACTTCATATTTATATGATTTTATAAATGTTTGTATTTTATTATAACAAAAAAAACAAACAAACCTTGATCACAAAGTTTTCATTGTGGGATTTGAATATTCTTAGTAACTTATAATCTTTTAAAAAATCAAAATATAGCATATAAAAAACTAAATTTTAATTATATGGTTAATGTGATTGTTTATTTTTTAAGAATATAAAATTAAACAAAAATGATGGAGGATACACAAATTATTATCAAATAGTTATTATTCAAAATCATTAATTATCATATATATATATATATATATATATATATGTTAACCATATTACGTAATTCCGTAACTTTTATTTAAGGAAAGAATATAGAATAGTTTTGTATACTACTAATTAATTTGCTAGTTAGTTTAATAAAAACTTTAAAATATGTTTAGATGGACCAACCATTTTTCTAAGGATTCTAAAAATAATTGTAGTGATGACACGTGGCTACCAAAACATATTGTAATGTTTCTCAATTAATATATAAGAGATAAGAGATTCAATTATGGCATCGTGCTTATCATCTAACCATGATGCATCAATATAGAAACAGTAATTATCTTATGCATTAAAACTAGAAGCATATATATGAGTAGTGAATGCAAACATGATAATTATGGTGGTACAAACAGAAAGTTTCATTTAAAGATTTAGCTTCTATCCATAATTGATGGTCCGTAAAAGTTTTGTGTATAATTTCTGGCATGACCCATTTTTTACCCTTACAAAAAGATAATTCAGAGCTTTCCATATACGACATCCAGTGAAATGGAAAGTAGTATGAATTGCTCTTTATATTCTATCAGAAAGGGTTGAATATAATCCATTAGGGAGTGAGAAGTAAACTGGTGGCTTGTTGGACTATCAACACCTGCTGACCTGTTGGACTATCAAAACCTGCTAGCTCCCAAATTTCTTTGCAAGGCATTGGAATAATAGGTGGAGGATTGTTTCTCGAGAGTCAATGCTGATGAGATTACATTCTAATAGGATTTTTAGTTTTTTTAGAGAGAGTTTCTGTCATACGAAAAATTTCTTATAGATCTATCCACTAAAATTGTTACAGTCTTGGAGATGTTTACAACTACAAATTCTTTTCCAAAATGTTTGTTTTATGTTGATATTATGAGTTGAAGTAATGGATTTGATTTGCTGATTTATGGTATTCTAATTTCTCAGAGTAGTCTCTGTCTTTGTTGAATATCCAAACCGATTTGTCCGGTGAGGAGAACAAGCTCTGGTCTGATCTTCCTTCTCAAAATAAAATAGTTGCACATTCCGTAATATCTCATTTATTATAGAGATTGAATTTCGGAGATTAACTCCAAATACTCTCATGGGAAAAAAATCATTCTTCCTATCCTCTCTCTATTCTCACTACTCTTTTGTCTTTGAATTGCCCATACTAGCCTTTCTTTCTTTAATATATTTCTTCTCCACCTCACTAATTCATTTAAATTTTCAATTAAATTACCCAACCAACACACAACAACCAAATGGGGACCACAAGCAACTTTAACCAATAGAATTTCCAGCCTTCCCTCTCTCCTGCGTAGAGCTTCTTCCCCACCCTTCATTGGCGATTTTGGAGCTTAAAAATCAGGTAAATCTTGTTCGTTTTTCATGAAATTTTGTGTGAAATGTCTTTTAAATGTTTGTGTATACCATGGGTAACCAAAAAAGGTAAGAATTGATGAAAATTTGAGAGAGAGAAAACGATTTTAAAAACTGTGTATATGGATTTCGGGTATAATTTATGTCCGTTTTTGATGAATTTTTTACTGGAAAACTTATAAAGATAAGTGTATATGTCGGCTTGTGTAACAAAAGAAAGATTGAATGAAAATTTGAAGAGATTTAAAGGGATTTTGTAAACTTTGTTTATGGGTTTTAGAGTATATTTTATGTACCTTTTGAGCCCGTTTTGATGATTTCTTGGGTGTATTGTCATTAATATGAAATATATATCATAGGTAATGAAAAATCCGAATAAAAACGGACTAAAAAGTTGATTAATTAGTGTAAGGATAATTTCTGGGTATTACTAAGATAGCCAGTTTTACTGAGGAAAAAAAGTATTACTGATACTATGGTATTATTATGCTTACAAATATTACTAGTATTACTAGTTTTACTGTGTATTTAGTATTGAAAAAATTAGTTTTAGTAAGAGTGTACAGCGTGGAAATTAAATTTAAACTTTTAAATAATGCTAATTGTTGTTATTTTTATTTCAGGAAAATGCAAAATCCGCATTGTACAATCATTTGTTTTGATTATGGAGGATATTATATTAAAGATGGGGCTGAAATGAAATGGATTTCGGGATATGGTGAAGGGGAAGATGAAATTCACAATATTGTGTTGAAGAAATCAGTGGAGGAGATCACACGCTCTGTTTTGGTTGAGCGTATTATTTGCAAAAAGATAAAGGTAGATGACTATAAGAAGGAGAGACACAACATAGGGAGAGGCAGAGGAGGAGGTATGGCAGCACATTTTGAATGTGGAAGTGGTTCAGGTGTTTGACTGTTGAAAGTTGTTTCATTGTGTTATTAGGATTAATAGTATTATTATGTGCTCTTCAGAATACTAATATTACTGGTATTATTAAGTGTGTTTCAGAAAACTAAGATTACTGGCGTTACTAAGTATTATTTGAAATACTAGTATTACTGGTTTTACTTTTTGTTATTTCTAAAAAATATATTAGTGCGAGTATTTATGTTTAGTATGTAGAATCGATATATATTTCATGGTTATTATCAATTCTTAGACTATTTACTTAATAAGTATGCATATTAAGACTATTTTTGATGATTATTTCAATTGTTTAAAAAAAACCTATTCTATTTTCCAAAAAACTCTTTTAACTTTCATTGTAAGTGTGAGAATGGTTAGTCCATAGTAAAGAAATTTTTTAAAAATACGTATTACTCGAAAGTTATTATTGAAAATGTCTTCTGTAAGGATATTAATAGTGTAAAAGCATTGGTTTTACTAGAAAAAAATCTCATTTTCTAATGGTTTTACTAAAGAAACTTGAAATTTGCCAAAAAAATTACTATGTGTAAGGTAGTATTACTAAGTCCTTGAAGATTACCAAGAATTACTATGTGTAACCAAAATAATATTTTTATGTATATAGCGGCTGCACGTTTTACATGTTCACTTTTTTATATTATTATTTGACTCACGTTTAACATGTGTATTTTACATGAACAATTTTTTAAAATTTTTTGACAAGTGTTTTTTTAGACTTAGTAAACCTAGTAGTAAAACCAGTTATCCTTTTAACTCGTTTTTGGACATAAGTTAATTCGTAAATAGAGTTATCCATACCTGTTTTCCAACACATACCATTACATCCAAAAGCATACAAAATAACACACAGAAAGTTTTGTTTTACTTAAGTTTCTAACAAGTAACATCTAGAAGCAGAAACAAAATACTTAAAAAAACACATAACAAGCTTAGACATTTGTTTTACGCTTCTTCTTTTCTTCGGGGGTGAAAGGAGACTGCACCCACTGTGATGGTTCGCCTTTTCTTTTTGGCAGCGGCGTACATGGCTTTAATATAGCATCAGTCTTCCTCGACCTGCCCCTCTTCTTAGCCTTGGGCTTGGCATGTATCAATGGCGTGGCTGCTTCTTTGCTCTCCTCCTTGCTTCAAATATTTCTTCGGATACTCATGGCAGTCTAAGCCAGAGATGAGGGCATGCTCCCTCATAGAATAGCGGATGGGCACACCGTTCACCCCAAACCATGCAGCATCATCTCTTTCAATATTAATGGTGCGCATAAGTAGCATTCACATTGCTTGGAGCTTCAGAAATTTTTTTTCGAGCATGTGGAAGAAATGACAAAACTGGGGATGACTTGTGAACCATTTAACCTCCTCCTTAAGCTTCTTAATCACATCAACTGTCTTCTTCACCAAACATTTAGTTTGAATCTTGGAAGTCTTCGTGAACTGTGTGCTCTTGAAGTAAAACTCAAGAGGCTGTGGTGGTTGCCTTTCCTACAATCAATGTATATATATATGTATTAGTCATTCCTAACTAGTAAGACTAATATGACCTTCTAACAATGATTAAAATGAATGCAAAAATTACCTTGGATGATACATCAGACATGCCTTCACTTTCGGCATCAATTGAGAGAGAATCTACAGTGGTTTCTCTCACTGGAGTATTATCCCGCTGGACTGCCTCTTCTTCTATCGGCTCATTCCCATCTGAGAGCGCCTTTCTTGCTCTAGTTCTACTGGACACACCACCTATAATAGATGGACACCTTCTTTTTTGGCCTTTTATTCCCTGTATAAGATGTATAAGATGAGTAATCACAGCAAAAATTATTACTTCTCCGAATTTATAGGAAAATTATTCTTTAAACATGGTTATGACTTTTTATCATGTCATTTAACCATTTCGATCCAACTAATCCAGTCAAAAGCCCATAAACTTGATTCAACGAAAATTAATACACAAGCAATGACACTTGACTCAAGTCAAACTAATACACAATAGTGACACTTAATTCAAATAAAACCAATACACACACAAGAAGTGACTTTTTATTCAACTAAAACCAAAAAATATGATACCTCAGAGAGAACTTCACGAAAATCAACACTATTGTTCCTGTCTGATAACACTTCTTCAACAACAGGAACAACAAGTTCTCGAGCTGTTGTGGCTTTTTTATTATTCTTTTTAGTCATTTTTTTTCCTCCACGTCTCGTTTCCTATTAACATCCAGAAACAACACAACAACACACATTTAGGAAAAACCCAGAATTATTACTTTGCCTAATCTCAACTTACAAATTATCCCCAGTTTATTTTTCAAATCTACTAACAAAATAACCTAATAACAATAATACAAAGGGAAACTAATCACTTACCAGAAGAAACGAAGATGGAGAGTCAATTCGGTGGAGAGAAGAAGAAACGAAGCAGACGGATCTCGACCTAGGGTTAAGGATTAATTCTCAAACAGAGACAAAGAGAGGGTTAAAGACACGAGAAATAAGAGGGAGGGATTAATGGATTTTTGATTTTGATGGAAGATGAATGCGGCGACAGAGGTTAGGGTTTCAGAATCGCCAGAGAGGGAGATGAAAATGGAGTTCGTCGTGAGGGAGAGAGAAGGAGTCCGTGAAGAAAGGAGAAGCTTTAAGTCCAAAACGCAGTACTTGGTTTAGGAACCGGGTTGTGCCCAATTGGATCAGAGTGGATCGGATTTATGTGGTTGGATCATGTAATTATCTGATTTTCTAAGGGTTATAGATGTATTTAACACATTTTCGTATTTAAAAATAAATATAAAAGAAAATATATTTTATTGGTGGGAGATTTGAGAATATTTTATGAGTCTAAGGGGTATTTGGAGTTAAAATCCTTAAATTTCTTGTTGTGTTTATGTTCTAATACGATGGAATGTAACACTCTTAAAAATAATATTTCTCAAGAACAATATTACTAATGAACTGCTTTATCATTGTTCACTTATAGTGAAATAACATAATAGGTCACAATTTTGAAAATATCATTTATATGTCAAAAATTCAAAATTATGACAGATTATATATAAAAATATGATACTATAAATGATAAAAATTAATAATATCCTATATATAAAAATAGAAAAAAGTTCCAAATACACTAGATACCCGAATTTTACACATAAATAGTTAAATGCAAATCTTTAATTTTAAAGTGACTAAACATCATTTTATAGATATCACAATTGATTAAAATATAAATAATCTTAAAGTAGATAGTAATCCGCATATCATATGTACAGAACAAACCATAGTATCATATATAGTAATTAAATATTTCTATTTCTAAAACTCTTAAGACAGTGGCATGTGTCATTCCAAAATTGAGAACGTTACGCTATCAAACACATTATGTGTTTCTTTTTTAACTAAAGACACACTTTAGATTTGGAGCATTTTCTGTGTACGGCTGAAAATTTTGAGACGAAATGGCTCTGTATTGTTTTAAGAAACGTTGGACAGTAAGACAAAAACAAAACAAAAAATGGTTTAGTAATTAGGTGAGATAAAATTTGAACCAATTTATTAAATAACTTAAACCTAGAGATCTTGTGGCTGAGAATAATATTACTTTTTGGTCAAACCTCAATTTTATAGATTCTTACTCTTCATGAATGAAAAAATGCTCATACAAGTTGATAATAAAGTCATCATGGCCAAATAACCAGATATTACGAGTAAGCAGATATAACATATTAAGATATGGGCATACAAGACACTTAACAACTAATGTCGTAGAGAAGTCCTATAATATCTTTGAACATCAAGCTGGAAAATGAGATGAAGCCTTGGAAATAGAGACCACGATCAATCACATAAATCCCGAGACTGAAACAGTAACTAATGCACAATTAATAATCCTTAACATGGCTATAAAACCTTTGATTGGAACTTCAGTATTTCAAGTATCTTAAATCTTCAACATTTAACTCCCTGCAACACAACAACATAAAGTCGATGATAAACTTGGAAAGGAAACAAACTCCATAAAGGAGGAAAGTGGACAGTAAACATCCAACATGACCAGGTTACGGGACGAGTTGGTATGTAAGGCATCAAACCAACAAACTGCCACATTTGAACGCTAAGTCTCAGAATTAAATCAAGTTTTGGTAATAGTACCGACATGATATGTTTGAAATCCTAATTTCAAATTTTGTATTCTCTTTCAAAATCCTAATTTTAAATCACATAATTTTCTTTGGATCTCATCTATGCTTTAAGGTAATATTTATTTTTCATATATGATTCATCTATCTAAGAATCTCCTATTCATGGCATGGCATCTGTGATTTTAAAAGCAATATTTGTTTGTCTTTATATGATTCACCTATCCACGAATCACATATCCATGGAATGCATGTCCAAGAGCGGCCCGTCCATGACTAGCATGCTCACGCCTTATATGTCCTCACTCTAAAACACACCACTTTTTACTCTGACAAACTCAGTAAACCTCATCCGTATAAGCTTTAAAATTTGATGTTATGATTACTAGTCATTGCCACTCTACATTAGAAAGTATGCTAGGCGTGACTCGAGCGCCCGTATTGGGCCTAGTGCCAAATCTATTCTTTGGATATTATACATGAATTAATCTTGAATTATTTTTTAAAAAAAAATTCTTTTTCTTATAATACATAATAGTTTGTTAGAATAATTATGTAAGTACAATATCGTATAGTGGTAAAGTTGGATATTTTCGCTTGTCATGTCACGGGTTCAAGTAAACTCACGCTTATTTGAGTTTTTTTCTCTTTCTTTAATGAGTGTTAGATTACAAACTCCCATTATTTTATTTCCTTGAACATTAAGTTCTGCAACCCTAATTTGTTCGCCTCTTTGATTATTTTAAAAATTGTTTTTCAATTTTCTTGTTTTAGCTATGGATCCTATCAAATATTGTTAGATCTAATATCTGGTTACATAAAAGTGAAAGAAGAAATAGTTTTTGACATTTCCTAAGGCCACATATGTTTTTAAAGCGGCAGTAAGCACCTGCCAAGTGAATCCATGATGAGAACTCAGCCACCTAGTCTGTGTTTTTGAACATGGCCGTCACCGTTATTCAACATTTGAAGTAATTGAATCTTCCATATTACAAAATATGTTTGTCATTGCCTCGTTCTTATCTACCATGACCTGGTNAAGGCCACATATGTTTTTAAAGCGGCAGTAAGCACCTGCCAAGTGAATCCATGATGAGAACTCAGCCACCTAGTCTGTGTTTTTGAACATGGCCGTCACCGTTATTCAACATTTGAAGTAATTGAATCTTCCATATTACAAAATATGTTTGTCATTGCCTCGTTCTTATCTACCATGACCTGGTTTTCTTTTGAATATTCTTCTGCACCATCTGAAAAAGTTGATGATTTCTCTAGTTTGTCATTGGGACTATCCATTTAATTATAAACAGACAGATGTTGAATCAAAACATGCTTCTGCTTTTTCATTTGTGAACTGCCATGTTTTGAAATTATTTGTCTCGCTAAATAAAAAAAAATTTACACTTTTACAGAAAAGATAAAAGAATCTAATATTTTATTAGAAACTTAATTAAAGATGGTGGTTCTATGATTTTTTAAATTGTCACTATTATAGTGATTGGCATGATTTGTCGCTATTCTCGTAGTTGATGTGAGTGTCATGATTTGTTTAGCTAGTCCTATGGGCCGTTATATATAAAACTAAAAGTTTTTTTATTAAATATTAAATTTTTCTTTTTATAAATTAACAAGAATCTTTATGCAAATTTAGGTTTCTTAAGACGATATCAAACTATAAAGCCTACATACGGTTTTGAGTTATCCATGATATGATACAATTATATCTTAAGTGCTTGTTTCGAGAATTAACATATTTATATACTTTTAATTATTCTACCATGGAACCAACATCTTTCAAAAAATTGTAGATCACAAGAATTAACGAATTGCGATCTATAATAAATCAGTTGCACATTCATAATATCTAATTTATTATAGATATTGAATTTCTTATTGTGTTTATGTTCTAATACGATGGACTATAACACACTTAAAAGATAATATTTCTAAAAACAATATTTCTAATGAACTGCTTTATCATTGTTCACTTATAGTAAAATAACATAATTATATCACAATTATGAAACTATCATTTATATATCAAAAATTTATAAATATGACAATTATATTAAAAAATATGATACTACAAATGAAAAGAATTAATAATATCGTATATATTAAAATGGAGAAAAAGTTTCAAATACATTAGATACCCGAATTTTACATATAAATAGTTAAATGCAAATCTCTAATTCTAAAGTGTATAAACATCATTTTACAGATATCACAATTAATGAAAATATATAAAATCTTAAAGTAAATAATAATGTGTACATCATATGTACGGACCAAACCTAGTACCATATAAATAATTAAATAATTTTTTTTTAAAATTCTTGAAACAGTGGCATGTGTCATTCTAAAATTGAGAACGTTACGCTATATATAGGAAACATTTTGTGTTTCCTTTTCAACTGAAGACAAATTTTGGATTTGGAGTATTTTCTGTGAATGGCTGGAAATTTTGAGACGAAATGATTCTGTCTTGTTTTAAGAAGCGTTGGGCAAGACAAAAAAAACAAAACAAAAAATAGTTTAGTTCGGTGAGATCCAATTTGAACCAACTATTAAATAATTTAAATTAGAAATTTTGTGGCTAAGAATATTTTTTTATTTTTTGGTTGTCAAACCTCAATTTTATAGATTCTTACTCACCATGAATGAAAAATGCTTATACAAGTTGATAATAAAGTCATCATGGCCAAATAACCAGATATTACAAGTAAGCACATACAACATATTAAGATCGGGGCATACAAGATGGTTAACAACTAATGTCGTAGAGAGGTCCTATTAATCTCCTTGAACATCAAGCTGGAAAGTGAGATGAAGCCTTGGAAAATAGAGACCACGATCAATGCGATAAAGCCCAAGACTGAAACAGCAACTAATGCACAATTAACAATCCTTGACATGGCTATAAAGCCTTTGATTAGAGCTTCGGTATTTGAAATATCTCTAATCTTAAACATTTAACTCCCTGCAACACAACAACATAAAGTAAATGATAAGCTTGAAAGGGAAACAAACTCCATAAAGGAGGAAAGTGGACAGTAAACATCCAACATGAACCGATTCACGGGGCGAGTGGGTATGTAAGGCATCAATCCAACAAACTGCCACATTTGAACGCTAAGTCTCAGAATTAAACCCAGTTTCGGTAGTAGCAACGACATGATATGTATAAAATCCTAATTTCAAATTTGGTATTGTCTTTCCAAATCCTAATTTCAAATCACATAGTTACTACATGAATTTGTTGTTGAGTTTTAATTTCAATTTTCTTTGGATCTCATCAATGATTTTAAGGCAATATTTATTTTTCTTATATGATTCACCTATCCAAGAATCTCTTATCCATGGCATGGTATCTGTGATTTTCAAAGCAATATTTGTTTGTCTTTATATGATTCACCTATCCACGAATCACATATCCATGGCATGCATGTCCACAAGCGGCCCGTCCATGACTAGCATGTTCACGCCTTATATGTCCACACTCTAAAACCACCACTTTTGACTCTGACAAATTCAGTAAATCTCATCCGTATAAGATGTAAAACTTGATGTTATGATTACTAGTCATTGCCACTCTATGTTACAAAGTACGCTAGGCGTTACTCGAGCGTCCGTATTGGGCCTAGTGCCAAATCTATTGTTTGGATATTATACTTGAATTAATCTTGAATTAGTTTTTTAAATATTTTTCTTATTCTTATAATATATAATAGTTTGGTAGAATAATTACGAAAGAACAATGTCGTATAGTGGTTAAAGTTGAATATTTGCGCTTGTCATGTCACGGGTTGAAGTAAACTCACGCTTATTTGTTATGTCTTTAATGAGTGTTAACTTACAAATTCCCCTTATCTTCTTCCTTTGAACATTAAGTTATGCAACCCTAATTTGTTCGCCTCTTTGATTATTTTAAAAATTGTTTTTCAATTTTCTTGTTTTAGCTATGGATCCTATCAAATATTGTTAGATCTAATATCTGGTTACATAAAAGTGAAAGAAGAAATATTTTTTGACATTTCCTAAGGCCACATATGTTTTTAAAGCGGCAGTAAGCACCTGCCAAGTGAATCCATGATGAGAACTCAGCCACCTAGTCTGTGTTTTTGAACATGGCCGTCACCGTTATTCAACATTTGAAGTAATTGAATCTTCCATATTACAAAATATGTTTGTCATTGCCTCGTTCTTATCTACCATGACCTGGTNAAGGCCACATATGTTTTTAAAGCGGCAGTAAGCACCTGCCAAGTGAATCCATGATGAGAACTCAGCCACCTAGTCTGTGTTTTTGAACATGGCCGTCACCGTTATTCAACATTTGAAGTAATTGAATCTTCCATATTACAAAATATGTTTGTCATTGCCTCGTTCTTATCTACCATGACCTGGTTTTCTTTTGAATATTGTTCTGCACCATCCGAAAAAGTTGATGATTTCTCTAGTTTGTTATTGGGACTATCCATTTAATTATAAACAGACAGATGTTGAATCAAAACATGCTTCTGTTTTTTCATTTGTGAACTGCCAAGTTTTGAAATTATTTGTCTCGCTAAATAAAAAAAGTTTACACTTTTACAGAAAAGATAAAAGAATCTAATATTTTATTAGAAACTTATTTAAAGATGGTGTTTCTATGATTGTTTAAATTGTCACTATTATAGTGATTTGCATGATTTGTCGCTATTCTCGTAGTTGATGTGAGTGTCATGATTTTGTCATATGGGCCGTTATATATAAAACTAAAAGTTATTTGTTTAATATTAAATCTCTTTTTATAAATTAACAATAATCTTTATGTAAAGTTAGGTTTCTTGAAACGATATCAAACTATAAAACCTACATAGGGTTTTGAGTTATTCCAATTATATCTTAAGTGCTTGTTTTTGAGAATTATCATATTTATATACTTGTGATTATTCTACCATGGAACCAACATCTTTCAAAAAATTGTAGAACACAAGAATTGACGAATTGCGATCCATCATAAAATAGCAATTCTCTATGCTTTCTAATTCAATTTAAAAGGTTCTAGAGCACCTTATATAAACTATAGTCTAAAAATTATACTCTCTAGCAATATAATATTTCGCTGACTATAGTTGATTGCATATATCAAATATTTATTTTTCCGTAGGCTTTTCTTAAATAAAGCCTACTGGATTACCTAAGTGATTAAAAATATATATATATATATGACAATTAATGATTTTAAACAATAAATATTTGATAACAATCTGTATATTTTTATCATTTTTATTTCTTTATTATTAAAATAAATTACACAATTACATTAATCATTAATAAAAATCTACATTTTTTTGTGTGTATGTTGTATTTCGAATTTTTCAAAATGAGTATAAATTACTAAAATTGTTGAAAGTCTCACATAAGTTTTTATGATCAAGGTATAATTTTTTTTCTATATTAAGATACAATTATTATAAGAGCATATGAAGAAATAATTTTATCTTAATAGGTTTTATGTTAATATTTTTACATATATATATATATATATTCTATATTAAGATAAAATTATTATAAGAGCATATGAAGAAATAATTTTATTTTAATAGGTTTTATATTAATATATATACATATATATATTTCATATCATTTAAATTAAACTATATATCCTATGAAAATACATACTAATATTTTGATATTTGCATTAACATGTATTGAAAAGTTAATATTTTAATTTTATAATCTGTCATTGTTTTTTTAAATGATTATAAATTATTGAAACTACTAACCATCTCACATTCAAAAAAAATTATTCGTGTAAAATTTTGTTATACAAATATGACAATAATCATAAAATCAGATGAGTAGAAACCTCTTTTAATATATATATATATAATATATATTAAAAGTGTGCTATATATCTATGTTAATATTATTTAAATTTAAATATATGTCATATACGATAGATAAGATGATTGTTTTGATTTATTTACCCTAATTGCGAATAAAAAAGAGTGATCGTTAGATTTATATGCGCATGGCAATTTATTACACAATAGTAACTGATTTCTTAGTTATTTAATATATATAATTATTATTTTATTATTTCATAATATGCAAAAAAAAAGAAATAAATATAAAATACTTATTCTGCAAATACTGTAGATCTTAACCTAAGTATGTATTTCTTTAATTATTTTAAATTTTAAACATTATCTAAATCTTAGTCCAAAACAAACAAACGAAATGAGAATAAACTTCAAAATCAATATTTATATCGAGAAATAACCAATATGAAAAAGACACAAAAGAGACAAATACTGAAGATAGATATGATTAGCACGTGAACATAAACTTCTCATAACCATAATTAATTTTTAAATTGCTAAATCATAATATAAAACCGAGCTGGCATAGTTTTATTGTAACCGAATAGACCCGAGATTTTTCGATCTAAAGGTTAGGTTCTTTGCGGTAAATGATATGTTGACCTAAAATATTTTTAAAAATGAGATTAGCTCATTAGTAAACAAATTATGTAATTAACCAAAAAAATAAAAAAATTGTTTAAAGACCAAAATATTAATTCAGTCAAAAATATAAATTTACTTTTGCATACAATAATTTTTAAATAATTTTTATATAAATTTATGCTGCGCAAAATTCATGTCTTATCCTAGTTAGAATACTACAACTGAAGTAGTGTTGAATCTTGTCAAAAAGAGTGAAAAGTGTTTTTTTTTGTTTAAAAAAAAAAAGAGATAGCGAGATTTTCTTCTCGTCTTTTCTTTTCTTCCTTAAATATGGATCACAGTTTTTATTAATAAATAAGTAATTGAGAAACCTCCCAGGATTCATTGCACCTTGCAGAAGGAGAAGAAACGTCTATTTTACAAAATCTCCTCTTTTACTACAAATACCCAAACTCATCTCTTTCTTCTCATTTTCCGAGAGCTGCCGGTGATTTTTGTTTCTCTTCGCCGGATCCATTAGGCTTCGGCGTCTGCGTCTTTTGACTGGTAAAATTGAAAGATACTCGTTTTCCTTGTTATTCTGATTTAGGGCATGTCTATTTGATTTTCTTTTCGTAATTTTGTGGGTTAGATCTTGGGTTGCTAGAGAAAGGACTGTATGGGTTTTGTTTAGTTCCCGAAGAAATAAAGAACTAAAGAACTGATACTACTTTTTGGTAACCAAACTGGGAGGTTGAAGGATCAAAATACTTCATGCAATTTGCTCAATAACACATCGGAATGATTCTTTGAATTAACTGAGTTTTCAAAAAGAATTAAACTTTTGCTTCTTTTTTCTTGATGAGACTGTTCTTGTGTTACAGGAATCTGGAAACAATCTTAAATGTCCCGTGGAAGAGTTTCTTTCATGGATCTGAAACGAGTTTATGATGTTGAACAAGCATGCTCTATTCCAAACACATTCCCAGATGACGATGATGATGCTGATGATCTATGGCCGCTTGGTGAGATTGATCCCAAAAAGTTGAAATTCCCTTGTTGTATTGTGTGGACTCCTCTCCCTGTTGTCTCCTGGTTGGCTCCTTTCATTGGCCATGTTGGACTTTGCAGAGAAGATGGAGTCATCTTGGACTTTGCTGGTTCTAACTTCATCAGTGTTGATGATTTCGCATTTGGTCCTCCTGCTCGCTATCTCCAACTCGATAGAAAACAGGTATCTGCTTCTCTATTCTAGCTAAACATGGATGGCTCATAAAACTTTGTGTCAGTTAGTGATGTTCATTGGAACAATTGGTGTGTGTGTTTGTTGCAGTGTTGCATGCCACCAAACTTGGGTGGGCATACTTGCAAGTATGGGTACAAACACACGGAGTTTGGAACATCGGTTACATGGGATGATGCACTTAGCGCGAGCGCACGTAACTGTGAGCATAGAACCTACAACCTCTTCACCTGTAACTGCCATTCATTTGTTGCAAACTGTCTCAACCGTCTTTGCTATGGCGGCTCAATGGAGTGGAAAATGGTGAACGTTGCTGTTCTGATTCTGATGAAGGGCAAATGGGTCAGCGCGTCATCAGTAATCCGCTCGTTTCTGCCGTGTGCTGTGGTCACGTGTCTTGGTGTATTGCTTGTTGGGTGGCCCTTCTTAATTGGCCTCTTCTCCTTCTCGTTACTACTCGTCGCCTGGTATATAATTGCTACGTACTGTTTTAAGAACATAATGTGTTGAAGCAGTAGGAACTACTGTATGTTATACTATCTTTGAGTTGTTCTCTTTTCCTTTCGACATTATCTAGCTTTCATGTCCATTCAAGTATTTTGCTTCTCATTAGTCAATCTGAAGCTCGATAAGATAAAACGAGTGGTCAAGCTGACGTGCATAGTGTGGTTGTGTTCATGAGAAACAATCTATTGATTTACAAAATGTTAAGAGGTTTGTTGCATTATATACAAAAACGAACTCCCATACCGGCTTTTCTGGTGAAAGCCAGATATCCTAACTTCTGGGGCTGTTTTCAAATACTTGTATAGCATCAACTATAATATAGGTCAAATGTCAACTTCATATGAATTAAAAGCAAAAAAACACTTTATATGGCAAATGATTTAGGGTTGTTTATAATGTAGTAGAAAAAAAACCTCCAATGTAGTCATAGAGCAAATAAAAATCAATAAATTTTGTTAGTCTAGCAAAATAAACATGTACCATTTCCTAGATTCCATCGAATCCATAGATTTTTCAAAACCTAAGATTTCCTTAAATATGAATTATCTAATTTGTAATTACCAAAAATACTCAAAATAGTTTGTTCTATAGATAACGTAGTATATTTGGGAAAACAAATTTGTTAAAGTCTTCATGAATAAAGATGGTAACCCATAATATATATTCTTCGAATTGCTAAAACATAAACAAGATTGTAGGAGGAGGTGTAAATTTAAAATAAACTAGATAAACATAGTTAATTTTCAAACCGTTGTTCTTATTTTTCTGTTAATTTACTTACAACATGCACAAAATTAAAAAAAAAAAGAGAAGTCAATTATATAAAATTTATATGAAAACGATTTATTATAAGTGTAGTTTTGAGTATTATATAGTTATATAATTTCATATTATAAATAGAAGTTAAAATCATATTTTATGTTCTAACCCATGATATCATACATAATTATAATTTAAAAGAAAATTATTTTATTTTATTTTTATTGAAATATTTATAGAAAATTTAATATATATTACTCTGAGTTAAAAAAATTATAATTTTATCCAAAAGAAAAGTTCACTTGTAAATATTTAGATATCTTATTCAAAACATTCTGAATCAGTACATAACTATTTGTAAAATTGACTTAAAACATAAAGTTAACCACAAAACTAACTTATATTTTCTAGATTTGTTTTCCTTATTCACCCCACAAGATTTATGAAAATGCCACTAGTTTTTTTTCCCGAAAATAGCATTTTTAATCTTTCAACCTCATCATCTTCAAATATTTACAAGATTGTCATTGCCATCAATACACCAACCACCATGAACAATCAACTTGAACATCTTAATGCACCTCAAATCGATTTACACTTCTTCTTTCTCGATTCTTATGAACTAAAAAAAAACATCTCTTTCACTTTCTCTCCATATTCATCCAAAAAACCCAAAAGTTTGATTCTAAAATTTTTATCGTTCATAGAGCCATTGAAACTTACGATTCTTGGTGAGTTACTTTTGTTTGAGATTCTAGGTGCTTAAAGAAGACTTATGTGTGCTAAACAAGTTATCTCACTGGTTGAAACTATGAAATGGAGATTTTTTCTAGATTTGTTCGTCCAGGCGTTGTCTGGTTGTAAACGACTTACTTTGAAGTCGTCTGGTCAATGCAGAGGTTAGTTTTGCAATTAACTTTAAATTTTATTAGACGACTTACATGTAAGTCGTCCAATTTTGTTTGATAAAAAAAGAACTCGAGACGACTTACATGGACGACTTACATAATAGTCGTCTCTGGAAAATAGGTTAGTTTTGCATTTGACCAGAATGTGTCAGAAATTTGACTTTTCCTGAACGACTTACGGGTAAGTTGTCCAATAAAAAATTAAAAAGTTAATATTTTTTTCTAGTAAGTCGTCTCAGGTTAGTTTTGCAATTGAAATATTAAAAAAAAAAATTTTTTACTGGACGACTTACATGTAAGTCGTCCATGATTTTATTCCGAGATTCTTGTCAAACTTTGTTTATCTTGGACGACTTACATGTAAGTCATCTAGAAAAAAAATTGTTTAATATTTCAATTACAAAACTAACCTGAGACAACTTACATGTAAGTCGTATAGAAAAAATAAAATATTAATTTTTTAAATTTCTAATGGACGACTTACGAGTAAGTCGTACAGTTTAAATCAAATTTATGAGACATTTCGGTTAAATGCAAAACTAACCCGTTTTCCCTCTCATCTAGAGTTTTTTTATCAAACAAAGATGGACGACTTACATGTAAGTCGTCTAAGTTAAAAGTCAATTGCAAAATTAACCTAAATGGACAAAGAATTCCAGACGACCTTAGTGGAAGTCGTCTATGTCAAATTTTAATAACATTTTTTCTAAACCTATAAAGAATTTTTAATATTTTTTGGTTAATTCATATATATTAGTCATTATTAGAGCTACTGAATGAAATTTATAAATTAATTGGTGATATTTATGAGGTTACCAACATTCATGTTAATTAAATTTTCTAGTTTATCCGAGAAGACTTATGTGGAAGTCTTCTACGCTAGTTTTTGAATAACTTGTATTCTTAAGAGTATTAAGTAACTTCAAGATATGTAAAACTCATATTTTCAAAATATATTTTTTCTTTAGTTTTACTAAATTTGCCTAAGTTTTTCAACACAAACTTGTAAACAATGTGATATGCTTTGACTAGTTTCTATTGTTTGTTTCCATCTCTTAAGTATTATTGTTATAGACACTAATGATAATTATTGCTATGAGCTGGAAAAAGGATCAAAATGTTGTATCAATACGAGGCTACCAAAATTGTTATTTATTAAGATGAGAAGAAGGCCATTGGAGTTTAGTATTGCACACGGGGGATCCAAAGATGATAAAAAGGCTATTGAAGTTTATTATTTCATTGATTTGTAAAAGTGTAAACACAGTGTTAGCACATATATTATATCTTGGGAAACATTAGTACTGATTTTACAGAAAATTCATCACTAAAAGAGTACATTTGCAAATCACAAAATAGACCACAAACAAAACTATTATAGATCATTATATTTTAGTCATCTGGAAGACTTCCTGGAAGTCCTTTGGAAAACTTCCTGGAAATCGTCTGGAAAACTTCGTGAAGGAAGTCGTGTGGAAGATTTTCTCGAAGTCGTCTGGAAGACTTCTTAAAAGTCTTCTAGCGCATTACATTTTAGACGACTAACATGTAAGTCGTCCCAGAAGTCTTCCAAATTTGAAAAACCTGCATATTCAAATTCAAATCTGAAAACTTGCATATCCAAATCCATATATGAAAACATGCATATCCAAAAACGTTCAAATGGCTTAAACACGGAGAAAATGAGTGGAAGATTACATAAATCTACCTTTATAGAACACACAAAACACATATCTAAAATTAGTAGATCTACCTTTAAATAAATGGAAGATGAGAACCATGTGATAAAACACCTGCAAAAAATAAGATAAATTAATGAAAAAAAAATGAGAAAAAACAATAAATAAATTGATTTAAAGTTTGGTGTTTATAAGTTCAAAAAGATTAGAGAGAGGATGGAGAGTTCTAAAATGATGAACATTAAAATTTTGTTGCAGCCATTTGAGAGGAGAGATAATGTGTAAATTTATTTTTATATAGAGAGATAAAAAAATCCAATTAGGTTAAATATTTTTATTCAGACGACTTACTTGTAAGTCGTCCAGAAGATAGACGACTTACTTGTAAGTCATCCAGAATACTAAATATTTTTAGTGGGAAAACAAAAATATTCTTAGAGGGAAACTAAAATATTTAAGCGGGAAAATCAATATTAGGCGGAAATATTAGGATGACTTACATGTAAGTTGTCTGGTTTAAATTATTCACCAGACGACTTACAAGTTATTCGTCTAGACCCTAAACGTAACCCCTAAACTTAATTAATTAACTAAACACTTCATAAAATCAAATTAAACTTAAAAAGTGTTTACTATACACAAAAATAAACACATAGGTGAAAATTTAATTAAAAAAAAAACATTCAAGCTTTTAAAAATCTAACCCTAAGAATACATACAATACTACAACATATGTTATCAAACCCTAAAACCAAAGAATATCATGATTAACTACTTTCATTCATCTATATTGAAAACTATTCTATTTTATTATAGCTTAATTTACATCACTTAAAATTGTTTTTAATTACATGATTTTAATTTTTCACTTGTCAAAATATTTTCTTAAAAGTTTATAAATTATTTTTAAGATCAACTACATCTAGACGACTTCCAGCATTCAAACGATTTAGACGACTTACTGTGGTTATATTCGTTAAAATGACTTCTGTTTTTGTTTGTTTAATCACAAGGGACTGGCTGTAGTTTCACAAGGCTTGTAGGTTAGTTTTGCATTTAATTCAAATTTGGGTATAGATTTGCAATCAAAATCATGTTTTGAGTTATATTTGGCAAACTCTCCCATAAAATTTATGATACAAAGTCTATTTCCATTTAAAAAATTATGTTAATTTCAGATTAATTACATATGGAATATTTTATCTACCAGATTAAACAAAATTTGAAGGAGTTAAGATTCTGTTTACTTTTTTTTGTGGTCGAAATAAATTACCAAATAATTTTTCCTAGCTAAATCAAACCGTTTAATTATGAATTTTCTAAATTACAATGAATCATGAAAAAGTTTATATGAATATATCATGTTTGAAATTTATTAGATTATGATCACATAAATCTCCACAAAATATAGTAAAATTTATGTTAATAAATAATTAAAATTAATAACTAAAACTAAGGAGTGACATATTATTGTAAATAATTCAAAAATCAATTGTATAAATTTAGTAGAGATTATGTTTTAATAGTATGGATAAAATGTAAATATAGGAATTCCAAATAAACTATACTATAAAAAAATAGACATGTTATGGTGTCATGTGAATGGAACTTGGAAATACATCAATTTTAGGGACAATGATGGCCGCATGAAATTATAGTGAAATATTTTCCTATTATATATATGCAGTATGTATGAAGTTGTAATATGAGCCAAAGCATGCAGATCCTTCAATATCTAGATTCGGTGTTGTACGCATCTCGCGGTAGGCTTAAATCATCATCTCATCTCCTCGTGGGTATCTCATGTTAGGCTACTACATCGCAGGTACTCAACATTATCACATCACATACTTTCTAGATGCCACCCGTTCTCGGTGTCACAAACAAGACATCGTTCACAATAACTCATACTCATTCATAATATCTTATATTCGTTCTCATTCTCATTCTCATTTTATTCTCTTTCTCTTTGTCATTCTCACTTTTATTCTCATTCTCATTCTCCTTATTATTTTCCTTACTCACTACTTCATCATCACCCTAACATGTCTAGGTGCTTTCATCACATCACACATATCACACATCTCAAGAAACCTAGATCTACCACATATCACATCATTCACACACAAAAAACCTAGATCTGATTAACAAAGAACTAATGTCTGATGGATTACTCTACGTGAGACGAGTTCACAACCGGATCCTCACCTTAGCATGTTTGTCGATGTAGATCTGGATCTAGAAAAGGTAAAAGAGACGGTCAATACCACAGATCTGTGTTCTCCGACACAAAAGAGACAAGAGAAGGAGGTTTAGGTTGCAGATCTGTCATCCCCATGACAATAGAACGGTGGGATCGGATTCTTACCTTATGAATCAGATTGAAGGTGATTACAAGCAGAAGATTTGAGGTGACGGCGACTAGGGTTTTGGGACCAGAGGCTCGGGCTTTGTAGGTGGCTGCCGGTGGATGCCGAGTGGTCAGTGGCGGCCGGCGGCGGTGGGGGCTGCTCGGCGGATGTTGGTAACGACGGCAAGGCTGTGCTCAGGCAGGGCTTCGCTTATTGTCTCTCTTGTGTCTTAGACCTAGGGAGACAGCTCATTTTATAGTATATGGGAAGGGTTAGGTCTAGAGTTTCTTCTTCTTGGGCTTCCAGCAAATGAGTTCCATTTTGGTTGGGCCCGAGATGTTACAATTCTCTCCCACTAAATTTAATTTCGTCTCCAACTTCCGCGTTACATTTCCTCCATCACTTTCAAACATTCTTGGGTGACTGATCCTTAGATGCAACTCAGGTTCCCATACATCCTCATGGATCCCATCTCTTTCCCATCGGACTAACACCATCCTTGTACTTTTCCCATTGACATCTACTTCTTTTCCGCCTACAATCCTTACTGGTTTGCTGACCAGGGAAAGGTTGCGCCGCACATCCATAGGAAGATGTGGTAAGATTAGGTTGGGTTCCCACACAACCTTTCGCAATACCAATACGTGGAACTTATCATGAAAATCTGACAACTCTTGTGGTAATACTAAACAATATGCCACTACTCCAATCCTTTCTGTTATCATGTACGGTTCCATATATCTAGGTCTCAGTTTCTTAAGCTTACGTTGGGTCACTCCCATGGAAATTTCTCATTTTCAAATACACCTCATCCCCCACTGAGAACTCTAAGTCCTTTTGATGCTTGTCCGCATAACTTTTTTGATGGTCGCGGGCCTCCTTCAACTATCCTTGAGGAGTTTTACTTGTTTAACTGTTTCTTTGACCATTTCTGACGCCATATCCTGTCTCTCCCCCACTTCGGTTTAACATAAGGGGTTTGACACAGTTGCCCATTGAGCGCTTTGTAGAGAGACATTCCAATACTGGCGTGGTAGCTGTTATTGTAGGCGAACTCCACCAAAGGTAAATACTACCCCACTTCCCGCCCCATTCTAACACGCTCAATCGCAGCATGTATTCTAGTGTCTAAATGGTCATTTTGGATTGTCCATCTGTTTTGGGGTGGTACGCGCTGCCGAGATGAACTCTCGTCCCAAGCACCCTCTTGAACGCCTGCAAGAATTTGAATGTAAATTTTGGATCTTTGTTAGACACTAGGCTCACGGGTACCCCCATGCAACTTTACTATCATATCCATGTATTTCTGCGCAAGCCTCTCAGCCTCATCGGTTTTCTTAATAGCCAAGAAGTGGGCCAACTTTGACAGATGATTGACTATAACCCATATGGAGTCTCATTTTCTTGTGGTTCCTGGTAACCCCGTCACGATGTTTATTGTCACCATGTTAATTGTCCCACTTCCATTGGGGTAGGGGTAGCCTTTGTAAGAGGTCTCTGGGAACCCCGTGTTCGACATTCATTAATTGACATGTTTGGCCCTGAGAACCCCATGTACCCATGTCCCTCTTCATCTCTTCCGAATGGTAATATCGTTTCAAATCCTGATATATCTTTGTCTTTCCCAGGTGGATCGAGAACTGGGACTGATGGGTTTTGTTGGGGAAAAAAAACTCAGGTATGAAATTCCTCCAGACCCCAGGCAGCACACCAGCCTACAGGTTCCTGCTGAGAGGAACCCTGGCTCCGACTCCTGCTTCCGAATAAAATGAAAATTATCTATTTAAGGGGATTCTTCCATATTTTCGGATATAGATGAGTTTGTTTTGGTTTTAGTTTTTACTTTTCATTTCTTTTTGGAATTTGGTGTTTTAAGTCTGTTATGTTTTTCCTTTAACTTGCTTTTGCAATCTAAAGTCTCTGTGAACAAACTTCGACTTTTAGTTCATCTTTCTTGAGCATCCATCTATCACCAAGAAGCAGGGCCGGCTTAATGGGGAGCGCGGACAGTGCACCCACCTAGGGCCCATCAGAAACCCAATAAATTTTAATGACAAAAAGGGCATATATATCTTTTTTTTTTAAATAGAAAGGGCCTAGTTTTTTTTTTATACTTATTGTTATATTTAGACAGTATTTTAATGACATTGTAATCTCAGTTAATAAAAATTAAAATTTTCAACCGAAAATAATAAATATAGTTACTTTTGATTTTTTTAATAATATTTTTAGTTATTTTTAATGATATTTTAGTTATAATATCAAAATTAATTAACTATGAGGTCTAAGAATTTTTTTTTCCCCAGCAAAACCTTAAGCCGCCGGCCCTGCCAGGAAGGATACTCTTCTGTTTACGTGAACATCTAACAGACATCAAAAAATCAAGGTTATACTCGTAGATTGCCGTTACGGCAGCACAAGGAACCTCACATACTCCGTGCGTGAAGAAACCACCCACTGATCAAGTGTTAGAAACCTTGATCCCATCAAATCTTCAACAAACCTCCACGAGTTCTAACAATCTTCTATTCATCCCATCATCTTCAAGTGATCCGGACAATTACACCTATCCAAGGTCGTATCACTGAGTTTGAAGCTCTAGCCACAGCTTCGAGTTCCCCACACTGCAAGTTCATTTGCTGGGCTTATCCCTACTGGATTATTGAGTTCTCAAAGATATTGTTTAAATTCTAAAACTATACCTTCAAGATTGTTGATGTCACGCATCTCTGTCTATAACCCCTTCGACATCGTTCATTCAGATTTATGGACATCGCCAATCCAGAGTCTAAGTGGGATCAAATACTATGTTCTCTTCCTTGATCACTTCTCCCACTTCCTCTGGGTTTATCCCTTGCTATACAAATGATAGTTATCCGCTAATAATTTAGTGATTGCTTATCGATAAGCTGGGGAGCCATTACTACCTCCATTCGCGGGAAACAATGGCTACTCTCTAAATATGCGACGACAATTCTTCTAGTAAAGTTTTAAAATAAAAATTTCCTCAAAGGAGACTGACGCATGAATCAATGCAAATGAAGTCTTGATATGGCAACCAATGGTGTTGGTTGGATTTTATAGTGTATATCCTTCTGGGTGGCGAATTTGACCTTAGTAGTCAATGGTGACTTGCATTTTAATATACATAAGCACCACAAACAATGATTAATTCTTCACTAATTGCAATAGCTGAGAGAATCTCGTTCATATTTTCTATTATACATGAGGATATATCATATGACTTGACCAGTGAAGTTGTTATAAAATATAATGGACCTTAAAATCATATGAAAAATCGTTTGTAGTTCTCTTGTTGCTATGATATGTTGGTGTACTTATATCTCAGGAAAATAAACATGGAAGAAGTTTCAAAACCTAACCAAAACAAATACCAATCACAATTTCGTTTCAAGCTGCCAAATCTTCACCATCCCATCATCACTGGCCGAGGCAAGCAACCTGTTCTCCTTCTGTTTCAGAAAACAAAAGCAAGCTCAGAATCATAAGCTATGCACAACTGCCAGAAACAATGCCAATATCTGTCTCTAATCAATTAAAAATCTTCGGTATTATGCTAACTTTTAAGCCATATGATGCCATTTAGACCTAATTTCATTATTGCTACCATATATCAAAAATCGTATCCATCTGTGTTTATTACTTCATAAGAAACATGGAACTTACACTGGGTGACCACTGGACAGAGTTTATATCCATTTCATGTGCTTTTTCCTTCTTGAGTAAAAGATTATATGAAGGTCCATTAGCCTGGTTACACAAGCAAAAAGCTTGAAGTTAGTAGACGAGAAAACGTTTGATTGCATTGTGGAAAATCACTGGCCAAACAAGAATAGCAGAGCCTACGACTTGCGTTTGGTTTCTTGTAATGTGCTACGAATGTAGCCAAACTGGAATGAACCACAATTTTGAAGTAAGACAAAAGATTATATTTTCTTACAGAGTCATGTTTGCTGTCCACAAACAACCTTATGGCATCATCACCAGCTCCACTGGCAATAATGTCATCGCTGTGAAGTTGTAAGAAAGAAACCAATGTGAAAACAAAAGTTAACAGAAAATCCACAAGATGTATCGTAAACTTATGGGACTTCAAACTAAGAAGTTTAAATATATTACTAAGAACTTAAAAGATAAACATCATATTTTAATGAAACTAAGCCAGGTTTCAGTACCTTGACCAGTGAGTTGAGAATATGGTACGGTCATGATAACCAGAAAGCGTACAAAGATGAGTCCTGCAAAGCCGGAGCATATGATAGTGGAAGTTATTCAAGAAGTTACACAATTTTGTAGGTTGCATATTATGTCACACTCTTAAACTCAAAAATAAGAACAAACTCTGTAACATTGTAAACCATTATATTCTCACCAAGGTGCATATCCTTCACCAGAGTGCATCATGGAAATATCTGCCATCCATATCTTCAAGGTTAGATCATCACTGCAAGTACATATTCAGGCAAGCTTGATTTTGTCAAAACAGTAAACCAGAGACAGATTACATTTGGAACGCATATCAGAGACAACGGGAGTAGATTCACCAACCTACAAGTGACCATCTTGTCCCCTGTAGCGTTAAACGAGATGGCCCAAACAGTAGAGGAGTGACCACTGTGAGACCCAAAAGCATTAATTAATTTCGTAGTACAAAACATAGAGTTTACTAAGGGGAAAAAACGGAAGGCATATCTACAAAACAGGCAAGTAAAGGTTATACTTGCTAGATTCATCCAAGGTCTGCACACACTGAAAATCGCCATCATCATCTTCAGACCACCAAACCTGCGAGCAGCAATTAAGTTATAACTTTTCCTAGTTTGTACAAGTTTGAGGTGCTGCATCACTAAACCAAAAAAGGTATCCTCACTACCTTGATGGTGTTATCATAACTGCAAGAAAATAAAACATCCATGGTGGGATGCCACTGAACCATCTTCACATCTTGTGTATGTCCATTCAACACGGCAGCACAGTCAAATTCATTACCGCCTAGCACTTCCCAAATCCACACAGATTTGTCTCTACTACATGTAGCAAGGTATGAACCAGCTGCATTCCATGATACACTCTTGACTTCATTTTCATGGCCCTGCATGAATTTCCTTTTATAAGATTCCAGTAGCCAAAAACATGAGGCAATCACCAAAACATTGAGCATAGGAAATAATATTTTTTGAAGTGAACACTGAAATAACCATGAGACAAGGAACTCTGATAATTTTCATGTGGGATCTATATAATGGAAAAAAGCAAAGACAACTAGAAGGTGGGGCGGGGAAGGAAGTACCTCCAATGTGGAAATACAATCAAACTCATCCCCCAAGTCCTCCCAAATGGCAGTGGTACCATCAAAACTTGCAGTGGCCAATAACTTCCCTGAAGGTGACCAAGCACACGACCTCACAGTTCTTGTGTGCGTTTCTTCTAAAACTGTCTGCACAATCACAACACCACAAAGTAAAAGTCTCATATAACCAATAAAGCTTTAACCTTTGGGAGCTGGAGCTCACATCACAGGATCGAGGTCAAGTTAAGCCCTTTAGAGAGGTGAATATTATATTATATTAACAAAAGTAAGGATGGAGAGAGAGACCTTGCAGGTCCAGGAGCGAGAGAGCGAGCTCTGTTCCCAGATTCGTACGGTGTTGTCGCCACTGCAAGAAGCAAGAATAGGTAAAGTACCGTGGGCGTGAGAAGAGACGGGGTTCCAGGATACGTTCCAAACTCGATCGGTGTGGCCTTCAAGTTTCTGAACCTCGAGTAACTCCAAGTTCTTCTCCATCAAATCCATCTACTACCTTCCTCTCTCTCTCTATCTCTCTCAGCAGCAAAAACCCTATAACCAGACAAAGGTGATTCAGTTGAGGCAACTCCTCTGATAACCAAAACCTCCTATGCCCCTATTTCATGAAAAGACGAAAATACTCTTAACTAGGTGGAAGAAAATATATATTAGAAAAAGAAAATTTGATTTTGGTTGGAGTTGATTCGGTTTGAGCAATCGAATTGGTGGTTAGCGTTTCGGTGGTTTCGATTAACGGTTTGAACCTGATTGAAATTTGAATTATAAAAAAAAAAGTTATCTAAAAGTAAAAGAAATAAACTAGTTTTTCTTTTCCCACAACTCGAACTCTCCTCTTTTCTAGTTGGTTGACGTTAATAGCTGCTCTGGTGACGCCGTCCAAACTCAACGTTTCCACCGGCTTGCATTCATTTGAACCGGTCATAATGCAGGTTAGTTACTCTCTCTAAATCCAGTTATGTGCTGTTAAATCCTAGCCGCAAAACTAAGATTGTTTCGTCGATGATTTAGCAAAAATAAAAGAAAAATAAACTAGTTATGTGCTGCTAAATCCTAGCAGCAAAACTAGAATCGTTTCGGCTATGATTTAGCGAAACCTGGTTTGTTTTTCTTTTATTTTTGGTAACTATGATCAGATATGAGTTTTATGAATAATATTTATGATAAAAAAATATAAACAATATTTAAATAGTACTGTATCAAAAATGTATTTTATATTTGATCGAAACAAATTGTTTTGGCCCCTATTAAATTGGTTTTCAGTTTTTGGTGATTATGAATTAAATTACTTTGATTTTTATTTTTGAGATTAGTTCATAATTCGTCAACGATGGTCTAAAATATTAGACCCAAAAAAATTTATTCAAATCTAAATTTATATTTGGTACAACACAGAAGGTTTTTCGTTTCACAAAGTTGTCAATCAAAACTATGGAAAAGAGGATTGAGACTTAAAAATTGATGTCGGAACCTTCCCTTAAGATTCAGTTTTACCTTGTGTTCATTTATTTCCACCGTTGAATTATTAATTTTCCTTTTAACTTCTGTGTTCATCAAAGACAAGTGTACTACATCGAAGTTCAGACATCTACATTTACGTATTAGGGCTGGACAAATAAACCGAACCTACAAATCCAAATAAAATCTGATTCGATAAAAATGAATCGAATCGATCCAAACCAGATTTAAATACCGAATAGATTTTGTTTTATGATATTTTGGGTTATGGGTATTATCCGAACCGAACCCGAAATTAAATGGATATCTGATAGAACTCGAAACATTCAAATTTTTTAATAAGAACGTGTACCGAACATGATCTTAATTCCTAATATATATCTAAAATATTTTAAGATATTACTAAACATCTAAAATAATATCTGTTACATGAAGGTTGATGGTTGAATGTGACGGTTGGAACTTGAAATTTTTAGATTAAATTTTTCTTATTATTGAATAATGTTTCTCATTTTTTAAGAACTTGGTTTTCGTTTTATACTTTCATTTATTTGGTTTTCTTTCTATTAATAACTATGTGTACCTTTTCTTTGATCTTGAATGATCAAGTTTGATGTTCCTTTCTTATTTTTGAATCAATTTTATTTATGTTTTCGTTACAAAATAGTTACACATTAGGCACTTTAAATTCAAAGAACCGATTTTACTTATGTTTTGGTTACAAAGTAAGTACAAATCAAGTATTTTTAAACCAATGAACCGATTGAGACCCGAATCCAAAATTATAACGGGTTGTACCGGTTCTTTAAAGATATACTAACCCCGACCCGACCCGATAGAACCTGAACCGATCTCGAACCAAACTTTCAAATAATCCGAATGGAGCTGATTTTGATAAACCCGAAGAATCAAAACCTGATTGGAAAAAACCGAAACCCGAACGGAACCCCGAATGTCCATGTCTAATTCGTATAAATGAAGTGAATATTATATCACCATTTTGAGTTATGAGCTAGTTTGTTAGTATATACTCCGCCTAAAAAATTGTATCGAGAAATATATCTTCAAAATGCTTAAGCTAGAAAATAGCTGATTTAGTGCAGTATATCGTTTACATATGAATGTAAAACCGTCTTGTACACAAATCAAGTGATATGTATAAAATCCCCTTAGTATAAAATAAAGAGCGATTTGTGCTGAAAATTCTAGAAGATTTGGAAAATTGCAGAACTGGAAAAATTGATGGCTCAAACGTTAAGCTTATCTCTAGATGTTGCAAAATGGCCATGATGCCCCTATTCTTTATTTTTTTATTAATTTAGAGAGATATTAATTTATTGATATACTAATCGAATCAAAAACTCAATTTGGGACTATAAAATTATATTATTTTATACAAATATTTAGTGTATATTAATTTATCGAATATTAATTTATAGAGGTTCTACTGTATTTTCTCTTTCCGACAATCATATTTTCTTTCCATTTTTTGCTCTACTTTTACATCCATCTCCAATAAATACCATGCTTGTCATGATTTTTTTTCTATTTGGGATTTAACATATTTTATTTTTTTTGTCATCAACATAGAAACAGACTCATATTGACTTTGTGAATTAAACCGGTAGCTCCATTTCCATGTAAACGACAAAGGACGATTGTTTCCAAGCATTGCGTGCTAGATTATCTGCCTTTGAATTATGTGTTCTCGGTACATGGATGATCTTTGAGCTGTGGAAGTTTTCCTTAAGTGTCTTGATATCCTCCAAATAAGCTGCAAAACCTGGCCATTTTTCTGGTTCTGAAACCATTTTCACCAATTGAGAACAAACTGTTGCAAAAGTAACATGATATTGACGCAGATTCCTCATATTCTCTATTGTCCAAATTAATGCTTCCACCTCAGAGTGAAGAGGCGAGATGCTAGCTCTAACATTTCTTGCTCCCATCAAACCATCAAAGCCTTCAACTGTACTATACTAGCCTTGGCCTGAAAAACATTCTTATCTTTCCATGACCAATCTGTGAAACACCAGCGCCCTGGTATGGCAGGTATGCTCGTTGCCTCCCCCAGCTGTGTTGCCCTCTAGGAATGTACTAACTGGGCTTCTGCCCAACGAGTTGACTCTGTCTACATAACTGACAGTGAGTCCCTAGGATCAACATCTAGATTCCTAAGAGTCTTGTTATTCCGCCCTTTCCAAATATACTATAATATTCAAGGAAAATGATGATCATCCATCTTGTGGTCTCACGCGCCAAAATAAATAATCCATATTTGTGAAGAGAGAGCCTGTAGAAAATTTATCTTGATTGGAAGGTATCTTCGACAATGCCCAAATTTGGCGTACTGGAGGGCATTCGGAAAACACATGGTTAATCGATTCCTCCTCAGATTCACATCTGGCACATCACATTTCACCTTGTATCCCCCGTGCTTTCAGATTTTTTCTTAACAGCTATACAACCTGATAACAACTGCAACCGTACCTTCCAGCAGTATGCTTATAATAAATACACCGTGGGTCCCAAAATTTGAGGTGGTTTTACCTTGTCTGGGTATACCCATTCTAGTTGATATTCTAATTTCACCATGTCTTTTCCATCCTTAGTAAAATGCCATCCATCACTGTCTTTCATCTGAGTCCTACTAAATACTCTCAATAAGTTTTTCATCTTTGAGATCTACAAGAGCCCGAATAGTCTGTATATTTCAACTTCGCATAGTAGTATTGATAACCGAATCCATTGTGAGATCCGGATAAAGGTTGTGATTGTTTTTGTTAAGGAAATACCTAAGACATTAAGGACCACTATGTAAATACATAACTATATGATTTACCCTACTTGTATGTCTTGTATATATACCTAGTACACATTTAATAAATAACTATTCATTCTTATAACTATAGTTTTTATTTGCTAGTCTTGGGCGAGTGGTTGAGATCCATGGATCATTCCATACAAAGATGGATAACCCTGATTCCATCTGTTTGATAAGTCAAAATCATACTCCTCCAACCATAGGACGGGGATTATGAACTAATCAGCTCCAAAGGTAAAGCACTCCTATAGTACCACGACCTTTCAAAACACGAGAAAACAAAGTATTTGGTTTCTCAAATAGTTGCCATAATTGCTTACCAAGCATTGCCGTGTTAAAATCCTCAATGTCTTTAAAACCCAATCCTCCTTCTTCTTTACTGAGAGACATTTTATCTCATGATTTCCAGTGCATTCCTCTTGTACTTCCCCCTGGACTTCACCAAAATTGTTCTACTGCACTTGTAAGTTTCTTTGTAGTTGCATTAGTAGCCGATAACAGGACATCACATGATTTGGCAAAGCCTAACTACAGGTTTGATAGTAAACTCTTTTCCGCCCTTTGTGAAGAATTTAAATGTCCAGCCATTGACCTTGTTATTTAATCGTTCATGTACAAATCCAAACACTTGTATCTTAGATCCTCCCAGACTCTCGGGTAAGCCCATATACGATCCCATCCCTCCTATATTATGTATTCCTAGGATGTCCCTTAACTCTTGACGGAGTACTTCCTCAATTTTTTGTCCAAACTGAATTGAATACTCTTAAATATTTATCCATTGACCCAAAATTGCCTCATATTCCTTAAGGATCCTGTGAATGGTTTAACATTTATCTGGTTGTGTCTTATATAAGAATAAGCTATGATCTGCAAAAGCAGATGAGAAATCGATGGATAAGCTCTAGCAACCTTCATCCTTGACAATTGTTTCTGTCATTCTGATTTTTTTTTATATTGACAATTAAAGCCTCAAAACACATAATGAATAAGTAAGGAGATAAATGACACCCTTGTCTTAAGCCTCTATGTCGAATAATGAGTCCACGGGGCTGACTATTGAGTAAAACCCGATACTGAACTGACGAAATACACTCCATCATAATCTTGATCTATTGTGGATCAAAGCCCATTTTGCGTAGTAATGCATGAATGAAGTTCATTCCACCCTATCATATGCTTTACTAATATCCATTTTCATGGCCATAAATTTTTCTGACAATTTGTTAGTTCTTAAGTCATGGAACATTTCTTGACAAGATTTAACATATTTTTAATTTTCATAGAATTACATAAAATCTACAACAAGGTTATCGAAATGGTGGATTTGGTTCAAAAATTATTTTATTGATCGTACTAAGTGAGTTGGATTTGGTTCATAATTTTTTTTGACTGAGTTAACTCAATAAAACGAGCTGGCTCATTATATAATTGGAAGTTCCAGCCAAAACTTTACTTGTTCTGATAAACATTGTCATCAGATCGAAACACATATATTGAAATGGTTAGCCGGATAAAAGTTCACATTAACTATGTGATCAGATTCACAGTCCAACCTATGTGGTTCATGTATTTATATAGTGTACCAGTTATCTTGAATGGGTTGGTTATTTAAGTTAGTAGTTGGTTAACGTAAATAATTATCTGATCATTTTTCGTGCTCGTTTGAATTTTCAATCAATAGTCGGTTTAGGTTATCACTATAGGTTCAAAGCAAAAAGTTATTCTTGTATCAAATAAGTTAAGAACTATATATTGATTATCTGGATATTATTATTCTTATTTGTGTTTTCCAATCTGTAGTCAATTATCAATATACCAAAAAAGACAAGTAAAATCTATTAACAAGTTATTTCACAAAAGTACAACATTGCATAAAAGCTTGTGATTTTACATTGCAGAATCTAGAAGTGTTTCCATCGCTCTCCTAACCCAAAAGTATGGCATTTGTTCCTGTGGAAATCATAAAACATCTTTATATTGAGCACTATTAGTCCTTCTCTTTCTCTCTTACAATAATAGTTCCTAAGAGTAGTTTCCAACGACTTTACCTAAGTGAAATAAAGATTCAAATCATTGTTGTAGAAGTCCATGTGTAAGAAGAAGCTCGTTGAATTCATCTGCTGCAAGATTGCGGAGCAATGAAACCCATTAGAGATAGAATCCATCACGGATTGTAAAAAGGGTTCCAACGTAATATAGCGATGTAAAGGTTTTGTATAGCAGTTAGAATTTTAGATTGTGTTGTATGATGAATAGAGATAATACACAACTTAGAAAAACACATCAGCCAGAAAAACTGAATTCCACCTATGCAGAATATGCATTTGGTGTATAGGGGATGCAATTTCTCTAAATTAATCACTAAACTTAATTCATAACAAAAACGACAAGTTGATTGCCAAAAACAAATAAACGGTAGCTTCTTTTTTTAAAAGCTTATATTCAAATCTTGATGCATGTCATCAATATGAATTAGTTGGAATCCTAAAAATAATTACACAATCGATTCTTAACTTTATGGTTTGTAAGTCATGAGATAAACATATTTTTAAGTTTAGACTACCTTCTTTCCAAAAGCTTTAATCTCTGTAATATTTGGTTCAAAAACAATCTTTAAACATCCTTCAAAGCTGGTCATGAATTTGAATTTCCATAGTCACATATCTTATAAATATAAAATATTACTAAAGTATAAATAACAATTTGAACATATATGTTACCTTCCTCCCACTCAATTTGTCAAAAACTTAGAACACACAAGACAACATGTATCTGTAAAAGACCAATACTCATGTAATTCATGAACATTACTTTTACATGCAACACACTTAATTTGGGTAAACCTGTAATTATTTATAGAATAGAATTTCAATATATACTATGTCATAGTTGTGTACCAGAAACATTCAAAAGACTAAGGTGATGATTGGTTCGACTGTAACTGTAAAATTTAGCTGTAAAAGTTTAGCTGTAGATAAGTTGGTTGTACCTGTAAAGTTGTTACTCTAGATTTTTTTGCAGAAATTTTTGTTGCAGTTCAATTTGTTGTAGCTGTAAGTTATAGAGTGTAGATATTTTAAAATAAAATATGTAAAAATATGTGAGGTATAAATAAAAAAATTATTTTATCAACTAAAGTAATTTATATTAATATTTTTAAATAAATTATCTAAATTTATTTAAAATGTGATATGTAAATATTTTTTGTAATATTTCAATAATTTTAAAAACCCCAAAAATAAATTAGAACACTTATAGATGTTATTATTATGATTATATAGTTTATTTGATATTATAGTTATTATTTTTATTTGACAGCTTCTACAGCTTAAAAAAAGAAAGATGTAGAACTTTTACCTAACATACATTAGAAAAAAAATTGCTTTAGTTTTTTTTTTGCTATAGCTTAAAAATAAAATTAAAGCATGATTGGTAAAAATTAGTAGAAACATGAGGTAGACTTTTTAAAAATAAAACTACAGCATAATTGGTAAAGATTAGTGATTTAAAAAAAAGAAAGCTAAAATAGGAAGATAAATCCCAACCAATCACCCCTTAAATCACTTACTCTGCATTAATTTTTTTTTTTTAACATTGATGCGAACAAATATTCGAGACGGTACATACTTATTGAATGTTACAAGAAAATAGAGAAGATATCATTAGACATCCAAAAAGAAAAGAAATAAAATTTCACCCATCCTCTAATTGCTGAGCCTCCAAAGCGAGGAGGTGATGTAACCATGCGGGAGCATTGCAGGCGAGATAGGACTGGTGGCGGTGATCGCGAGTGACACTCTGCATTAATTAGTATTTGATTTTTGAGTCATACCTCCATCAAACTACGTCAAGGTCCCCAACACCAACAAAATCTCTATATATGTCTAATGATGTATGTGAACATCAACAAACGCTTTTATAATCCTTTTTTTAATAGAAGTTTAAATAAACTTCCTTACTTATATTACATGTATAAACAGAAAAATACAATATTTAATGTAATCCAACGTACCAATACATAACATATGATGTGCGAACACTCGAAGTATGGTTTTGAAATGTTTAAAACCATAATAGTTTCAGTTTGTTGTTGTCTCAGTCTTTTTAATAACTATAATTTTCTTTTTAATAACATGGTAATGGTTCCTTGTAGTCATATTATTCCAAAATTACAATGAGTTCCAAAATTACAATGAGTTCCAAAATTCAAAAAAAAAAAAAAAATTATAAATCTCATAGCATTCACCTTTATTGATAATGGTTTCATTTTGACTTAATGTAATCATCATGAAAAGTTTCTTGTATTGTTAATCCATGTAATAAGAACATATACTAGTTAATTTAATACTTTGGAATTAATCATATTAAAAATTATTGTCGTAACTTATTTTCTAATCTATTTCTCCTCTAGTATTACTTGGGAGAGGCTAAGAGATCAGAGATCCTGATCCTCGGGTTCTTTGGCATCCGGTGGTTTGGTTCAAAGAAGAGATACCTTGTTGCTCCTTTATTACTTGGACAGTCTTTCTCAATCGACTACCAACTCGCGATAGATTGATCTCCTGGGGATTAACTCTTCTACCAGGGTGTGTTTTATGTTCCATGTATGATGAATCTCACTCCCACCTTTTCTTTGAGTGTTCTTTTGCTGCTGTCGCATGGACTCGTTTTTGGGGCAGGTTTTTGGTGTCTCCTCCCTCCTCTGTTGCAGCAGTGGTGGACATATGCCAGCAGCTTCAAGGACCCCATGCTCCTCGTGCTGTAGCAGTGTTGAAGCTCTTGAATCAAGTTATCATCTACAACCTTTGGCGGGAAAGGAATGCTCGCATCTTTAGAGACGTGTCAATGACTCAGGAGGCTTTCTTTAAGGTGGTGGATCGTTCTATGTGGGATAGGTTGCTGTCTCTTCCCAGTGTCCGCATCTTCCCCTTCCCTGTTTGAGTTGTACTTTTGGTTTGTTTCCCCTTTTAGTTAATGCTACTCTCTCTACTAAACTCTCTCTCTTTTATTGCTCTCTTTTGCTCCTCTCTTTGTAATAAGTTGTGTTTTTTTCACAACAATGTAAAACTCAGAAAATGGTTATAAATCTTAACATTTAAATAAAAATAAAAATAAAAACTCAATTTCTAATTGCAAAATACCATCTATGTTTTTATTTTGTTGTTTCTGAATTCGTCCTCCATTTACTGATGACCTTTAAACGAACTGCAGGTTTGATTAAGGCTCCATGCAAATTAGAGAAAAATGTGTAAGAAGATATCACAACAGAGTAAGTTGAAAAGGTATTTTTGTGTGCTTTGTTCATACAAATTTACTTCCTTATACATATACATATATAGGTCAAAAATAAGTAAGCTTTCCGGTTATATAATCTAACAATATTAAAAGTAGAATATTCTCAACAACTAAGGCGTCCACATCAGATTAAATAATCCACCAATCTAAATATATCTTATTGCCACATCGTTTCTTAGCATATCAATTTTATTTAGACAATTGGGATTTCTCGGAAACAATTAACGATTAGTACCTTTGCCTTTCGAGACAGACACACTCTCTCTTCACTTCCTTCTTATCTCACTCCGAATCATTTAGAAGGACGATGTCATAGGATGAGTCATCCATGACAACCTTATCTCAAAAGTATATCCTAGCAAGATGCTTATCTCATTTCACTTTTGCTTTACAGGTCATGTTTAGACCGTTAGCTACTCGTTGTCTTTTAGTATTTGTACCACCTGCAATAGAAGATGAAGTTTTATCAAAAATAAAAATACATTTCCAAACCCTAAAACTCTCTGCTCTATTCATCTAAGGAACTAGTACCTTCGAGGTGATTATTCTCAATCTACAATCTCCTTCTAGGCTAGATTTCACCATTCTTAGAACTAGCGGTTAGTTCCTAGTTTGGATTATCTATCTCACTGATATTACTATCTCATTGGTATCAGAAGTCTCTCGACCCTTGGAGCTGTAACAATGGTTGAAACTCGCCTTCAGGAACGGTCGCTGACGGAACAGGTGGATGAGCTCCGCTCCCTCCACCAAATCCTCCCCGCAGATCTCAAAACCCAAGCCACCTCCTTCGACTCACGTTTTGACAGATTGGAAGCGATGCTGTTCCAAAACAGTCCTCAGATTCACGCCGCCGGCAAAGCCCCCATAGACCCGGGACCATCAAACCCTCCCTCTCCCCTACCCAACCCATTATCCCACCCACCAGACCCACCAGATCCTTACCCTCCCCTCAACAGTTACAGCAACCACCGCGCTACCAACACACCCTCCCCTCCAGACCTTCCCCACCAACCTCACCGTTACGACAACAACCGCGCCACACCTCCACCGTACAATACCTTAACCTCTCGTCTCGCTAAGATAAAGTTTCCTCCTTTCGGCGGTACTGACCTTAAAGACTGGATCTCTAAGTGTGAGGAGTTCTTTGACATTGACAACACTCCCCCAGATCTTAAGGTCCGCTTAGCAGCTCTACACCTCACAGACAGAGCTCGCCAATGGCACCGAAACTTCATGAGCACTCGTTTCGGTATGTACCCTTCCTGGACAGAGTACATTGTTGCTATATCTGGCCGTTTCAGTGAGCTGTTCGACGACCCTTTGGCTGAGTTAGTGGCTTTAAAACAGGGTACTGATTCTGTAGTTGACTACTTGAATAAGTTTGAAACTGCTAGGATGAGACTTCCCCTTCCTGAAGCACACGCTATCAGCATCTTTTTAGCCAACATGAATACTCATCTGTCTCTTCTTACACGACAGTTTGAGTTCACCACTGTTGACGGTGCTGCTAAGATTGCTATGCTACATGAGTCCTCGCTCTCCCACACCCCCACCAAACAAACTAAAGCTCCCTTCAGTCCTTTATCCAACCATAAACCTTACCACAAACACAACCCTCTCCCTAAACCTCAAACCAGTGAACCACAAAAAACCCAAAACCCGAGCTTTATACCTCGTAACAACTCAGATAAGCCTCCCCGGAAATACTCCTATCAAGAAATGCAAGACAGACGCGCAAAAGAGCTCTGTATGTTTTGTGACGAAACATTCACTCCGGGTCATCAACTTAAGCACAAGAAGTCACAAATTTATGTGATGGAAGTGGAGGATGATGACAGCTCCTCTGATAGTGATATGGAACCCGCTGTCGAAGTCAACAATGAGAGTGGTGACCTCCCTGACGAAACACCAGTAATCTCTATCAACGCCTTAAACGGCTCCACCTCATACAACTGCATGAGATTGGTCAGTCACTATGGCACAACAAAGCTTCACATTTTGGTAGATCCTGGAAGCACTCACAACTTCCTCGACATCAACATCGCTAACCAAATTGGCTGCAAGCTTGAAGACACAAAACCTATGTCTGTCACGGCTGCTACAGGAGACACCCTTCTCACTAAATATAAGTGCTCCACTTTCACTTGGACGGTTCAAGGTTCTTCCTTTACCACCGAGATAAGAACCGTTCCTCTTGATTGCTGTGACTTCGTGCTGGGAGTACAATGGCTCTGCACCCTCGGCCCCATTCTGTGGGACTTCATGAACCTGAGAATGGAGTTTACCCTGTCTAACACCAAACATGTGCTTCGTGGTGTTGTCAAAACCGGTGGAAAAATCATCAAAGGTTCCAGCTTAAATAAACTGATGTTGCAAGAGCCGTAGATTGCTTTGATACAAACCCGGGAGGTTGAGAGTGAGGACACTACAGAGAGTAACTTCACCCTTGATATACTCTTCTCCCACATCTCAGAAACTGCAACAGAAAAGGCTGAGGATCCTGCTTTAATCTACTTGCTTGATTCCTTCTCAGACATCTTCCAGGAACCAGCATCTCTCCCACCATTTCGTGACGGTTTTGATCACCACATCCCTCTTCTTGCGGGTGCTAATCCAGTAAACTTGAGACCATACCGGTACTCTTCCCTGCAGAAAGATAACATTGAAACAATGGTTAAAGAAATGATGAATCAAGGGATTATCCAGCACAGCTCAAGCCCCTATGCTTCTCCTATAGTACTTGTGAAAAAGAAAGATGGTACCTGGAGACTTTGCGTCGATTACAGGGGTCTCAACAAGCAGACTATAAAGGACAAGTACCCTATTCCTTTGCTTGAGGATCTTTTGGACGAGCTTGGAGGCGCTAAGTACTTCTCTAAGCTTGATCTAAGGTCGGGTTTTCATCAGCTACGCATGTCTGAAGAGGATGTTTACAAGACAGCTTTCAAAACCCACAATGGGCATTTTGAATACCTTGTCATGCCTTTCGGCCTGACCAACGCCCCTTGCACCTTTCAGAGCTTGATGAATCATGTCTTCCAAGACCTCTCCCGCAAGTCTGTTCTCGTCTTCTTCGACGATATTCTCGTATACAGCAAGACGTGGGAAGAACATTTGGAGCACCTCGCTGAAGTCTTCTTGATTTTGAAGCAACAGCAGCTGTACCTCAAGCAGTCTAAATGCACGTTTGGAGCAACAAAGATTGAATACCTCAGGCATTTCATCTCAGCAGATGGAGTCAGCACTGATCCCAAAAAGATAGAGATCATTAGTAACTGGCCAGTCCCTACGACACAGAAGCAACTCCGGAGCTTCTTGGGATTGGCAAACTACTATAGGCGATTCATTAAAGGGTACAGTTCTCTGACAAAACCTCTCAGTCAACTCCTGAAGAAGGACAGTTTCCTCTGGTCTACTGCAGCGTCTGAAGCATTCACAAACCTGAAGATAGCCCTAAGCTCTACACCAGTGCTTGCCCTCCCTGATTTTGATCAACCTTTCACAGTCGAAACTGATGCTTCTAACACTATTATTGGCGCTGTCCTCATGCAAAACTCCCACCCTATATGCTTCATCAGTCGTTCTTTGGGGCCGAAACACCAAAACCTCTCAATTTACGAAAAAGAACTATTGGCTGTTGTGCATGCGGTCCAGACTTGGCACGCTTACCTCTCCCACAGACCATTCATCATCAACACTGACCAACGAAGCCTCAAATACCTTATGGAGCAGAAGATCACAACCCCCTTTCAGCATATGTGGCTTTCAAAGCTCATGGGTTACAGCTTTGAAATACACTACAAGAAAGGGAAAGAAAACGTGGTCGCTGACGCTCTGTCCCGTGTCTCTGGCTCTGAGCTGCTTTCTCTGGTACTCTCTCAAGCTCACACAGGTTTCTATGACTCCATAAAGAGACTTTGGGAAACAGATTTACACCTGCAGAGGCTAATCTCGGACTTGCAGAAAGAAAAAACCTCCCACCCTCAGTTTACTTACTGCAATGACGAATTACTCCGCAGAGGGAAACTCGTTGTTGGCAATGATCAAGCCGTCAAGCTCCATATCTTCAAGTGGCTTCATGACTCCGCTGTTGGTGGTCATTCTGGTCGTGATGCTACACTGCATCGCATCAAGTCTCTGTTCTACTGGCCTAAGATGAACGTGGAAGTTCAGAACTACGTTCGCAATTGTTCTGTTTGTCAGAAGAACAAGTACGACCTAACAGCTACTCCTGGGCTCTTACAACCTCTCCCCATCCCTGCTGGTGTTTGGGAATCTATCAGTCTTGACTTCATCGAAGGTCTCCCACCGTCTCATGGAAAGCACTGTATTCTGGTGGTTATCGTCAGGCTGAGCAAAAATGCTCATTTCATCGCTCTCTCCCACCCATACACAGCTCTGACGGTTGCTCAGGCTTACTTGGACAACATCTTTAAGCTCCATGGCATGCCAAAGGATGTAGTAAGTGACCGTGACCCAACATTTATGAGTGAGGTTTGGAAGGAACTCTTCAGGGTACACGGTGTTGATCTCAAACGCTCAACCGCCTACCACCCTCAAATCGACGGTCAGACTGAGGTAACCAACAAAACTCTGGAAACCTACTTACGTTGTATGACTGCTGAGACCCCTTCCTCTTGGAGTAAGTGGCTAAGCCTCGCTGAATGGTGGTACAACACCACGTTTCACTCTGCTATAAGAGCAACTCCCTATGAGGTTGTATACGGTCAGCCACCCCCTCTTCACCTCCCTTACCTCCCCGGCGAGAGCTCCTCCTCTGTGCTTGATCGTAGCCTCCAGAAACGCGAAGAGGTTATTAACATGCTGAAATTTCACCTGCTATGTGCCCAAAACCGAATGAAGCAGTATGCTGATGCACATCGCAGTGTCCAGGAGTTCAAGATTGGTGACTTTGTGTATATCAAGCTCCAACCATACCGCCAAAACACACTCAAGAACAGAAAGGTTCCCAACAAGCTCTCTCCTCGCTTTTATGACCTTTTCGTGTTATTGACCGTGTCGGATTGGTTGCATACAAGCTCAACCTTCTCCCTGAAGCTGCTATACACGACACTTTCCATGTCAGCCAGCTCAAACTCTGCCCTAACCCACCCTCATCTGCTCCTACTATACCTCAGTAGTGGCTTGACCTTGGCAACTCGAAAGAACCGGAGGCAATCCTGCAGACACAGACTGTTAAGCGCCGAAATGTTGCAGTCACAAAGGTTTTGGTTCAGTGGAAGGGCGAATCACCTGAGGCAGCTACTTGGGAGTTCTACAATGACTTCATCGCCAAATATCCTCTTTTTAATCCTTGAGGAAAAGGTTGCTCTGAAGGAGGGAGTATTGTCATAGGATGAGTCATCCATGACAACCTTATCTCAAAAGTATATCCTAGCAAGATGCTTATCTCATTTCACTTTTGCTTTTGCTTTAAAGGTCATGTTTAGACCGTTAGCTACTCGTTGTCTTTTAGTATTTGTACCACCTGCAATAGCAGAGGAAGTTTTATCAAAAATAAAAATACATTTCCAAACCCTAAAATCTCTGCTCTATTCATCTAAGGAACTAGTACCTTCGAGGTGATTATTCTCAATCTACAATCTCCTTCTAGGCTAGATTTCACCATTCTTAGAACTAGCGGTTAGTTCCTAGTTTGGATTATCTATCTCACTGATATTACTATCTCAGACGAAAGAGAAGCATGTTATTTTGTTTAGTTTCGATCAAAAGATCGACTTTTTTTTGCTATGTTGATTATCTAGATTCCGCAAGACGATTTTGTTGTGAGATTCAACCCAAAACAGAGCTTTTCTTCAAACCTCTTCCTTTTATTTCTGTTTTCTTTTTGGGTTGATTAATAAATCCGACTTTAGTAGCGTCGCCCCTTCTCCGATTATCCTCACCTTCCTTTCCTATGAGTATAAATCTTTCTCAGATATAAAGGATGGTTGAGTTTTTGGATTCAACTCAATTAACTATAGAAAGATTCAGAAAAGTTGGCATCTTTTATCTTAAAGATGGTCCAATACAGGATCTATTAAAAGTTGATTGAGTCTTCCTGGAATTAATAGTCGGTGTTTGAAGGAGCCTTTGCTCAAAAGCATGGTTATGTCGGAAGTATAATATCAAAGGTACATATTAATGGTGGTTCAGCTGTTGAGGAAGAGAAGATTGAAGCTGCGTTACAGGTTGGATGATCTCGCCGATGAGGATTTCGAAAGCCATTAGTAGTATGTAGTTATCAAATACATGTTGGTCCAACACTACAAAATGTTGATGTCTGTTTTCTAACGTTCCACTCTCTCTCAACAACGGCTCCTCAAGGTAAGTAATAAAATATGCTTTTGATGTCCTCAAGATAATATGTGTATGATTGTCATAACCTAGCAGGATCTCTTACAGTGTTATCTATTTGTTAAGCAGGTTTTGTGGGTTGTAGTGAGAGGTAACTATCCGTAAACCTACCATTGCCTACTTTTTGACTCGCATCTTATAGACTCAAAAGTATTTGTGTGGATCCAAAACAGAGCTTAAGAGTCAAGAGTGCGAAAAGATCTCTTCTTTGCAACAAGCTGAAAATAAATGGATTGATCATCTGAAAGTCGAACAGCCGTACTACGGTTTCTTCACTTGCAAGTTGCAACAGCCTACCAATCAGGTCAAAACGTAAGATGTCTTCAAGACCAAAGATTTTGCTCTGGTCAGGAAAAAGAACCATTATCTGCTATCTTACTTCACATGTTGCTTACACTAAAGAATCTGATGTATCATTTCCAGAAGATTCTTTATTAATTGTGATATAATCTTCCCTCTTTTTCTTCTACTGAAAATAGCCTTTTGCATCTGCTGTTGGAATGTCAAGGTGCATCACTTTGTGTGGTACGATTAGATTGCTGAACTGAATGACAGCTTGGCTTATATATCAATTTGTAATAGATTTAGCTAATGATTTTTTTTAGCTTTAGACTAATTTTGAGTCTTGAATAGAGTAAAAATATAAAAAAAGGTACTTCTATTACTTGAATATGCACATTAAGGTTCCCAAAGTCAATTAGATTTCAACATACACTCATAATCTATGGAGGCTTTGATACATACATCCAAACCAGTGCATTGACCAAGGATTTGAACGTGTTTTTGCATATTGCTTCAAGTACTTTACTTTGGACCGGCTTTACTGCTCTCAGTACTCCCTTGCTATGAAGGTACAATATTTTTTCTCTTGCTGCTTAATGCCCAAACCATAGCTCAAGAGTACTGTTGTATTTATCTTTTCTTACTTCAATTCTTGAAGGTAAGCAATGGTGTGCAAAAAGTTTATGGATGTCTTTAGTTTTTCACAAGTAGCTTATCGTTTAAATCATTATACGTCTGCCACCATCAACCCATTAATAAATGATTATACATTCCCACAAATCATAGAAATTTAGTTTACAAACCATTATAAAATACAAAACAATTGCTAGAGAATATAAGATTGTCTAACGACAACACGTCTCCATCCCGCATAGGTAAACAAGAACAAGGTGTGTTAAACATTCATAGTTTTGTTTTTCATGAACTGATTTTTTAAATCTGTAAGCCAATGAGAAAACTGCAAAATCTCATACTTCTGGTCCCCTTCGTATTGTTCATCCTCAATAACATCAATCTCTTCTTCTCTCCCGTGAATCTTTGGTTTATATAAGAGAAATTAAGAAGTGTCACAGTTAGGAGAAAAGTAATTAAACCCAATAATGGACTTTTTCTCTCTCCTGAGGGTGAAAGGCGATTTTCTTGGATAAGGTCTTCCACCGCAATTCTGCCGTCAGAGGGCACCACACCACTCCGGGGAGAACTCTCTGCCTCCTTCCTTCTTCGTTCCCCACCTTCCCTATGAAATTCCGTAACAAGCAACGTCACCTTCTGCAAGGCTCGTCAAAATTGGCTCGGTTCACCGGTGCCCCTAAACCTTCTGCCGCCGCTAATAAGAAGAAGAAACCTACTCCTCTCGCCAGTACCTCCGGTGCTGATGCTGTAATTGCCACAGTTGTGGCAGAGGAGAAGCTTTCTTCTTCTTCCGAGGCTAAGGTTGCGACTTGCTCAGATCTGATTCAAGATGGGTCCGTGTTACCCCTCTGCGTTAAAGATCCGGCATCTCCGTCAGCTGAGGAAGCTACCCAGGATGCTGAGCTAGTAGCGACCGATAATGCTCCTCCTACTACACATGATGCGGTTATTGGGACATCTTCAGTCAGTGCGACTGCTTCAATTCCTTCCGAGGACAACCAGACTATCAAGTATGAATCGTCTTCTGATATCCAAAACTATGCAAATCTTCTTAAAGCCTCTGCGCAACTGGAAGAGCTTGGTACACCAACTGAACATGTCTCAGGGGTTCCATTTGTCTTAATTCCCGATGAGAACATTCAAGCAGCAAGAGAAGAATTCAAAGACTTCATCTTTGCGAGATTTCACAGTGATTTTCCCTCCATGGGTCGAATCATTGGTGTAGTAAACGCTATATGGGCTAAAAACAGGGCCTAGGATTTTTGTCCACAACATCGGTGAAGGATGTTACTTGCTGAGAGTTACGAACACTAAAGCAAGACAATCTCTTCTTAGCCGTACTTACTGGAATGTAGCGGGTTACCCCATGTTTGTGGCTCCATGGTCACCCGATTTTGCGCCGGGAGAGGCTCCTCTTACCAGTGCGATAGTTCATGTGGAGTTACGGAATGTCCCCTACCTTCTTTTCAACAAAGAAAGCCTGAGTAGGATCGCCACGGCAGTAGGAAAACCAGAGTCTCTTGCGCCTGAAACAGAGCGAAAAGAGAATGTTCAAGTTGCAAAGCTCTATGTACGAGTTGATCTAACAAAACAGCTACCATCTAAAATTATCTCAGGATTTTCCAATGGCTGTGAGGTAGAAATCTCTGTTACTTATCCTAGGTTACCAGTCAAATGTGGCAAGTGTGGGAGATTTGGACACGTTAATGACAAATGTCGAACTAACGGTGTACCGGTTGAGGGTAGATCAGTGGCTAGAAGACCTAGAAGCCAGTCTCGCGGTAAGGAGAGGACTACAAACCAGTCTTGTCCGGGAAGATCAAAAGTTGCTAACAACAAATATATTCCTAAACCTGTTAACAAAAAGGCAGGAATATCACCAAAGGGACAAACTTCAATTGCCTCAGAACGTGAGGAAGGTGAGATGTCTCAGAGGGTCACAGAGTCACCAAGTGTTAATGCTTCGCCAAGTGATGATGCCCCCTCTTTAAACAACCATCATGCTGAGGTCAGTGATCGCCAGGAGGAAGATGCTCTAGTAACGACTAATAATATGGCCTCGGAAGACCACAGTACGGATGATTCAAACACTCATCTAGCTCGTTCTGATGAAACTCAACCAGCTCGTACTGATCAAACCGGAGTTAGGCATGAGAAAGAAACATGGTCAGAACCTTCACCACCTGACTGTGAAGATAGAGACGAGGGCTTTCTTCTAGTCAGCAGGAGGAAGAGTGGCCGCAAGGCCAAATTCAACCAATAATCATTATGTCGATGTTTTTTGCGTGGAATGTTAGAGGACTGAATAATGACAGATACCACACAATGACCAAAGCGTGGATTAATATCCAAAGACCGCTTATGGGAGTTTTTTTGGAAACACATATACAAGAAAATAATAAATCTCGGATTTTGAATGCTATACCGGCAGGATGGAAGTATTTTGGTAACTTTTCTCACCATTCAGGTGGCAGGATCGTGGTTGTTTGGGACCCGACAGTATCAGTTTATGTGTATAGCGCCTCAGCATAGGCGGTTACATGCGGAATTTACATTTTGGCAGAGAATATCAACTTCACTGTCACCTTTGTTTATGGGTTCAATGAAGTGGAAGCGCGGCAGTCTCTGGGGGATGAACTTGTCATCATTAACAGAACGGTATCAGCTTTCTCACTCTCCTTGGTCGGTTGTAGGAAACTTCAACCAAATTATAAGGACTAGTAATCACTCTGACTATCATGGTTCTGTTATTGCCATTTCAGGAATGGAAGACATGAATATGGCTCTCCAAGATGTGGAATTATTCGAAGCCCAATCCAAGGGTTTACCCTTTACCCGGTGGTATAATCAGCCCGACAGCCCAATTTCTAAGAAGATTGATCACGCCTTGATCAACCAGGCCTGGGCAGCCTCTTTTCTCGATTCCTATACGGAATATCTAGAGCCAGACCAGTCTGATCATGCTCCATGTGCTTTCAGATTCCCATCTCTCAGGCGCAGATTGTGTAAACCATTCAAATTTTTTCACCATGTCATAGACCACCCTAACTATGCTGCTACAGTATCTGAAGCTTGGAAACTGGATCAAATACCAGGTTCTGACCAATTCAAGCTCGGCCGCTCTCTTAATTGCTTGAAAAAAGACTTGCGGCAACTCAATAAAACCCACTTAAGTGGAATTTCGCAGCGTGTAAAACAGCAGTCAGCTGTAGTGGAGAGGTTGCAGTGAGTTATTCTCTCTAATCCAGATAGTGCATCAGCGGAACGAGAACACCAGGAAAGAGCAAAACTGAACATGCTCTAACAGCAGAGCAAAAGTACTATAGACAACGCTCGAGAGTAAGATGGGCAGACGTTGGAGATCGTAATACACCGTTTTTTCACAAGACAGTTTATCAATGTGTGACCCGTAATCACATTCACTTTCTCAAGGATGAAAATGATCAGTTTATTGGGACTGCGGCTGGTATTAAGGAACATTCTGCAGCTTATTTTGAAAGGATATTAGGACACACAGATATGGCTACATCTCCTGTCACGGTCAATGAGATACAAGGACTATTGGACTTCAGATGTTCTGAATTGCAAAAAGCCTACTTGAGTAGAGAAGTTACAGCAGCAGAGATCAAAGCCACAGTTTTCTCTATGCCGCTAAACAAGAGCTCGGGTCCGGATGGTTACTGTGTGGAATTTCTTCGGGCTTCATGGGTTACAGTAGGATAAGATGTGATCAATGCCGTGGCTGAATTTTTCAGAAATGGCCGGTTATTAAAATGATTTGAATACTACAGCTATTGCTCTAATTCCCAAAACCTCAGAAGCTTGTAGCCTTGGCGATTACAGGCCCATAAGCTGCTGCAACATTGTTTACAAGGTCATATCGAAGATTATCACCAATAGATTAAAGCCGCTTCTACAGGCTTGTGTGATCCCAAATCAAACTGCTTTTCTGAAGGGCAGGAGCTTGGGAGATAATGTGCTTGTGGCGACAGAGCTTATTCAGTCTTACAACTCCACCAATTGCCAGCAAAGTTGCACAATAAAAGTTGACAACCGCAAGGCTTTTGACACCGTTTGTTGGGACTTCGTTATCAAGTTACTACAGACCCTAGTCTTTCCCTCCGACTTTTATCTCCTGGATAAAGGAATGTATGACTTCTCCGAGGTTCTCATTTTCAATCAATGGTGAACTAGCTGGATTCTTTGGGGGAAAAAAAGGGCTTCAGCAAGGTGACTCTATCTCTCCATACCTCTTCATCATGATTATGGAAGTACTCTCGAAATTGTTTGAGAAGTTGGTGGATGAAGATGGAATGAGACTGCATCCTCAGTGTACTAATCTGAGAGTGACACATCTTCTATTTGCAGACGATCTGCTTGTGTTCTTTGATGGTTCCCGTCACTCTATCTTTGGAATAAAACGAGTTATGCTCATCTTCAAGTGCTGGACTGGTCGATATAAACCCGACTAAGTCAGAAATTTTCTTTAGGGGTTATTCTAATGTCGAAGCTGCGATTTTGACTGATCTCTCAGGTTTCAAACGCGGCTCCTTTCCAACCCAATATCTGGGCCTCCCTTTGAACCCGACTAGACTCAACTACGAGTCGCTTCAGCCTTTTCTGGAGCGAATCACTAACAAGCTTCACTCCTGGACTGTTAAGTGCTTGTCTTTTGCTGGAAAGATAAGAATGGTGACATCTGTTATATACTACGGAATGGTTTTTTTTTTTTTTTTGAATTGAATGTTAAATTTAATTCAAAAGAAAAATACCTTGTTACATCAAATGCAGCATATGCCTAAAATTTTAAACAAAAACAAAAGAAACACCTACTACAATTTTGTAAAAAAAAAAAAACAAAACAAACTTATCACTAACACTCTCCCTCAGGCTCAACCATGTGGAACAAGTCACGCTTGGAGGGGCCATAAAAATCTCCTCATTAAAACCTTATTAAGAAAACCCAAATGGGACAAAACTTAATAAGGAAAAAGAGTGAGAGTTTTAAAGCCAGGAGAGTGTATGGATAGACAAAGCAAAAAACCCCAAGATCAAACATCTAAGCTCCCAACCTCAAAACCAAAAAGACTCCCAGCTACCAAACACGCCCAAGCTCACAACCTTCTGGATCAACTACTACTTCTCCCCTCTTCCTCCACGCCACATCAAATTCAAAGAATACAACTCCAAAAACTTTTCTATCTAGTGGTAAAACAGTATTGCATTCCTTCACTCATTTCTTTATCTCCCTTTCTCTGCACTAGAGTGAGTTTATTTCTCATGTTTTTATCAAGAAGTTTGATCAATAGAGTAGCAGGAGCTTCTTTTTCCCCATGTATTCTTCTATTTCTTTCTCTCCATATCATGTAAACGGTTGATTGAAAAGCATATTTGATCAAAAACATGTGCATTTTCTTCCTTGTAGAATCTCGCATAATTCTCAGAATCATATCCCAAACTACCGTATACTGATCCTTCAAAACCCCCTTCATCAGATCTTCCCAAATCTGTGCAGAGTAGGCACAAGTAAAGAATAGATTTTCTAGAGTTTCCAATGGTTCATTACACAGAACACAAGAGACACTAGCATTTCCATTCCAACAGCTCATGCGATCCCCTGTGATTAGTCTACCTCTTATTGCAGTCCAAAGAATAAAAGAGAATTTCGGAGTTCCATATTTAAACCAAACAGCATCATGCAAACTATAGAGTTGATGTCTTTCTCTCATGCATTGCCAAGTCTCTTTCGAAGAGAATGATCTTTTATAATGCCCTTTCTCATTCAGCCAAAGCGAAGTATCATCCTCCTGATTTCGAGTTGCTTTACATTTCTCTATTTCTTCTTCTACTTTATTGAGAATCTCAACTCGATGCCGCCTTCTTCTATGATTCCAACTAGCCTCCACAGTTGCATTAACAGCGATACCCATATCAATGTAACACCCTTCACCCAAGATATCCTTCAAGCAACCAAGCGAAGACCAATTTTCGAACCAGAAAGATGTTTTTTTCCCATCACTGATGATCACTTTATACATGCGTTTTGCAAGCTCTCTATATTTCAAAATCTTCTTCCACATCCATGATCCCAGTTGAGAGTTTTCCTTTACCGTCCAGAAAGTGTTCTTCCTTATAAGATAGATCTTAACCCAACTGACCTACATCGAATTTGAGGAAAGAATTCTCCATATTAACTTCAAACAGCTTACCCGATTCACTTCTTTCAAACTTCTAATATCCAGACCACCTTCTTGCTTGGTTTTACAAATTTCAGACCATGCCACTTTAACTTTCCTATTACTAAGCTCGGGACCCGACCACAGAAAAGATGAACACAATCTCTCAATCTCCTTCAAACAACCACTCAGTAATCTAAATGCTGCCATCCAGAAATTAGCTAAGCTTGAAATAACAGACTTGATCAACTGCAGTCTTCCTGCGTATGATAAAAATCTGCCTGTCCAAGAACCAATCTTCTTCCTTATTTTCTCAATCAAAGGCAGATAGTCTAAAACATTCATATTCTTCGTTATAAGAGGTAGACCAAGGTAACGAACATGAAGTTTTCCAGTAGCAAAAGGGAAGGAACCGATAATATCATGTTGCTTCTGAGTTGACACTCCTGCCAAGAAAAGAGTAGACTTCACCAAACTGATTTTTAACCCCGTCATTCGATCAAAAGCATAAAAAACTCTCAGAATCTCTTCTATCGACCTTTTAGTACCATCTGAGAAGACCATAAGAACTTCAGCAAAGCAAAGATGGGTTAACTCAAGATTCTTACATTTCGGATGATATCCCATCGTCCCCTTTTTTGCTTCTTCGTCTATCATCCTTGAAAGGATGTTCATACAAACAAAAAAAAGGTAAGGTGACAGAGAACACCCTTGACGAAGACCCCTTTTGCTTTGGAAATAGCCCGCTAATTCTCCATTGACCTGGACAGAGAAAGAAGCAGTAGTTATACATAAAGAAATCCAATGTATTAATTTATCCGGTAACCCCAACGCTTTCAGAGTGATAATAAGGAAAGGCCATTGCACCGAGTCGAATGCCTTTGATATGTCTATCATCATCGCACATCTTGGAGAAACAGTTTCCTTGTGGTAATCCTTTACCAGCTCAGTAGCCAACAGAACATTCTCCATCAAGAGTCTTTCTTTAATGAATGCTGACTGATTCCAAGATATACACTTAGGCAGGATTTTCTTCAATCTGTTTGCGAGAATCTTCGAGATCAACTTATATAAGACATTACAACAAGATATGGGCCTGTAGTCTCTCATTTCCTTTGCATCCTTTTTCTTAGGAATCAAAGCCAGAATTTTGGAATTGAGTCCCTTGGGTAAAAAACCAAGTAAGAAGAAGGATTGAACAGCAACAGATATATCCTCACCAATGATACTCCAAGATTCTTTAAAGAATTCTGTTGTAAATCCGTCTGGCCCCGGGGATTTACCTTCAGGCATTTTAAATAACACACCTTTGATCTCCTCCTTAGTAACATCTCTTATCAGATTTCTACAGTCAGAATCACTGCACTTAAAGCCCAAGAGATCTCTCAACTTTTCCACTGTTGAACCTTCAAAATCAGGTCTTGTCATAAATTCTTCGAAAAAACATTCAGCTTCTTTGTTTATCTCAGTATGTGTTTTTACTATCTTCCATCAACACATTGGATCTCGTAAATAGAATTTCTCACCTCCCTGACCTTTGCTGCATTATGAAAAACCCTATTATTACCATCTGCCACCTCCAACCAATGAAGCTTTGACTTCTGTTTCAAGTACTCCTCCTCTAACTCAGCCAACCTCTGCCAAATCTCATATGCCTGAACTTCATCTCTTATATTATCTTCACTAGGCATATTGAGAGTTTCGCTTTGCTTAAAACACAGGTTTTGATAAGCAAGCTTTGTCCTTCTAGGCAAATCACGAAGTTTCAACTTGCTTAGAGATCTTATCGGCTGCTTTAACATCTTTAAACGTTTTGTCAGTAAAAACATAGCCAAAGTAGAGTGGAATAAAACTTCCTGATTTCTCCAGTAGCTCTCAATCAATTGGATGAATTCAGGCATCTTTGCGACGACGTTAGTGAACTTAAACGGCTTCCTTTTCCTTATCTCCTCCTAGTCAAATTGGATTCTACATCTAAGATGGTCTGAACAACCTCCAGCCTCAAAAACACAATAAGCATGAGAGTCATTCAACCATTTCTCATTGACTAAGACTCTATCTAACTTCTTGCAGATTATGCCCTCTTCTCTTTTGTTACACCAAGTGAAAAGAGGACCCTGGAACCCCATATCCGTTAAATTGCAGTAACTAGCAACCCCTTGGAAATCTCTCATCCCTGCAGGATTTCGAGAAGAATTTCAAAACTCAGAGTGCTCTCTATCTTCCAGAATTTCATTATAATCACCCATAATGATCCATCTTTTGTCTTGAAACATAGGCGCATCATGATGATTAGCAATATCCTCCCACAAACTTTTCCTTTCCTCCACAGTATTCATGGCATAGACAAACGAGCAAAAGAATTCCTCCAACTCCCTCGGCATTAGAACATAACAAGTAATCATTTGATTACTTTTATAAACCGGAGACATTCTCACAGAAGACTTACAAACAACCCATAACCTCCTCAACTTGTTATGTTCATAATTAGACATAAAATCCCAATTCTTAAAAACACTTGAAATAATCCTTCCCGCCTTACTTTCCTTGACTCTTGTTTCAATAAGACAACCAAATAGAAAATTTTGATTACTGACCCAGCTTCTTACCACCTCGTGCTTAATAGTTTTATTAAATCCTCTCATGTTCCAAAAAAATCCCACCATTAGAGATTTTTAGTAGAGCCCCTTTCTGAAACTACCCGATGATTTGTTTTTGACTGCCGAGGAAGAGTTTGTTTTTGGTATCCGTAAGCTTGAAGATTATCAGTCATTTTTCCAATTAAAGAGAGTATGGAATTATTTCTCTTTATCTGAATCACTTTGGGCTCGTTGGTTACATCAAAACATCTTCAACCGCAAGAGCTACTGGGCTATGAAAAGTTCTCCTAGATTATCCCCAACAGTCCGGAATATGCTTTCAGTTAAGGATACCGTTCAATACTTCTTGAGATGCACGGTTGGAGATGGCAGGTCAGCGTCTTTTTGGTTTGATTGGTGGACTGATATGGGGCCATTGATCTCTGCAATTGGTCCTTCTGGTCCAAGAGACCTGTGCATTCCTCTGGAATCTCGAGTTTCAGAGGCTACTAATGCTAGATCAGACGAGGCTGAGACTCTTCAAATAGTTCTCTTAACGATGCCTACTCCATCTCCTGCAAGAGGTAAAGATTATTATCTATGGCGCAATGGTGCTAGTAGATTTGATAAGCAATTTTTAACTAAGAGTACTTGGGATCAAATTTGTGAGACTGCTGATCCAGTCTCTTGGACAACGCTAATCTGGTTTAAGGAGGAAATCCCACGTTGTTCATTTATAGCTTGGTTGTCTGTGCTTCAACGCTTCCCGACTATAGACCGTCTATCAGCTTGGGGCCTAAATGTCCCTACAAACTGCGTGTTCTATTCAGCAGAGCCTGAGTCTCGTGATCACCTCTTCTTTCAATGCAGATATGCCTCTGCTGTTTGGTCACATTTCTGTGTTGGAAAGTTTCTCTCGGCTCCCCCGATATCTGTACTCGCGTGTGCAGGCTCTCTACTTCGCTACCCTTTCACCTCTACTCCTAGGGCTGCTCCTGTCCTCAAGTTATTGCTGCAGGTAGTCATCTATTGCTTGTGGAGGGAAAGGAATGCTCGCATATTCACAACCGCGTCATCTCCTTCCTCGGTGCTGGCGTCCAAGATTGATCGTATGGTTAGGGACCGGCTGCTCTCTATTCCATCTCCATATCCTTCTCATATCTCTCCTTTGCAGCTCTTCTTGTCTTTCCTTTCTAAAGTACCATAGTTGCTTTTATTTCTTGTTGTAATAAGTGGTCTACCACATCTTGTATTTCAAAAAAACTGAAAATCCGGTATAAATCTTAACATTTACACCCAAAAAAAGTGTCACAGTTTCACACATTTCTCTTTGTGCTTTATCTAATCAACTTTTTAGGCCCTTCATCTTATCAGTTTGGTTGTGTTTAAAAAAAAAAAATAGAAACTCTGATCCATTATTCATGGAAGATAGACATAGATTGGATTTGTTTGCGTGGATAAATATTTCCTTCCAAAATTCAAATATCATTTACTATCTATTTTTGTTCAAGTAAGGACCAAGATCCATAATTGCTTCCTGTTACGTAAAAAAAAAGATCTATACTTGCCTATATAGATTTTCGTGTTGGTTATGCGAAAGAGAATATAGATAAATAAGTTAACAAAATATCTACAGGGTTAGAGTTCTAAATCATTCCACTGAGTTTCTTTGTTTGTCAGCATTCCACAGAGTTAAAGTTACGAAAGTACAAGTTACATAGAAACATATCGACATACAAAATTTTATGATTATATGCTACTGCAACAATATAAGAATCAATATCACACATGTTTTTACTACAAACAGATCAAAAATATTGGGTTCATGATTTGAATAAAATATGTAACTTTTCGTGTCAAAAATAGATCACAGTCCCTTTTAAAGACAGTTTCAGTTTAGCAACAATACGAAGCATAAATCCAATCTTGACATGGGATTACAAGTCAATTATCGTAAATTTAAAAGGCGATGCTTTAAAAAAACAACAACAACAAACTTAATAGCGTTAAAACGAAATTAATGTGAAAATGACCACATATAACATTTCAAACAACACCTTAATTTAAAGAGTAATTTTTTGGATTCACCAACCAATAGAATTACATTGTTTTATATTCAGTATCTTTTAAAAAATGAAACAAAATCATATCGAGTTATATTATGTTTTTAAAATTTAAAGATAAAAATAAATAAAAAGTAGTAGTAGTTACAAAAAAAATTAATTTTTTTAACACTATTATTAAAACACTAAACCCTAAATCATAAACCTTAAAACCCTTCTGTAAACCCTTGGATAAATCTTTGAATTTTTTAAAAAAATATTTTTAATATCGTCAGCAAAATACTTAACCCTAAACCCTAAATCTTAAATCCTAAATCCTAAACCTTTGGATTAATTATAAATCCTAGGGTTCAAGATTAATCCAAGGGTTAAGGATTTACTTAATGGTAGAGTTTAAGATTTAGGGTTTAGTGTTTTGCTGATAGTATTAAAAATATTTTTTTTTTTAAGTTTTTTAGTTGCAACTACTACTATTTTTATTTGTTTTAATCTTTTAATTTTAAAAACATAATATAACTCGACAATATTTTATTTGTTTTTTAATAGAGTCTGTATATAAAATAATGAAATCTTATTGCTCAGTGAACCTATAGAACATCTCCAATCCTTCCATATATTGGTCTTCATAATAGCATTTAAATATAATTTCACTTATATTCAAATCTATTGCTTCATTTAAAATAGAAATTGATATATTCCCCTCTATAAACAGGAAAACAAATATCAATTATCTTCTTTTATTTTATAATTAGAGATTATTATTTTAGAGGGATAAATTAGAGTAAATTCCATCAATTATTATGTTACATAATTAACAAACACCCCGCGTGTAGCACGAAAAATTAGTTAAACATCAGAAATTTAAACATTACAAATATATTTTATTTTACAACAATTTCAAATATAAATACTATTAAACATCAAAAAATTATGTTCTAAATAACTCTTCCATGGAAAATTAGTAAAATTGAGCCAAAAAAAAAAATTATTTTCCATCAAATTATCATTTCAAAAAAATTAAATATCCAAATTTCTGTGCGTAGCGTGGACAAGGGATCTAGTATATTTTAATAAAAGAATGAATGAACAAATGAAAGAAAATATATTCAATTCTTTCGCATGCATTCAAACGGTTTTATTAAAAACACACATCTTTATAATTGTTATAATAATATACTCTTTAATATATTTCACTATGTGATTATATGTATAAATTTTTTGATACATGGACAACTAAAACAACTGGTTCATGAAGGTTGACTATTTACTAAGTTGAATCAAATTCAAATAAGATAACTTCAGAAGAAGATCCACTTCAAGACCTCAACCCAAAAGATGTACTTGCAGAGTTCGGTCCAATCCCATCCCAACCATACCTCGGCCCAACCATCAAGATATATGAGAACATGCTGGCCCAGCTGAAGGCATCAAAGAGTGTCCCAAACTTCCATCCACGAACGCCTCACCTTTTTTTGTCATGGAACTGGTCCAATCTTAGCCATGTCCGAGCACTTCAACTACACAACAAGCAATCACAAAACCGAGTTTTTGCCTTAACAATTTTTTTTAAAGTCTTTCATTGTGTATGAACCAGCTAAGGAGCAACAGACTTGTAAAGTTTTTTGTCCAAGAATCTTGTGGCGTCCATCAATCCATCCATCACATCCATATTGAAGAGTACAACCAATCTGTTAGAACCCATTTGACCACTTCCTTTCCATCGACCATCTACTGAACCTGAAGAAGAATGTTGAACAACCAATCTTATGGTTACTCTCATCCATATATATACATTGTCCATAACTTAATCCGATCACCATCGCTCAGCCACTACAAGAAAACAGTTATTTAGCTACCGCAAGAATAGTAGCTAATTAGTCGCTAAATTGAGATTAGCGACCGATTAGCGACTGATTAAGGCTGTCGGTATAGTGACCGTCGCAAAATAAATCGGTCGCTAATCAGTCGTTAGTTAGCTACTGTTTAGCGACCGATGCAACTGTCACTAAATAGTCCTTAAACAGTCGCTAAATTACCGACTGATTAATAACTGATTAAAAGTCAGTAAACCGTCGCAAAATCGGTTACTATTTAGTGGCTATTCAGTCGCTAAATTACCGACTGATTAACGACTGAATAGTGACGCATTATAACGACTACTGTGAAGTCGTTAAACAGTCGGGCTTTTAGCGACTGAATAGCCACTAAATAGTAACCGATTTTGCGACGGTTTAGTGACTGATTAGCGACTGTAACCGTAAACAAATATGAGCATGAATTTTGGGTTTTATTTTGATTCATTTTGGTTCTTGTTTTAGAATCCTAAATACCTAAAAGTTCTTTATATACATACGAAAAATATATTGGAATAAGATAAACACTGTTTTAGAATCCTACAATACATAGAAAGATCCTAAATACATACCAAAAAGATACATAAGATCATAAAACAACTCTAACAGTTGAGTTGTTTTATGTTCAAAATACCAAAATATGACAAGCTAAGAAAACACAAGCTGATTTTACTGATCAGGATGAGGTGGAGATGATGCTTCAGTGGCAATGAAAGCATGGTACCTTGGGTCAGTTGAACCGATAAACCTTTTCATAAGGTTGAACTCAGCCATCATAGCCTTGTTATCAGCTTGTTCCCGAGCACGTTCTTCCTTTTCCTTGGCTAGAAGAGCCGCATGTTCTTCTATTTTGCGTTCAGCTTCTTCAATCTTCTGTACCATGTCCATGAAAGAAGAGGAATTGCAAGGATCATTTGGTTTTCTCTTAAGCTTTTGCTTCAAGCTTCCAAGCCCGAAAATGTCTCCTCTGTCATTGCAGAAGGTTGACTGCAACAAAAAACACATTGAGACAGTCATAACAAGTCAATTTCCAAACAAGAAAACATTATCCAAACTCTTAACGCCAAAACATAAGACTGTAAAATTGTTTTTTTTTTTTTTAAACACTAACCTGAATAAACAACTCGTTGTCCTCTTGTATTGATAGCATTCGATGATGTCCATCTGAAATTTCAGTGTGATCCTCCTTCTCAAGGTTAGCCAACTTCTCTTCCTTTTTATTTTTGTATGCCTCAGCAACTTTTGCTGCTTTGAAATCAACATAGGTTCCATCTGCTTTTGTATGAGCCTTGATGAATACTTCACCAAAACTCACAGGTCTTCCCAACTTGAGTATCTGATATGAAAAGGAAGAAACACATGCATTAGTGAAGTGTTAGAGAAAACGAGAGAAAGAAAATGGGACTCACCAGCTCCTGTTCGATTTGCATATAGGACTTTTGACCTGTGTTATTCTTGTACATACCAAGACCATTACGCTCAGAGCGTCGATTTGCTGATGCTTTGCGGCTCTTTCCCTTTGCTGCCTCAGTGTCCCAAAAAGCAGTCATTTCTCCCCAGAGTGTATCTCCTATCCATGTCGGTTTCTCTCGACTGGTTCTTGCAGTACTGACCATACCTTTCATTCGAAGCTGGCAAATGGATTCAAAGTGTTCTTGGACAAGACCGGTTAGCATGGGATTCCATGTGTGTTTTTTCTGCAAAACAACACAAAAATATATGTTTGTCATCACAAAAAATATAACAATAAACAAAATGTAATAGAGAGAGAATGTTACCGCAAATTCAACGAAGTATCCTTCTTGTCTATCTCTAGGCACACATGACCAGCTATAGAATGGCTTATCAAACCTCTTGGTTAAAATCTTGGTTATCCTACGGGTCAAGCTGGACTTGTCATAACCAAACCTACAACACAAACAAAACTGAATCAGATAATTAACCAAACAAAAACTTTTTTTTTTATAAAGTTTATTTTACTGTTTAAATAAAAACTGTTCTTAAAGTCACACAAACGTACAACACAAACAAAACTGAACCAGATAATAAACCAAACAAAAACTTATTTTTTTATCAAGTTTATTTTACGGTTTAAATAAAAACTGTTCTTAAAGTCACACAAACGTACAACACAAACCTACAACACAAACCCGTAGAAACAAAACTTATTCTTATATAACAATGTAATTAACAGTTAAAACTCCTATCTCGTTGACTAAAGATGTGTCACCATCTTACTTTTTAAACTTATTCTTCTATTAGTTTTGAAACAAGAAGCTTATTCACACTAAACTAAACAGAAGAAAACTAAACTAAACTCACACTAAACTAAACAATTATCATCAACACAAGAAAACTAAACTAAACCATTATCATCAACACAAGAGATTCTTTCACAAACTAAACTCACACTAAACTAAACACTTATCATCAACACAAGAAAACTAAACTAAACCATTATCATCAACACAAGAGATACTTTCACAAAGGTCACACTAAACTAAACTAAAGAAACCATACCACGTTGTACCAGGCTCGAGGTTACGAGAGAGAACCGTTGTGCACTCCCCTCGACCTGGTTGGGTTATCATCGAGTTTATTACATCCATCACGTCCTCCGAGAGATTGGGTTCAACTGGAGCTTCGAACTCTGCAAATTCTTCCTGGTCTTCATGAGAGTTTTGTGCTTGAGAACTGCGAGGCGATGGAGCTGCATGAAGTGGAGGCGGTGGGGATTCTTCAGGTGGAGGAGATTGAGACTGTCTCTGCACAGGTTGACGATTTGAAGAAGGAGGTACAAGATTTTGAGGCTGAGATTGAGGCACTGGAGCAGATCCACCGGTGGAGGATGCAAATAGTTGCCTCGGAGGTGGATAAGCCCTAACCGACGGTGGCGGATGGTTGTTGGGGAGAACCAACGGTGGTGGATTCGACGTCGGCCTAGAGACGAAATCGTACTGACTGGGTAATGGTCTTGGTGTTTTATTGCTCAAGGATTTCGGTGCCACGACATGGCGCTTATTCCTCCCACTCATCTCTGCAAATCGCCGGTGTGAGAGAGAGTTAGAGAGGAGGCGAGGTTAGATTAGAGAGTGAGATTAGAGGTCGGCGAGGAGAGATTAGGGTTTCTTACTCGGTAATGGGCTTAGAGAGTGAGATTGTTAGGTAGTGGGCTTAATTAGGTGGGTTAATTAGGTGGGTTAATTAGGTGGATTTAATTGGGTTTAGGCAGAATTTAATTGGGCTTAGCTAAATACAATTGTAAAAAAAACACACCAAATTTTATTAATATATCATTACATATTGCCTTAAAAAACACACCAAATTTTATTAATATATCATTACATATTACCTTAAAAAAACACACCAAATTTTATTAATATATCATTACATATTACCTTAAAAAAACACACCAAATTTTATTAATATATCATTACATATTGCCTTAAAAACACACCAAATTTTATTAATATATCATTACATATTACCTTAAAAAAACACACCAAATCTTATTCTTCCTATTCATCATCGTCGGAAGACGATAAATTACATTGAAATTCGTCATCTGGTTCTCCATCTGCGACCTCAAAATCGAGATTTATGGGTTCTTCTCCAACATGTACCAAATGCTCGACTTCTAGGTCTTCAATTGTAGTCATCAAAACAGTATCATCGTTTTCTTGTTGTAACGGTACGGGGGCTTCGTCTTCATATTCTCCCGCAATTATTTTTCTTCTCGGATTCACTTTTAGAACATTGAGCCACAAATGCTTTGGTTTCTTTACATACGGATATGGGATATAACAAATTTGTTCTGCTTGTGATGCTGTGTAATATCAAATATCAAAATTGTAGTATCAAAAAAAAAATTATATATATATTGATATAAATACGTACCTAGAATAAATGGATCATATTTGTAGTATTTTCTCGATGAAAGAACATCAACAATACCGCCGTTGCTTCGTCGAGTGCCTCTACCAAGAACAGGGTCATACCACTTACACTTAAAAAGTGTGATTCTCAAATCGGTCCCCCCCTCATACTTGATTTCTATGATATCAGTGAAGATCCCGTAGTAATGTTCTCCACTCTCTCCTTTAACACATACTCCATAGTTACAAGTCCTTCGTCCCTCGCCATGCTTTTGTGTATGGAACAAAAAATCCCTTGTGAAATAGATGGGCCATGTTTTAGCTTTATTCACGGGTCCATTCGCCATATCTTTAACCCAAAGAGGAAAAGGATGTGTGTTGCTCCAGTATCTAACCTGTATACATAAATTTCACACACACATACGATTATATATATCAGTATTAAGAACGAAAAACACTAACATACATGTATAGTTACTAAGACATACATAATCTTTCACCCATATATGATATTCATCGGCTCTCTTAGTGGATAGTTCTTTTTCGGAGAAGTCTGGATATTTTGCACTGATATAATCTTCGAACATCCTATATTAGACCAACACAATATATATTTATATCATTTTAGGATATATTAAAAAAACATAAGGTTAACAATAGTCAAATTATATACCTCTCAAGTGGCTGAAAATAATCACAATTTCGCAAAACATATGAATGTGCGCATTGATAATCTTTTTCGGATAGCCATATTTCTTGCATTTCTCCACTTAGACGACCTACGTGAGTAAATATATCAGGTACTCCTTCGACATGATATACGGGGACTTCACCTTCTTGGAATCTTGTGAACCTGCCCAAATAATGAAAAGATAACATGTTACAACTGAAAAAGTGAACATATATAAATCACATATATGTATATATATATATATATATATATATATATATATATATATATATATATATATATATATATTTACCTTGATTTCGTTTGTATATTGTCCGCAAAGTAGTGCTCTGAGAAAAAAGATATCTCCTGATTGATATATGCTTCAACTATCGATCCTGCCGCATATCTTTTGTTCTTTGCACTTGCTTTCAACTTTTTGAAATTCCTTTCAAAAAGATACATCCACCTATATTGCACGGGGCCTCCTAGTTCAGCTTCGTATGGGAGATGTATGGGCAAGTGTTGCATCACATCAAAAAATGAAGCTGGAAAGATCTTTTCCAAATTGCAGATTATCAAAACTATGTCTTTTTTAAGTTTTTTGACCAGACTTTTTTTCAAAGTCCTCGAGCACAGGTCACGGAAAAATAGACCAATCCCTACAATATAAATTCAAGTTCCAGCTTGTGAGTACAGCACAAATTAGCAACACATATAGTTTTCAAATTTTCTTAAATTAAACCAAAAAAAATTATTACCTGATAACGCAAGATGAACATTTTTGTCTAGGAGCTCTGCTAATATAAATGGAAGTAGTCTCTCCATAAAAACATGGCAGTCATGACTCTTCATGCCGGAAAATTTGCCATTCTCAAGATCAACACACCTAGATAAGTCTGAAGCATAACCGTCTGGGAATTTAACCGAATGTTTCACACATTCCAATAAACTTGTTCTTGCGGTCTTGTTCAATGTGTAGGGAGGGAAAGGAGCTTGGCCATTGCTATCAAGATGCAAATGTTCTCTATCACAGAAAAGTTCTATATCCAATCTTGACTTGATTGTGTCTTTCGACTTACCCTTCACACTCATAAGAGTATTCATGATGTTATCAAAAAAGTTCTTCTCAATATGCATCACATCAAGATTATGTCGAAGATTGAGGTCCCTCCAGTACGGTAGCTCCCAGAATATGCTTTCCTTGTGCCAGTTATGGTATTTCCCATATCCAGGTTTCTTCTTGTCGTGACCATTTCCACCACAATCAGATGTTTTTGATGGATTGACACCTTTTAACCGCTCCGAATAAACTTGCTCACCAGTTAGAGATTCAGGTGGAAAATCATTCAAAGCATGTTTTCCCTTCAAGAAGTCCTTTTTATTCTTCCTCAGTGGATGGTCAGGAGGAAGAAATCTTCGATGACAATCAAACCAACATGTCTTCCTTCCATTAGGCAGATAAAAAGCCTTACAATCTTCCATGCAAATTGGACAAGACAACTTACCATGGGTCGTCCATCCTGATAGCATACCATATGCCGGAAAGTCGCTTATCGTCCACAGAAGCACTGCTTTAAGATTGAAATTTTGATTCAAGGAGACATCATATGCTTCAACTCCAGTAGACCACAACTCATTCAGCTCCGCAATTAGAGGCTTGAGAAAGATATCTAGACTTGCTCGCGGGTGATTCGGTCCAGAATTCAAAATGGTGAGAAACAAGTACTCTGTATTCATACACATACCAGGGGGTAGATTATATGGAGTCAAGATCACTGGCCACAGCGAATGATTATTAGACATTCCAAATGGATTGAAACCATTTGTACATAAGCCAAGATAAACATTACGAGGTTCTTCTGCAAAATGGGGATGTTGATCTTGAAAGTATTTCCACTCTGCCGCATCTGACGGATGACACATTTCACCCTCCTTTGTTTGGTGCTCTGCATGCCATCTCATTGCTGATGCAGTCTTCTTGCTCTGGTACATTCTCTTCAATCTGTCAGCAATAGGTAGATACCACATACGACTATATGGTACTTTCGTCCGACGCCGTTCATTTCTAGGCTTCCATCTTGGTGCATCACAAAATTGACATTTATCCCATCTTTCATCCTCCTTCCAGAAGATCATACAATTGTTAACACAAACATCAATTGTATAGTATGGGAGGCCCAAATTGCGCATCAGCTTTTCTGTCTCGTAATGTGAAGTGGTTGATTGGTTTCCAGCTGGTAAATAGTCTGTTAACATTTGGCACACCGAATCTACACACTTTTCACTCATATTGTAATCGGTCTTATTTTGCAGAACTCGAGCAGCTAAGGATAACTGCGAGTGACCTTCGTGACAACCATCATACAAAGGATTTTTCGCTCCTTCTAACAAGTCGTAGAATTTTTTTGAATGGTTGGAAACGGGATCTACAACATTTTGATAACTATCATCCTCTTGATAGTTATCAAAATTCACATTACCACAAAATGCATCATTCACCATTTCCACATATCTATCTTCAACTAAATTACCAACTTCTTCATTACCACTTAAATGCGTCGGATCAACATAACTCGTTCCTAATCTCATGTCGATTTCTTCTCCATGGTTATACCAAACATAATAATCTTGCATAAACCCTCTACTATATATATGTTTCAAGATTTTTTTCCCCGAGAGAAATTTTTCGTTTTTGCAAATACTGCAAGGACAAAAGAACTTACCACCATTGCTCTGCGTTAACTCCTGATTATTTGCAAACGTCATGAATTCCTCTACCCCCATGACAAACTCTCTCGAGAAGGTTCCCGTTTCTTCATCAATCCTCTTGTACATCCAAGCACGAAAATTAGTATAATTGTTGTAATTGCCCGCCATATTGTTGTTCACGATTTTTTTTCCCTCTTTCAAATTTTAGCTTAAACTATACGGGTGATGAGGTGAAGAGAAATGGCAACAATTTTCGTCTATATATAAAACATTTAGCGACCGATTTAGCGACTATTTTGCAACCGAATTTGCGACTAAAACAATCAGTCGCAAAAAACCGGTACACCAAATTGAGTAACGATTTCCACGAGTTCTGGACTTTATTTTGCGACTGATTTGTCACTATTTAACGACTACACCTGTTAGTTGGCAAACGGTCGCTAAATTAGTCACCAATTACCGACTGATTGACGACGTTTTTCTGCAGTCGTTAAACGGTGGCTAAATTAGTCCCAATTGAACGACTATTTGATTACTGTTTCATGCGGTCGCAAAATAACGACTATCTAGCGACTGATTTAGCTTTGGTCACCTTTCGGTCATTAAATAGTCGGTATTCGGTCGGTATATTTAGCAACTGTATCTGTGGTCGCAAAATTCAGTAGCTAAATCCAGGTTTTCTTGTAGTGAGCCTCACCATTCGCCTAGGCGGTAGACCACATCTATCTCCACTCGACCACTGACCAGGTTCTTGTCTGGCCGACCAAGGTGTAAGGTCAGGTACGAAGCTTACATCACTCTAAGTCGAAAGAACCTAATTTAGACATCAGAGTTTTGGAAAGGGAAACACCTTAGTATTTCACTTTGTAAAGGAAAATCTGGTTTGAATAACGTCTCTATGGACCATAGCGAGAGGTCACACCTCATCTCCATATTGACCAATTATTTCACCAGAGTGAATCACACCTAGCGATACAGATTTTCTTGATGTGTATTCATAAAATTTCATCCCAGTAACATAATTATAAACTATAAATTTTATGCCTAAGAAAATAGAAAAAAGACAGTACTCTCTCTGACGAGCTTACCAAGATGACTGTGCTCTGACTTCGGTGGAGCAAGAGCTCGACGGTATCGCCTCAGCTCCGTCCTTCTCATGACTTTTCTCAATCCAAATCAAAGCTCTTGTTCTGTTTCCTGTTTCAGTTATTCAATCATTTACATTGGATCTGGGGTTGTCGGAAATCGAGAAGACTTTCGTGGTCTCTGCTCGGGTTTAAGAGACGACCATGACCCATAAGAGGGATGGCTCTCTCTCTGCAACAGACTTTCATCTCCCTATTGCGCAGTGGCACCTCACTTCACCTCTTTCCTTACTCTGAGTTTGGCCTTCACATGCATTCCAGATACGAGAGGACTTCATGGGATTTTCCGGAATGCATGTGAAGGCCAAACTCAGAGTAAGGCACAAAGAGCACCTCAAGCCACCGCATTTCATCAAGTCCGCGTTAGAAACATGGCTATGTTCCCCTCTTGGTGGCTGCTCAATCCCCAACCTTCGGATCATCACATTCTCCTCTCCTCCATGTTGTTGCACTATCCTTCATCCCGTGACGAATTGTTCCTTGGCTCCACTGCACACACACTGACTTTTGAGCACTGTTCCAGCGCCGCCTCTCATCTCAAATCTAGGGCTTCTCCAACCAATCCATCTTGACAAGGCTGTATTTCAGAGTGTTATAATTCCTAATCCAGTCTATCAAATTAGCCTATGAAACTCAACTACAACTATTCCTACCAAAAGAGATCAGATAAAGTATTTAGGGACCTATGACAGTATTTACGTTCAACTCGCCTATTTTGATGCGGTGTATCAACCAAGAAAGTTTGATGAAGGATGTTTATTGTCGGAAGTAATTTTTTATTGTCATAAACTCAATGCCATTGGCAGTACAAAATGTTTGACTGTCTTGATACATTGACGTAAACTTATGGCGCAGAAGTTTTCTAGAAGAGATGCAACCTCTGATTTCTCAAGCATGAGATGAATCCAGACTGCACATCACCACAAGAAGCTAGAGTGCGATAAGATTCCCAAACATCACATTGCACTAAAGCAAAAGGCTCAATAGCTGTATTAAAAATTTCATGAAAAACATCACAGGTCTGTTTAGAACGAAAAAAACATCACACGAACTCATGTGATCAAAATATTTAAATAAATCTCCTGAAACTGGTAAAGTCGAAAGCACACTAGAATCTAGATGCGCATTGACGCCAAAGTTCTGAAGAAGACTGTTTGGTCTTTCCAGCACGGTTAGCATTAGCCATTGTCACACCCGTAAATAATACACACCCTCTCGCTCTTCACCGGCTCCAATCAGGATCCTCGTAAAATGGTCATGTAAAAAATTAAGAGTATCAGTGAATAATGCGATACATTCAGTTTGTTTGAGAAGTTTAGAAACTGAGATCAAAGTGCAGTTGAAATCATGTTAAAGATACATACATCTTTGAATGTTATTCGTCGATTTTGGCTTTAATTGTAGAATCTTATCTTCTAACCTCTCAACATAATTATATAATGATGTCAATTTTTCGTGACTTTTTCTTCAATCACTACAAGAAACGTTTACGTAACAACCAAAATTTACGACAAAAAGTATTCCTCGTAACTTATGTGTATGTTACATGTGTTTTACGACGAAACCAAAATTCGTCGTAAATCCCACGTAACATTACATGGAATAGTTTTTGTCGTAACACATAAATAATGTTACGACGAAAGAACGAGCAGAAAGTGCATTTGTCGTAAGTTACATGTAAGCTTTATGTGGCTTTTACGACGAATCTTGTTACGGTTACTTCTGGAGAAAACGTGTATGTATTGCGTTTAACCTTACTACTTTTGTTGTAATGACGTTGTGAAAGGTAGGTGGTGGAATTGTAAATCACTAGTAAAATATATCCATGTAAATTCGTTGTTAAACCTTTACCTACCAAACTCAAAAATTTCTTATATATATAGGTCATTTTCCTACTCCTCCAAACACACCAACAAATAGAAAAAAAAATAATGAAAAAAAAAACTCAAAACACTCAATTTATAACTGAAGGGAGTGCACAATCAACAAAATAGTTTCTTATCAACTCCTCGTAGCTTTTTCTCAAGGACATAGCTTGAGGATTTTCCTCGCGTAGATAGCTCGAGGAAACCTATGCTTGGTTGATAAAAACTGTTCCGATGATTGTAAACTTCTTTTAGTTTTTTTCTTTATTTATTACTGTCGTTGTAAATTCGTCGTAACTTTACAAAAAAATTACTTGGAAATGCCCAATTTATTTATTCGTTAGGGTTTTAAATATTTAAAAAAAAAATTGTAGTAAGATCGTCGTAATTTACAACGTCTACACGTCGAATTCTCATTTCGTCGAAAAAAAAAAAATTTACAAGTGAGTTACGACGAAACCCTAGTTTTTGAATGTGAAAACGTTTTTAAAGTGTACTTCAACTACCACAAGTGTCTTTGCAAATTTTTTGTAACAAAGAGGTTAACGAAATGTAAAATTCTAGTAAATTTTTTCCCTTGTAAATCACTTGTAAATGTTTTTACCTACCCAACTCGAAAAATTTCTATATATATCACCATTCTCATTCCAAATCTACACAAACGTAGAAAAGAAAAACAAATAAAAAATGTCTTATGGTGGAAATATTTATGAATTACGGAGTTGGATGTATATGCATAAAGATTCCATCGGTAGAGTGACAAATGCATTTCTTGCCGGGCGAGAGACGTTCATGTACTAGGCAGGCTGTACACCGCTCACGCAAGAAAGCGGTAAAATATTATGTCCTTGTCTAAAGTGAAAAAATACAAAATTTATCCGTAGTGAGATTGTATGGAAACATTAAGTACACAGAGGTTTAACACCACATTACTTTATTTGGTTTCAACATGGAGAAGTTTATGGTGGAATGAAGCTAGTAGTAGTAATAGTATTTATCAGAATGCTGGTAATCAGGAACCAAATCATTTGCATAACAAAAATCGTTATCATCAGGAGGAACATATGGTAGATCATGATAGGGTTCACGACATGATTACTGATGCATTATTAGAAACTACTACAACAATAGCTGATGAAACTAGAAATGTCAAAGTACCTAATTTAGATGCAAAAAGGTTTTATGAAATGCTAGATGCTGCAAATCAACCAATCTACACTGATTGTAGAGAATGTCTCTCTATATTGTCTCTAGCAGCTAAGATGATGAATATTAAAATGAATCATAATTTATCTGCGAATTGCATGGATGCATGGGCCGAGTTGTTTAAAGAGTATTTGCTAGAAGTCAACGTGTGTCAGCTGGATCTTATTATGAGATTCAGAAATTGGTTTATAGTCTTAGGTTGCATTCGGAGATGATAGATGTTTGCATCAACAATTGCATGATCTACTGGAGAGATGATAAGAATCTAGAAGAATGTCGATTCTGCAAGAAGCCACGATTCAAACCGCAAGGTCGGAGGATGAATAGTGTACCGTACCAAAGAATGTGTTACTTACCAATTAAAGACAGGTTGAAAAGATTATACCAATCAGAGAGGACTGCTGGATCGATGAGGTGGCATGCTGAACATGTCCAAAGGGATGGTGAGATTGCTCATCCATCAGATGCAAGAGCTTGGAAACATTTCAACAAGGTACACCCAGATTTTCCAGTAAAATTTGGAACCTTTATCTTGGATTATGAACCAACAGATTTAGTGATTTTGGAATGTCTGGTAGACAATATTCTTTGTGGCCAGTTATTCTCACGCCATACAACCTACCTCCAAAGATGTGCGTGGAACAAGAATTTATATTCTTGACAATATTAATCCATCGTTCGAAGCATCAAAAATGGTTGCTAGATGTTTTCCTTCAACCATTGATAAAAGAGCTGAAGGACTTATGGTCAGAAGGGGTGAGGATGTATGATTGTTCTTTAAAAACAATTTTACGATGCGGGCAGTTCTGCTGTGAACGATTAGTGACTTTCTTGACTATGGGTTGCTGTCTGGATGGACTACACATGGAATGTTATCTTGTCCACATTGTCTTGGATCAACGGAAGATTTTCAATTGAAGAATAGTAGGAAGAGTTGTTGGTTTGATTGTGATCGTTGATTTCTTCCCCTTACCCATCCGTACCGAAGAAATAAGACATTGTTTAGGTACAAAAAAACTATCAGGGATAGTCCTCCTCTATATCTCACCCGAGAACATATCTTAGAACAAATTGATTACTAAGGAGTTCAAGAGACTGTTCCGCGTGGAGGAAATTGGCATGTTCCTACAAATATGCCTGATGGGTATGGTCAGTCACAATTGGCATAAAAAGAGTATATTTTGGCAGCTACCTTATTGGAAGGATCTTCTTATACGTCACAACCTTGATGTTATGCATATAGAGAAGAACTTCTTTGAAAACATCGTAAATACAATACTGAACGCCCCAAGGAAGACAAAATATAGCAAAACGTTAAGGATGGACTTACCTGATATTTGCTCAAGAAGTGAGTTACATATCCAAAGTAATGGAAGCGTTCCAGCTCCTATCTTTCGAATGTCATCAGAAGCGAAGACAAGTTTGTTGAGCTGGGTTGCATCGAAAGTTAAGTTCCCTAATGGTTATGTTTCAAATCTATCAAGGTGTGTTGAAAAAGGTAAAAAATTCTCAGGAATGAAGAGTCATGATTGTCATGTGTTTATTCAACGACTTATGCCATTCGCTTTTGTTGAGATGCTTCCATCAAATGTACATGAAGCACTTGCAGGTAATTTCATTGATTAATTAATATTATATATACATATGTTAGGAATTGTTATTAACTGGGTCAATATACAACTATTGGAGCATTCTTCAGAGACCTAAGCATACATACATTCAACGAAGAAGTTATCGAACACCTTCATGAGAACATTCTGATCATCATGTGCAACCTGGAGAAGATATTTCCTCCAGCATTTTTTGATGTTATGGAACATCTTGTAGTCCACCTCACATACGAGGCACTACTTCGTAGACTTGTTCACAATGGATGGATGTATCCCTATGAGCGCTCCATGAAACATTTGAAGGGGAAAGAAAAAATTCTTGCAAATGTGGAATGTTTGATAATTGTTGGAAATTTGACAGCAGAAACATCTCACTTCACATCATACTATGTTGCACATATAGTCCGTACCAGGAAAAGAGTTCATAGAAGATATGATGATGGTGGTGTCATTCCCACATATCCAATAAGGGATGTTCTTGACATTTTCTGGCAATGGTTTGGTGGTAGATTAAGAGAAATATGGTGGTCTAGTGAAGAGGCTAAGCATAGTGCGTACACTTATATTCTGCTCAACTGTGAGCATGCAATGTTACGTTCATTTGAAAGGTAAATATTGATGTGTATATTAGTTATATGAATTGATGTCAATTATATGAAGTGATATACATTTGTTTGATTTGCAGGTCGTTTGTAATGCAAGTTGAAGAAGCAATACTTGGAATATCCGTAACCGAACTCGAGCGACGAAAAGATCAACATTATGTCACGTGGTTAAAATCTCAGGTAACATAGTTCACTCAAATATTAAGGAAATGGTGAACAATATAATTTTTACGTTATAATTTTTTGTAGGTTGAAGAAGACGATTCATATTATCCCGCATGGTTTCACGATTTTGGTCCAAGGTCCCATATCAAAAGTCACCACATAATCAATGTATTTTACATGAGGTTTTACCTTTCATACATACAACTATGGGATTCGTCGGGTAACAAGTAACTACAGAATATGTGTGAAAGGCGAAACAGACTTTTATGGGATTTTGCAGGAGATTACTGAAGTAGAATTTTCGGGGTTATTGAAGCTGAAATTTGTCCTCTTCCAATGTGACTGCTTCGACCCTGTTGTGAATAGGGGTGCTCGCTTTAAAAATTTGGTGTTGTGGATGTCAACTCTGTATGAAGATACAACAAATTCGAGCCTTTCATCTTAGCTTCCCAAGCTGAGCAAGTAAGTTTCATCTCATATCCTCGCCTTAGAAATTCGGGCATAACTTGGTTAGTTGTTATCAAGATTACACCTCGTGGTCGAATAACTGCCGGAGAAGAACCACATTTGTAAGAAGAACCACCTTTGCAAGTAGAAGTACCTGGTCAAGAAACTGATCAAATCCTTCTTATTGACCTCGATAACCGTCAATATGAAGATCTTCCCGACGATGTGACGTATGAAGTAGGCAAAGACGAGTTTGATGTGAGTGATGATGATTCTGTTGATATTGATGAGAACTCAAATGATTCTGAATGATATAAAATTGTACCAATTGTTGTATTTTTTTAATGTAAAATGTGTACCAAATATTGTGTTTTTAATGTAAAATGTGTACCAAATGTTGTTTAATATAACTATTATTCATTTAAGTTTACAAATTTTGATTAAAAGTTTAGGGTTTCGAAAAATTGGATAACGAAGATGAATGTGTAAAAGAGTTAAAGAGAAGAAGAAGAAGAGATGACGTTGTGAGATAAGTAACTTTGGGGATTTGATTTTCCGGGACTCATATGTTCGAGGTAACTTCATCGTAAAAAACGTGGGAATGGTACTTTAGTCATAAAAGCCTCCACGTAATTTCGTTTTAAAGAACTCCATGTAAGTACGTTGTAATATGTACGAAGTAACTTCATCGTAAAAAATCGTGGGCCTGGTACTCTGTCTTAAAATGTAAGAAGTAACTTCGTCGTAAAAAACGCGGGCCTGGTAATTACAATGTTACGTGGGCTTTACAACGAACAAAAATTCTCTATATCAACCACAACAAGGATTTCATAGTGCATTCGCCTCCACTTCCTCTCTCTCTCTCTCTCGATGTAAGTTCCTCTCTCTCTTTTTTTTAGTTTAGTTTAGGTAGTTTAGGTGAATAGTTTAGGTGGTTAGCTTAAGGAATTAGTCTAAGTGATTAGTTTAGATATTTAGTTTAAGATAATCAAGATGATGACCTATTTTTATTTTATTGTAGATGGCTCCCAGGATTAGACCAGTTATCCGTCCCACTTATGCTCAGATGTTTGGTGATGTTGTCGGGACATCTTCTATTGGACCATCATCTTCTACCTGACTGTCATCATTCGAGGCTGTCCCTGACCCTCAGACGTATTATCCCGCCAATGAGATTCTCTATCAGATGCCGCCACCTCCTGCCCCAGAACCCCCACCTCCTCATGCACATGATCCCGCTGCTAGTGAGCATCTTCATCCAAATTTGTAGGTACCTCCATCTGCACCTTACGCTACGTCTACTGTGGAGAATCTTCTTCGCCAACCGGACCGAGTGGGTTTACAAATTCTGGATCCTGATCAACCTCCGGGTACTTTTTGATAAGTTTTTTTTTAAAATTATACAATTTTATTTAATAGTTTTTTAACAAATTGGTTATTATATATTTCCAGGTTTGGAACCAACAACCGTGTCAGCCGCAGTGTTTCTGACACGATAAAGGGTTATTTTCTCGACGTCCATCCGAACTGGACGATGACTCCACAACACGTTAGGAGAACGTGGTTTAAAATGTGTGCGGTAACTATTTTTTAATTATTAAATATTACATTATTTATTTTAATATGGCTCAAACATTTTTTTTCCAGCAAAAGTGTCACTAGAACATATCGCTCACCGAGAAGGTGAAGACGGAATTTGAAGCAAAGGCAAAACTCCGTCTTTGCAATACCGTCTTCGATTGGAAGGACAGGTGGGAATACCATGGTTACAAAGCCAAGCCCACCGAGATCTCAAAGCATGTGTGGGATGGTCTCATCGCCTTTTGGAGCCTTCTTGAGTCGATCAAGAAGTCCAACTCGTGCTCTTCATCACGGAGAACGAAGGATAAAAACGGTAATGACCTGATGCTTCATAGAACCGGGAAAACATCTCACGCCGGGATCCGTCTAGATGCTGTAAGTTATATTTTAAATGTTTAATTAATTCTTTTAGTTTATTTATTAAGTAAATTTTATTTTAAAAATTAGTTTTTATTGTGTAGTACGAGAAGACCAAAGTTTTATCATCTTTGGGTGAACTTTTCAAGATGACTCACGCCACGTCTGATGGAGTTTTTGTTGATCAAGCGTCGGAGAAACTTTATAATGATGTGGCTGCTCGGGTTGAAGAGCGTGAGACACAGTTAACCGAAGAGGCTCCGATGGATTACCGGTCAAATTGACTACGGAAGAAGTCGACCATATTTTTGAAGAGGTAAATTTTAAAATAAATTTTAACATATTTATATTCTTTTAGATAATGTAATTAAATATATATTAATAATGTATAAATATTTTTTGGTAAAGGTGGCTCCTAGGAAGAAGGGACAGATAGTGGGAATAGGTTCGGTCAACGAAGTCCCAAGAGCGACTTCGTCATACGTTTCGAGATGGGATGAGGACACTTCTCAGATGCAGGTTCAAATGGATTCTCAGCAGGCTCGCATGGATTCACTTGAAGATATCATTTTCATGTTTGCAGCGGGGAATTCGACAATGCTGCGAGCATTGAATGAGAGACGAGTGGCTCTCGGGATGCAGCCACATCCAACGGGTCCGGAAAACACCGGCCATGACTACTTCGATTAGAATCACCCGTATTTTTTTTATTTAATTTTTTTTGTTTTTGTAATAGAAATTTAAATATAATTTTATGACATTTATAGTATGGTTTTTTATAACAATTAAATATTTTTTTATAATTTACATATTTATATTTTGTATATTATCAATATAATAAAAAATATGAAATATACAAGTATTATTTATATATATATATATATAAATATTATATATCAAATTAAAGTCGTTGTAAACATTACATCGAAGGAGATGGTATTTCCTCGTATAACATTACAACGAATTTACTTTGAGGATACGTAAATTCGTCGTAACCTTTACATATATTACACGAGTATGTTACGTCAAAATTTAACGTCCACTTTACGAGGAATGTTAACGTGGACTTTACGATGAATGGTAACGAGGGCTTTACGACAAACGGTAACTAGTCTTTTACGACGAATCTCTCTCCTCTCTTTTACGACGGCCCCATTTTGTCGTAAGGTAAAATGGAATTTACGACGAATATTTCATTACGATGGGTGTTTTACAGCGAAACAGGATTCCTAGTAAATTCGTCGTAACACCCCTGTTACGACCAATTTACTTGGAATACGGCCTTCGTAAAAATTTGTTTTCTTGTAGTGAATGTAAGAATCTTATCCTCCAACCACTTAATCCATTGGTTTCATTATCTTATAAATATGAACTCATTCATTCATTGATGTACAAGTAACACAATGGATTCGTCATAATTCCTTTTTGATATGGATCCATAAGAATTTCTTTTTGATATTTAGATATTAAAGCTTAGAAAATGCATGCTGAAATTTAAGAAAGGTATATCCTCAACCATTTGAGGGAACATCAAAAGATAATAGAGGAATATTTTCCACCTCGTAGCACGAAAAGATACCACAAGAGAGATCATGCAGCGGCAAATAAAATATTGATTGACGACTACTTTTCCAATCAACCTACATTGATGATGGAATGTTTCGTTGGCGATTTTGGATTCGAAAACATTATTTCATATGAATCTTTGGGACCTATCAGGCAGTAATGATTACTTCACTCAATGATTTGACGCAACTAATAAAGAAGGTATATCTCCATTAGAGAATGCATCACGGCCATGCGGATGATAGCATATGGAATGATGGACAACACGGTGGATGAATACATAAAACTGGAAGTGCTTGCATAGGTTCTATAATACGAGCAAGTGTATCACAGATCCCCAACTGAAGATGACATGCAAAGAATTTTTCATGTTAGTGAAATACGAGAGGTTCCCGGGGATGGTTGGGAGTATTGATTTCATGCAATGGAATGGAAAATTTATCCTAAATCATGGGACGGATAATATACTCAGGAAGATAAGGGAGCTACCACAGTTATTCTTGAAGCGGTTGCATCCCATGATCTATGGATCTGGCATGGTTTTTTGGATGTACATGCACATTGAATGATATAAACGTTCTAGATCGGTCACCAATGTTCGATGATGTTGAACAAGGAAATATACTAAGAGTGAACTTCTTCGTGAACCAACGACCTTACAATATGTCGTACTATCTAGCTGACGGTATCTGTCATTATCCTACTTTCGTCAAATCGATTAGGCTTCCTCAAAGTGAACCAAACAAGTTATTTGCACAAGTGCAGGAGGGATGTCAGAAGGACACTAAACGTGCATTCTGAATGCTGCAGGCTCAATTGCATTATATGATTGTTGAGGATAAACAAGATACATATGCTGAAGCATGGACCGACTATGATCAGTCTGATGCAAGTGGATCTAATGCACTGCAACCGGCCGAATTGCTAGTTGCATTTGCAAATCACATGTGTGATAGATTTCAGTTGTGTGATTCAAATGTGCATCACGATTTGCAAGCATATCAAGTCAACTAAATATGAGAAAATTCAGAATATTCCGTGGTTAGAAACATGTATAAGTTAATTTGTGAGTTGAGTTTATTGTACTAATTATGCTATGTGTGTTTTGTTATTCGTGTTGTGTGCTTATTAATATATTGTATTACAATGTGTGTTTTCGTAATTTTTTTTTTTTTAATATTGACTCTCTAGATTTCTTGTAATTGATTTTTATTGAAACTATAAAATAAAACAGAAAAAGTTATTTAATTATTTATTTAGCTCTTAAATATTGTAATTTAATTTCAACTAATAATTATTATTGATATGTAATCACAAAAAAATATAAAACAAAATAAAATATGAAAATAATACTGGTAAGGTAGGGTGTGTTGAATATTTTAAACAATCTATACATAGTATATAAAATGAGTGGGTGTTGAATTATTAATGGAAAAGAGAAAATATGATAAAGAAGAAAAAGAAGATGATATGAGGAGTGTTATGTATTAAAACCATTGTATAAAGTCTTATAAAAAAAATTCTATTAAATATAGATTTTCCAAAGACAGAATTGTAAAATAATTTCCTATTTTTTGTTAGAAGGAGTAAATAATAGTTTTGTCACTTTAAGCTAGTTTTGTATTTGATTGATTATAAAATCTAGTTTATTATTCAAATCAATCTTTAAATTATGTTTGTCAGATCCTCAAATTATTTTTTAAAAGTGTTTTAAAATGGTATCTAAAAAGATCTCAATGGGTTTGTAGCTAATTAGCAAATTGTTCTTTTTTGTCAACAATTAGCAAACCGTTTGCTTTGCATTTTTCCTCAATCGCATTTTAAACTCGAACAGCTACAAAATAAAATCTAATTGGTTAACTAAGATCTGACTTGGTCAATCAATCGCCTCGTTAGCGACAATGGACAAATCTCACTAGATCATGTGTGGAAAAGCTATATGACTAATAAAATATTGGTCGTCAGCTTAGTTTCAGTACTTAATTAAAAAACCCTAAGCATTATATTGATCAATTATTGGTCATGTTGGTTGTATTTTATCTTATATTCATTAAAGGAAAGGTTAGCCTAAAATGGCAACAACTATAGCCAATAATGACTTTACGGGGAAACAATAAAAACATTTGGAATAATTAGCAAATGATTTTTGGCCATATAGATTGTTTACAAACTAATCAGTTTAGCTATAAAAACCATATCTTCCATAAGCGTACATGAAGACAATGCTATGATGGATAAATAGATTATATGGCTTTTTAAAAATTAGGTAAAAATGATAAATAGATTATATGGCTTGTTAAAAATCGAACATCTATTATGTTAACACCTAATTATTAAATACATGTGCAGTGCAGTGTAACTTTTCTAATAAATGAAGGAATAATACAGAGAATTTTGGTAGCTACAAGACAAAATAACCCAACTCTCACCACCACCTTCTTTCTCGAACCCCTAAAGAGTGCATAAACGGAACTAAATTTGTCCACTTATTAATGGATTTTCAATAGCCAACAAATTTTTATTCAAAGTACCATTTTTGACGACAATTCAAAGTAACATCACCCACACTTTTTATATGTATGATAAATATGGTGGTAGCTTAATCAATAAGTATAATATGATATGAAGGAGGTGATTGGGTGCGGGGTGCCGTCTGACACTTCAGATTAAGAATTATGTTTGTTATCTGATTCTGTCAGTAAACCCATGACAACGTTAAATATATACAATTTTACTTTCAGAAACCCCATCAGTTGAATACGCATAAAAAGTTATCCGTAAATAATATTCAAGTTTTTGAAAGACATGTCAGTAGATAAATACAATCAAGTTTACCCGGGAGGTTCCTAGTTTTGAGTATTTAAAAAGAGAAATATTTAACTATCTGAATATTTCAAATATTGAAATATCTATTCAAACTTTTGAACCAAAAAAAATTATGTATTCAAAATTATTTCATGCAAATAAGATAACTCAAACTTTATTTGAAGAGTTATTTTGACATCTGAAACATTTATTGAGTTAGATATTTCTTTAAAAGATATTTGATATTCAGATTTAATTTGCTCTAAGAACATCTCCAAAATACATTCTATAACTTTAAATATAAAGTTTTTGATTCTAAAAAAAACTCTAAAAGCTTCAAATTTGAATAGTGAAACTTCAAATTTAGAGTGTTACTATTCAAAACTTCAAATTTGAAGTTTCATATTTTTATTTACATTTTGGTCCTTAAGTTACATATCATATCTATAACTCTTTATATATTTGGTTTTTATCATTTTAATCTTTAAAAAACTTATCTCATAAATATTTCAAAATTGTTTTAATTAATTTAAATTTTACATATTTTTACTTAAAACATCAAGATAAGATTTCAAATATTTTAAAACTAGAACTAGACAATAACAATATTACCAGATTTAATGTAGTATGTTGTTTGTAGTTTAATATTTAATTATATATTTATGTTTATATATTATATGTTAGTGTAATATTTTATCAATTAATATTGTTATAACATTTTTATATATGTACATGTTATTTATAAAAGTTTTATGAATTTGAATTAGTTATGTTAATATAAAGACCATAGTATAAAATACAAATAATTTTGGAGTAGAATTTGAAGTTTTTTTTTTAGAGCACAACACCTTTGAATTTTAAAAATAAAGTATTACAAATTCTAAAATATAACATCTTTTTGAAGATGCTCTAAGTTATATAATAAAAAAAATCCCTAAGGAAACAAGTCTATTATAAATAAAGTCATAAGCAGGGGCGGATGTAGGTGGTGGTTCACGGTGTCACGTGACACCGTCTATTTTTCAAAAAAAAAAAATTTGTATATAGCTATATATGTATACGATGAATAGATAGGAAACATTTGTAGATAAAAACTTATTTTTAATGAAATCATTACCCAACCAAATACAATTGTAGCCCAATTTAAAATACAAAGCCCAATAAAAGAGATGTAATAATTCTGAAATTTTAACCTAGCTAGTTTCACGTCTTCTTCTTCTTTCATTCTGTTTTCTTCTTTTTTCCAATTAAAGGTTTTTGCTTCCAAATTCCAATCACAACAATACTCTAAATCAGACATAGGTAATGAGTTCTGTATTAAATTATCATTGCTTTTTAAATCTGTACCGTTGTTTTTTTGTCTAGTTTAAGTTAGTGCAATACTTAGTTAATAAGAAAAGTTATGAAAACTTAGAAACTAGAATTGTGGTTTGTTAACAATTTTTTTTTTTTTTTTTGCAGTTAAAGTTTCAATGGAAAAATATTTCAAACCCAAAAGAAAGTTTGAATCTGTGTCTACTACTGAAAATGATTTGGAGGATTTACCTTATTATCCAGGAGAAAGGAAAAGAATATCAGAATATCCTGCAAATCAAAGAGATGAGGTAATACGCAGATATCTTCTTAGAGGTCCTTGTCAACCTCGTGGTCATGAATTTCCTAAAAGAATGTTTACAAATAAATTGAGGCGATTCAATCCATCTTGGTTTGATCTCTATGGTGTTTGGTTGGAATATAGTGTGAAAAAGGACAAAGCATTTTGTTTGTTCTGCTACTTGTTTAGAGATTACACTGAAAATAAGGGTGGAAGTGATGCGTTTGTGATTACTGGCTTTGGTGATTGGAACAAGGCTGGGAGATTACATGATCATGTTGGAGCAGTGAATAGTTTTCACAATAGTGCATTGAAAAGGGCTGATTATTTTATGAGACCGGAGCAATCAATTGTTCATGCTTTTTATAAGCAAGATGACGCGGTTAAAAATGAATACAGGATCAGATTGAATGCATCAATTGATGTTTGTAGGTATTTGTTACGACAAGGACTACCATTTCGAGGTCATGATGAGTCACCGGATTCAGTTAACAAGGGAATTTTTTTGGAGCTTGTGAAATATACTGCACAGCAAAATGAGCTTGTGAGTAAGGTTGTTTTAGAGAATGCTCCTAAAAACAATCAGATGGTATCCCACAAAATTCAGACAGATATAGTTCATTGCTTTGCAGAAGAAGTTATTGAATCTGTCATCCAAGAAGTTGGTCATGATATATTTTGTTTGTTGGTGGATGAGTCTGCAGATGTTTCTGATAAAGAGCAAATGGCAGTGGTTTTTCGCTTTGTTGATAAGAATGGGATAGTTAAAGAAAGGTTTGTTGGTCTAGTTCATGTGCAAGAGACATCTTCTTTATCTCTAAAGTGTGCTGTTGATTCCTTGTTTGCTAAACATGGACTGAGTATGAAAAAGTTAAGAGGACAAGGTTATGATGGAGCGAGTAATATGAAGGGTGAATTCAACGGATTGAGATCTTTGATTCTTAGAGAATGCAGCTCTGCATATTATGTCCATTGTTTTGCTCATCAGCTTCAGTTAGTCGTCGTGGCAGTTGCTCAAAAGCATTATGGAGTTGGGGATTTCTTTGATAAGCTTGCTGTCTTGTTAAATGTGGTTGGAGCTTCTTGTAAGAGGAAAGATATGGTTCGAGAAGATTTTCGGAAAAAAATAGAGGAAAGAACTAAGAAAGGTGAAATTAAGACAGGAAAGGGATTAAACCAAGAGGTTTCATTTCAAAGACCCGGTAAAACTCGTTGGGGTTCTCACTACAAAACATTGCTGCGCTTGGTTGATTTGTTTTCGTCAATCATTAAAGTACTTGAGTATGTCGAAAGTGATGGGAGTGTTGGTATCAAAAGACGAGAAGCTAATGGTCTTCTCAATTACTTCCACACTTTTGAATTTGTGTTCTACCTGCAGTTAATGTTGCTTCTTCTTGGGATCACAAATAGTTTGTCAAAGGCTCTTCAAAGGAAAGACTTGGATATCCTGAATGCTATGTCGCTTGTGAAATCCACCAAACAACAATTGTATAAGCTCAGGGAAAATGGATGGCAATCTCTGATCAACAAAGTTTTTTCCTTCTGTGAGAATTATAAGATTGAGTTGCTGGTCATGGATGATGAGTTTAATTCGAAGAGTTCAAGAAAAAGAAGCAATATAACCAACCTGCATCATTACAAGGTGGAATGCTTTTACACTGTATTGGATATGCAAATTCAGGAGTTTAATGACCGCTTTGATGAGGTAAACACTGAATTACTTGGTTGCATTTGCTTCTTTGAGCCCCAGTGATTCATTTCGTGAGTTTGATCACTTGAAAGTTATGAGATTATCTGAGTTTTATCCTGAGGATTTTAGTCATATGGAGCGGATGACTCTTGAACATCAACTTGGTCTCTATATTGATAACATTCGTGAAGATGAAAGATTTTCTACATTGAAGAATCTTGGAGATCTTGCATGTATGATGGTGGAGACAAAGAAATATCTTTCACATCCTCAGGTTTATCGGCTTTTAAAGCTAGTTTTGACTCTACCAGTTGCTACTGCTACAGTTGAGAGATGTTTTTCTGCGATGAAGATTGTGAAGACTAGTTTGCGAAACCGGATAAGTGATCAATTTTTAAATGATTGTGTTGTTTGTTTTGTTGAGAAAGAGTTGTTTGAGAAAGTAACAAATGACGCTGTGATAAAAAGATTCCAGAAAATGGAATCACGTAGGATTAATTTGTAAGTTGTTTTTCTTTTAAAAATTTTATTCTATAAAGGAGTTTAGTTATAAGTGACATCGTGACCCCGGTAAAAAATTGTTCTAGATCCAAGTGAGAGTATTCGTCAAAATTAACTATTACAATAGATTTGTGTGGCATACACAAACTCTTTCAAATCCCTTACAAGGGAATCTTGTCTTGTAATCTTACGATAGATTAGTGAAGGGAAATTATCCTTGTCATTGTCGTAAACCCCTCGTGATATAGCGACGGATTTGCGAGCTATTTCAGAAGATTATGAATTAGTTGAAGTACACGTTTTGAAGAGTGCCTAATTTTTTGTGAGGGAAATTTGGTCGCAATTTCGTGGAAAATGGTCATTCCTTACAAATTTCTTGCAATTTTTTTATATACCTCGTAAAGAGCTTGCAATGCATTTTTAAACTCTATAAATAACTTAACTTGAGAAGGGAGTTTTATTCAAAACTCACAAAAGAGAAAAAGGTATGATCGATAATTTTGTGGAAATATCTTCGCAGCATGAAGTATATGCATTACGATGTAGATGGATAATTACAGAGATCCGAAGACCATTAAAGTGGAAAAACAGTATTGAGACTGATTGATGAGATCCTTTTATCAAACAACTAACGAACCTCTTACGAGGGAACACTATAATATATTATGTTGTTGCAGAAAATGTAAGAAAGAGCATATTAATATCATGAAGAAACATCAATATAACATGAATTTAGGCCTAACTAGTATGTATCATTTTCGCATGAGGAATGTACAAATACAAATGAGTAGTATGAGCTAGCATGGAAACATGTTTTATGATATGGTTACAAGTTTATTTCGTGAATTTACAAGTTTATTTCGTGATAATAGTAGAGAAGAACCTAACGTAGAAATTAAACAGTTTCTGGTATGTTAGATGTTCCAAAACAGCTCTATGAATGTAATAGATATGAGATTTATTATTGGCGGCATCTGGTAGGACATCTCCAACCCAAATTTATTTTCTCCTCTATAATTTTAACAAAAATAGAATAATTCTAGTTTAGAGTGACTTTTGCTCCAATTGTTCACTCTATGAACTGAACAATATTTGTTAGCTAATAATATTTCTGCTTTAATAGTTACCAAAAACACTACCAGAACGATTCATGTCCCGGAAAAAATATTGTTCGTACTGGCCAATTAATAATGAACTGAAACGTTTTTGTAGATAGGAAACAAAATTGGAATCAATATTCAAAATCTATAACGACTCATTCTGAGTTTGAGGGACCACTTTCAAAATGTGATGTTAGACCATTATAAATGCTTTAAAATCACAGGATACAGAATGGGATCTCCAGTTATCTAAAAAAAAGTTTGTATTTATTGGTTTTTCTTATTTGATGAACCACAATAAACGTAGAACCAAAACAAAAAGAACAACAATAAACAAATGCAAAGGGACAAATTCGGCAAAAGAAAAACAGTGATGGGTTTCAGACGTATGGATATAAAATACCGCATAGCTCCCAAAACAAGGTGACTTTTAATGTTATCTCTTTCACAAACCCCCCAATCTCCAGCAAGAAGACTCTCTCTCTCTCTCATCGAACCCTAATTCTCTCCCGCTACACACGTCAGACGTGTGATCTATTCATCATCATGAGCTCGTCCCCGGTCGTGATAGGCCTAACCGACAAGGAGCACAGAACCCTCGAACCGGTTATCAATACTTACCACCAGTTCGAACCGGACCCAACCACTTGCACCTCTCTCGTAGCGCAAAGAATCGACGCTCCCGCATCCGTTGTTTGGCCTCTCCTCCGCAACTTCGACAACCCACAACGCTACAAACACTTCGTCAAAAGCTGCCGCCGCGTCTCGGGCGATGGCGGAGTCGGAAGCGTCCGGGAAGTTACAGTAATCTCCGGCCTCCCTGCTTCCACTAGCACCGAGCGGCTCGAGTTTCTCGACGATGACCACCGTGTCCTGAGCTTTAGGGTTCTTGGCGGAGAGCACCGGCTTAACAACTACAAATCGGTAACGTCGGTCAACGAGTTCTTGAATGAAGATTCCGGCAAGGTCTACACGGTGGTTCTTGAATCCTACACCGTTGATATTCCCGAGGGGAACACGGTAGAGGACACCAAAATGTTTGTGGACACTGTCGTCAAACTCAATCTTCAGAAACTTGGAGTTATCGCCACAGCTGCACCTACGCATGATTAATTTTTGAATTTCGTTTCTCCTAGTAATTGTTATATCTTCTTTCTGATGATTATTTACTTAATTTGCGATATTTTTTTTCTTTCTATTTTAAACTGTTGGAAACAAATATTTTCCTGGATTCCACGAAGGAAAACAATGTTGCGTAAGGTATCATTTCTCCTTTGATTCCAATAAATGGCCAATGTCTATAATTATAATTATGTTTGCCCTATTTTGTTTTGATGAATTCGAAATTTCATCCGTTTCAATTTATATGCTGTTATAGGGTAAAATTCTCGTCTCAAAATAAATATCATTTTATAATTTCAATACAAAATTGATTAAATTCATATAATATTCCATCTTTCATTGATTGAAATGTGGTTAGATGTATAGATAATAATATTTTTATTTAGAGAATATGTAAGTTAAATATTTTTTAATCTGTTTGTAAAAAATTAAAACAATAACTAAATTGAAATGGATGGTGTATCAAACATAGTATTAACATTGGTAAGCTGGTAAGTAAATCTTCAAAATCCGAATTTGAATTTGTATAAATGTTGTAGTGGTAAAAAAATACTGAAATTTCCAGAATTATTTTTTTTTTGCTAAATTCAGTTAGTATAAATGGTATTTAGATCAAACAGGATGGCAATTTTCTCAGTTACCGTAAAATATGTTTTGATTGATGGTCTAGATTGGTGTAGAAGTTATTTCTTTCTTTTTGTTTCTTTGAAAAGCTGGAAAAGAGAAGTGTGTCACATTATGCATGCAGTCATGAACAACTTCCTATTAGGAGTTGTGTCTCCGCAAGTTGGTTTTACCTTTTCAGATAGATTTTTTTTTTTTTTTGATAAGTATATAATTTTTTTTTCTTTTACTGGTTTAGAATTGTTATTATTTTCTCCAAATGGCTTTAGAATCAAGTGAAACTGTTGCCAGAAATTGGTACGTAATATTTGGATATATTTGCATACACTCTATCTACATCGGTGCATGATAAAAGTCAATAAAAAGTGGTTGCGTTGGCTCGAAACTACATCTAACTACCACACCATTTAATTGATTTTGGGTTCTATCAATCCCATTTTTTATGATAGCAAGTTTGCAGCAATGTCAACCTTACTATATTTTTATTATTATTAAGTGATAAACATTTTGAAAAATAGAAAATTTATTAATCATCTTTGAGTAATTATTAGCCCAGCTGAATTGATGATTTTGCGCAAACGAATTTTATATTTCGCCAACCTGTGAGCCAACCGGAGAGTGTGTTCATGCGAAAAAAGAAACTATTCACATTTAAGTGCAACCCCACTTGCATAGAATTGTTCCTTTTTGTTTCTTTATAAAAATTAGATTATTTTCCCGGACTACGCCCGGATTATTTTTTATGAAAAAAATTATTGACCGTGTCATTATTTTTTTGTGTAAAAAAGTGATGTATAAAATAATATTTGGCGACTCCACATGCTAAGTATATGCATGGTCGGTTAACTAAACCATAATACAACATAACGAAGTTAGAACAATAGATCAATATGAAATTTAATTAGCGTTTATTAAAAATAAGCCTATTAGAAAGTAATGATTGATGGCTGGAGTTTGTTTTTATAAATTTAATTTGGTTGAAGAATAGATCTTTTATACAATAAAAGCTTCCTATGAATAATGTTTAGAAGCAGAGAAGAGTTATCATCATTATTAAAAACAAATATAAAAGTTCAAAAAAATAGGAAAATGTAAATTATGGATAAGAAGGTGGTATTCTAGACGAAGAAGATGTAGAAAGAATGGGAATATTTTAAGCTAGAGCGTGAAAATTAAAGAAAATAAGTTAGTGATAATTTATTAGTAATAGAAATCCATGTATCTATCTCAAAAAAAAAAAAAAAAAATCCATGTATCTAATTCATTATCTAATTCAATAATAGTACATGATATATTCTATGCATCATTATTTTATTGTCCCAGTTTATATCATAATCTCCATAGATGTCATTTCCATTCATCTCTCAAAACATCAAACTTATTATTTATCTGGTGGCAACATTTTTGGCTTTCAGCTATTTTACATGTGTTTGACATTACAATATTTACCAGTGTAATGGGATTTCACAATTGATTCCCCTCTCAAATGGACACGTTGCCATTGCTAATTGTAAATAAGTATGGTTATAATATCAAATATCCTGAGCACTTGATCTATTTTATTTCTATTGTTTGTTCGAAACTATTCTTCATTTATCTCTTATTTCAATTTCGGCCTCCATTCCGTTTCGATTGTACATGCACGTGTGAAATTTGTATTTTGTATGTTTCTTAGTAGTTGTGATTCTTTTTTTTTATGGCACATATATATTCGTTTCAAATTTACATAACTTTGTGTTCCTGTAGTCTTATCTTTTGATATTTTCCTCAGAATAACTCACAGGTACCGTCACCACTGATTAGGGAGATCAACAGGGTGTTAAAAAAAAAGAAAAGAAAACTTGTTCGCAGAGAGGGTACCAAAGTAGCAATATTCTGTTTTTTTTTCTTTGCGAATTTGATTTTATACCATATAATATTAAATGTAATTACATTTCTTTGAATCACTGATTCTCTTTGACAAAAAAAAAGTATCAATGATTCTATAGAATTGAGTTCCTTCATTTTACAATTCTACAGAATATCAGAAACATTGAACTTCACATTTATGTTATATTTTTGTCTTCATATGTCTACAATATTTCCTCAAATTTGATTACAATTCATCATTAGCAAAACCAACTCTTGGTTTCAGTTCTCCGTTGATGAATGCATCCATGTTCTGGGTGCTCAATTTTTTTGATAGTTTTAACTGCAAATTAAACCTGTTAAGATACAACATACAGTAATGAAGAGGAGAAGGGCTTTAGCTAGTGAAGCTCTATCAAAAAGCTTATTGTTACCGGCTTCTATTTTTCAACAGCTTTGTAGAGCATCATGAACCTGTCATCAACAAATCAATACGATTGGCTCATGTTCCAGAAATCACCAGTCTTTGCTTCAGATAATATTAAGTTCACCTTTAGTTCAGCATGCACATTTGCCGAATCACAAAATCTTGCGAAAAAATGATTCTCAGAGTATTTGAAATGCTAATCCGACTTCACGCCCTGTTTTCTCAATACTGCTATTCACAAACCATGTGTTTTTTTTTTTTGGTCAAAACAAACCATGTGTTTATGTACCTGTTTTCAGTTTCCCCCAGAAGATTCTCTGAGTTTTTTTTCTTTCTCAGTTGCGGTTAATAGAAACTTTGGTTTAGCAAAGTGGTCCTTTGGATTTACTTATCTCAAGAAGAACATTCTCGGGAGATTTTAATACGAAACGGACCAAAATTCTTTCCTAACACAGTCACTAAACTTGTGTGTTTCCGGCAGATTTCTTGGATTTTCTTTATCTTAGCTTGTATAACTTCGAAAATATGTCCCAAAAAAAACATTAAAGACTATAGCTTTCATATTCAAGAACTGGCACTGACCAAACGCAAAACGATTCAATCCGCAAGTCCTGAACAAAAAAAACTTAATCTGCATATTCAATATAGATCACATGTGTCAGTTAGTAAACTAAATATTTGATAAAAAAAGGATAAAAATATTGTACTCCTATATTGTGTAGTGATGGATCTGACTTGGAATACTTGGAGGTCAGGTTATAATCTAATGCAAAAACATGTTTAAGGAAAAAATATATTAATCACAATTGCTTGTAGCTTTATTATCATTAGATGAGAAAACGTCAATCATGCATCATGATCAGAGAAATTATATAATCGAAACAGGAAACAATTAGGAACTACGACCAAAAAAGTTCTAACCTGAAGCTTAAGAGTGCTAGAGTAACCCAAACTCTATTGCTTTCGGTCAATTTTTGGATCAACAAAAAATTGTTCTTGCCCAGGAAATCAAATATATTCTCCATTTCGTAAGATCCATCTGCATTACCACATGAGACTTGTCATAATGATTCAAAAAAAAAACAGCAGAAGGGAAAAAAAATTCTAACCTGTCACTTTTCATGATATACAAATATCAAAATATAGCATGAGATTAATTATAAATCTTACCATAGACAGTGCACCTTTCAGCTTCAGTATTAACCATGCCAATAAGCACATTACTGGTTTTTACCTCAAGAAACAGAAGTTTCTCAACCTCGAGTTGACAATAGTGAGGAAGGACATTTAAAAAAAAATACAGTTAGGAAGAGCAGCTGAGAGTACAGATCTGTTTAGGGAATTGTGATGAGGGCTGCAGGCGTTGTTAGCCACATATTTATATTAATCACGCGATGATAGCTGAAACAGCAGAAGAGATGAATGCATCTTGAGTAGTAGCTAAGAAGAGTAATAATAACAATTCATATGGTAGATGTGAAGTGAATATAGACAGTAAGAAAAGCCGCAGAAGAGGTTGCATTCGGATTCTCTTTGTTTAAGGGAAGTGACCTGTGAGAGATTTGAAGCACTGAAAATTGTATAAAGATTTCCTGATTCTACTTCATGATCTACTGAGTATCCATATAGCATGTTTCCCATGTCTTCTCTATCTGATCTTGCATCAGGGCCTTCATGTGATCTTCTAATCATCTAAAGACGGTAAAAACAAACACATTAAAGTTTATATAAACACAAATGAAAACATCATTAGAAGTTTTACACTTACCTTTAAGTTCGATTGTGTTAGAAAACTCTCAGTGCAACCAGCTCCTCAAAGAAGTCCCTTTTAATTACTTTTGCTCAGACCATCAGTCATCCACGGACACGACCATAAAACATGGTTTAAGATTTATATTCCCATCATCATTCTCACCAACTTGTCTCCTCTCAACCTTGTCAAGTTCCTCTAATGAATCCACCAATAAAGTGGTATCTTCATGGACCCGAGAGGATCTTTGAAAGAGGCCTCCATGAGTTTAGAGATTATCTGATATCACAGATGCCAAAGGTAACGTTTTGAAACAATCGGTACACTTGGAATGTAGAACTGGGCCGTGTTCACTGTATCTGTCACATGTATCTTTCGAGAAACCAAACTCTTCTGCAGAAACTCTTGTGTCTGAGCTTCCACTAACTAAAAATAACCTCTCAGGCATCAGAATCTGTAGTTATCAACCAGGTTAGAACAATGCATAACACTTAAAGAATCTAATTAAGTGTAGAGTACCTTCAAAGCTAAGAGAACCAAGAACACTTCAAGAATCCATAATATGAGAATGAACTTCAATTACTTTTCGTTGGCAACCATCTGCAAACCTCTTGGCATCAATTGATTGTTTCCGATGAAAATTTGTGAAAACTCTATGGTGTTTTGGTATATCTCTTCTGACAATGTTGATCCAAGCTTTTCTAATCTTGTCCCTTTCTGTTTTTTCAATTACTGCAGGGTCATTCTTCACCTTTAGCTTCTTTGGTAGATTTTGTTGAACAATCTGAAGAAAAGATACATATAAGAAGGTGTTCCTGTAGTCTTATCTTTTGATATTTTTCGTGATTGAACTCTCCTCTTCTTCGTGAATTTTACCTCTAGACTCCACCACTCCAAAGAGGTACCTTACCACTTCACTATTCAGTTTCTGTTTCTGTTTACACATAGATCAGGCATTGGACATAAGAAAGTGTTTACTTGCAGGTCAACCTCAAGGAGCAAAGTCATGCTCCGGAAAACCAAGCTAGATACGTGTAGTCGTATGACCCAACTGCCAAGCTCGCCGGTAATTGGCCCTGCATGACAGATAATACAGAATTTTGAAAATTTACTGGCACAGGATCCAAACCCGCACAAGTGTAACAATGACCCGCTAAATCAACAACACCATTCCCCGTACCGAGAATGTAACCAGTGCCAGATGTCGCAACCACGAGCCTGCTGCAAACAGAAAAAAAAAACAGAATTTGAATCCAAAGTTTCAAACTTTACGGTACCTAAGGCGAGCTTTAGAAAGCCCTAATCCAGCCGCCATCGCGACTCTCGATAGAACATCGCCACCGCAATAGTTTAGGAGAATGAGGAGAAAACTCGATTGGTATCGGATTTAAAAGGAGAAATCAAAAGGAAACCCATATATGAAAGGAGATTGCAGGAAAGAGATGGTGAAGAAAGAGTAGGTTTGATTGTTAATAGTGATGAAGATCGTGAGAAGGGGAAACGGAGAAGATCGTGAGAAGGAGAAACTGAGAAGATGAAGCTAGTGAAAGCGAATGGATGACTCAATTTGTGGGATAGATTTTCTGAAATCGGGTTTAACAGAACCGTGCGGAGGTGACGTGGAAAATTTAAGGTCTCCTACTGGTTGATTATTTGATCCGACGTGGACACTCTCAAAAGGCTTTATTATGCCCTTTTAATAGTGTAAGACTATCGATATTCCCCTGCAGTTTCTTTTGTGAGTAATTTCTTCCTTTTTTTATATGTCAACTTCAAGTAAATATATACTTCAAAGTTCAAAATGCTCTTCCACTATGTTTTATTTTTGAGTCCTCCCAACTAGGAGAATATTTCAAAATGTCCCATATTCTTTTCGAAAATTATGTAATCTCCTCTTAATTAAATATATATATATTTTAAATATTTTTATATAAAAAATGGTTAAAGACTAGAGCACCCTAAATGGAACCACCTAATTACTTAGCCCGACCATAGAAATCCGACCAATCCAAATCAATTTGGATCTAACTTGGTTCTTAAACCTAAACGTTGCGTTTCAACTCTGCCCTCGCATTTCTGTCAAGTCGAGTCGAGTCTCTCTCTTTCTCTCCTTTGCGACATAAACGGCAACAAACCCTAAAATCTTCATTCTCTTCGTTCTTTTCTTATTTCTTAGTGATAATCAAGCCTCCATCTTCCAAATCAATATCCTTCATCTTGGTAAGTGATTTATTCTGGTTGATTTCGTCGTATTTTGTATTTAGGTTAGATAAAAATTGGGGAAAACTTGTAAATTTTAGACGAAACTAAGGTATTTTCTTTAGTAAGCAAGTTTATGCTATGAAATTTGGGGAAAACACATGGTGAAATCTCAGATTTGGTATATGTTATGATAGAAAAGTATTTTTGGACCAAACTGTTGCGATCTTGTGTGTTTTTTTTTACTGTGTCGACTCTAATCAGTGAAATGCCTTGTTAAAACATAAAGAATGAGTTATTCTCCGAAAAAGCATATGAATCTGGTATGTATTCAATTGGGGAGAATGTTCGATTTTTTGGTTATGGAGATTGAAAGTTAGTTTGGTATTGAGATTAGTGTAGTGAGAAGAGTTTGTGTAGTGATGATTGTCGATTATGACCATGGTTTAGAGTTAATGTTTTCGTGATTGAATGTTTTATATGTGCCACTGAATTGGTGATTCAGTCTTTGAATGTTTGAGAATATATAGATCGAAAGGGAATCGGAGATTTATTGACTGAGTGAATGGTGTTGAGATCAGGGAAATTAATGGTTCCCGTTCTCGGTTGTGACTGAATGTGTTGAGATCAGGGAAATTAATGGTTCCCGTTCTCGTAAGAAGCACATAAAGAAAAATCAGAGAATTAAGAAAAAAGTAAACGACCACAAGAGCCCAAAAAAACATTGCTCATCTAGTTAAAGAGCATGTAGAAAAGCTTTTCGACAGGAACACAAGTGATGATCTGTCTGGTCCATCCGAGATAAAGTGTTACTTCTCATGTATTACGTTTAGTTGAATAAAGTGTCGCTGGCGTTTATTATTGGTAAGATTAGTTCTACTAGGACATAACTGTATTACTGGTATGATTAGTATTAAAAGTACATCTCCTATATATTAATTGAGAAACATTTGAAAAGTTGTAACCTTAAATTTGTATTAATTAAAAACCAAACTCATCCTACGTGGTACCTCTCTATGTCTTCTATTTCAATTTAGAATGATTCTAGAGCACTTTATATAAACTATACTCTAAAAATTATACTCTCTAGCAATATATATTTCGCAGACTATAGTTGATCGCATATATCAAATATTTATGGGTCCGCAGACTTTCCTTAAATAAAACCTATGGAATTACCTAATGTGATTTAAATATATTAATGATTTTAAACTATAAATATTTGATAACAATCTATATACTTTTATCATTTTGTTTATTTCTTTATTGTCAAAACAAATTACAAAATTACATTAATCATTAAGAAAAATCTAAATTTGTTTTTTGTGTATGTTGTATTTCAATTTTTTTAAAACGAGTATAAATTACTAAAATTGTTAAAAGTCTCACATAAGCTTTTACTATCTAGGTTTATTTTTTTTCTATATTAAAATACAATTATTCTAAGAGCATATGAAGAAATAATTTTTTTTAATAGGTTTTATGTTAATATATATATATATATTTCATATCTTTTAAATTAAACTATACATCGTATGAAATACATACTAATATTTTGATCTTTGCACTGAACATATATTGAAAAGTTAATATTTTAATTTTAAAACCTGTCCTTGTTTTTTAAAAATGATTATAAATTATTGAAACTACTAAACATCTCACACTAAAAGAAATTCGTTGGTGTAAAATTTTGTTATACAAATATGAAAATAATCATAAAATCATATAATTAGAAACCTCATTTAATAAATATAGATAAAGTGTGCTATATATCTATGTTAATATCATTTAAATTTAATTATATATCATATAGGATAGATAAAATTGATTGTTTTGATTTATTTACCCTAATTACGAATAAACGAGAGTGATAGTTATATTTATATGCACACACCAATTTATTATATAATAGTAACTGATTTCTTAGTTATTTAATATGTATACTTATTATTTTATTATTTCATAATATGCAGGAAAACATAAATAAATAATAAATATAAAATACTTATTCTGCAAAAAGTACAGATCTTAACCTAAGTATGTATCTCTTTAATTATTTTAAATCTTAAGCATTATCTAAATCTTGGGCCAATACAAACAAACAAAATGAGAATAAACTTCAAAATCAATATTTATATCGAGCAATAACCGAAATAAAAAAGACACAAAAAAGAAAAATATTGAAGATAGATAGGATTGACATGTGAACGTTAACTTCTCATAACCACAATTAATTTTTAAATTGCTAAATCATGATATAAAACCGAGCTAGCATAGTTTCATTGTTACCAAATAGAGCCGGAAGTTTTTGACCTAAACGTTAGAATCTTTGCGGTAAGTGATATTTTGACCTGAAACATTTTTAAATATGAGATCAGCTCATCAGTAAAACAATTATGTAATTAAAAAAAAAGTTTAAAAATTTGTTTAAAGACCAAAATATTAATTCAGTCAAGAATATAAATTTGTTTTTTTCATATAATATCTTTTAAATAATTTTTATATAAGTTTATCTTGCGCAAGGCGCAGGTCTTATCCTAGTAATTGTATTATTGTTGTGAGTGGTAATTATGAAAAAAAATTTTGTTGGTTTTATTTGCCTTGCAGGAATGCCAACCAGTGCCACCTTTAATCTCTACTTCAAAAACACCGAGTTCACCAAGACATGTAAGATACAAAGCAAGTTCTCACTGACCAAGACTGTGGATGTCATCAGAGAGCTTAAGGATGAGTTTCCGTGGTTTGCCCTCAGTTTAGTCATTTTCCACATGCCTAGAGAAGAAAACTTACCTATGATTTGTTGATGTGAAACCTTGGAAGTTTATTATTCTGGATTTGTATGATTGTCTTGTAACAGGTTTGGACCACTATTTTGAATTACTATGCCTAAAAAAAGAAATTTGTACTACTAGGTTTATTTGGTATTACTAAGAATTTATCAACACTTTCTATCAAAAATTAACAAATGTGTAAAGCATGCAACACACGTATAAAACACACGTGTAAAACGTGTAACACACATGTAACACACACGTGTAAAATATTCTCAACATATTTACACCTAGTAATACCCAAGGTTGTAGTAATACTACGTTCTTCATAGTAATACATTTTCAAATTCAACATTTATTAGTAATACCACACCAAAAACAATTTTTTCGTAAAACCAATACATTTAGACAGTTTAAGAATGAATATAAAACATTGGTAGAAAAACATTTTAGAAAAATGTATTTTGTATTATTCACCTCATTATGAACTTATCATAAAGACATTAGTTATAAAAGTATAAGGATGTTTTGTATGGAAATGAGAAGTTTCCTATGGACGTATAAAATTTATAATTTTATGTCTTATCTGATAAATAAGCACATATATAGACATATAAATACAACTAATGTAAGTTACATCTGATAAAAAAAAGACGAAAATAGAAGTTTTTTAGGAACATGCATATTACGAATAGTAGTTTTACGAAGTACCAGTAGTCCATATTACAAATAGTAGTTCTAAGAAGTACCAGTAGTCCATATTACACATAGTAGTTCAAAGTAGTTCTTAGTAGTCTGAATAACACAAAATAGTCCTTAGTAGTTTTAAGTAATTTGAATAACACATAATAGTCCTAGATAGTACTAGTAGTTAATATTAAACATATTAATCTTGAGTAGTTCTCAGTAGTACCCAAACCTAAACCACTTCCACATTCAAAATACAATACTATACCTCCTCCTCTTCAGGCTTTGCCTCTAGTTCCCCATTTTCCTATTTTTTCTCTTCCACGAGATAACTGATGGAAATCTTGTTTGTTGTAGTTTTCATTTCTTCATTTCAAAATTTAGAGGAAATATATTTTCTTTGCTCTAACATCTTCTGGTATAACCCAATCTGACATATGAGGAACATGATATATTATCATGTGATGACCCAGAACCCATACTTCACCAAATAGTACTTTGAACAATACACAGATAGGTAGAGTTCCTTTCCCGTTGCCACAGTCATATGGCAGCAGCTACTCCATGCACACAAGGGTATTTGTCTTTATCAAATTGCTCACAGTCGCAAGAATTCCTACCCATATCAACGGTATAAACCTTCTAGTCAGTACCATGCACGCTATACTCAAGATGGAAGCTGTTTAACTCTTCAACCGTGAGAAACCCTGCTGAAACACATTCTTTAGACATTTCAATTTCCACAGTAGACACAAGTTTCAGTGTGTATGGTATTTCAGCTGCCTCCTTCCTATACTTGTTAAACCATTCAACTATTTTTGCAGTGATTTCATTAAACATTGGTAGTAAGGTGTTCTTTCTCGCTTCTTTAATAACACCATCAAAAGACTATCAAATTGGTTGTCAATTTTATACCTATCTCCTCTAAAGTAACATCTAGGCCATTTCTTCTCTTCAACATTTTTGTCAAGATACACCGCTGCACTAGGATACATCTTGCGGAAAACATGATAAATGTACTTGAACTCAGCCTCTATATAGGCATGTGCACATTCTTTAAACTTGAACGCATAAGTATTTTGGTGTTATGGACGTGATTCTTAACATTCTGAGATAAATACCATATATGATACCCATGTTCGGCCTCAGGGAAAACTAGACATACTGACCTGATCAAGCTTTTGTTTCTATATGAAAGAAACACCAATCCTGGGACATTGGAGATCACTTATTTCAACTGTTTCATAAACTATATCCAACTTTTATCATTCTCACCATCTGCTACACTAAAGGCAATTTGGTGGTGGTGATGATTGGGATCCTTGAGCAGTCGTAACAAGGAAAAATCCACCATAGACATTTTTGAGGTGTGTTCCAATGAGGACTTTCTTGATCGCACGGAACCCTTCTACGTTAGCTCTCATGGCAAAAAATAGATACTTAAAATTTTGGGCCTCATCCACTACCACTTAAGTTCTTGTGTCAATATTCGTCTTTTCCAGCATATTCAAATAACTGTATAATAAAGTAAAACTCTCTTCTGGACTTCTTCGCACTTCATTAGCAGCTTTTCTTTTTCTTCTCAATGCCGTGGTGTATGATACATGCGCCCCAACCCTACGATGAACTAAACCCATCAGAACTCTGGGAACTAGTGTGTCAAATGTACCAAGATAATCTTGAGCCTAAACAGATACCACGATTTGTGGTGTGCCTTTCCTTCTATCATGCAGTGTTCTTGTAGTAACAACATAACATGTATGCTGTTTGATGTAAGTTCTAACCGTCCAAAGATCTGAATTCTCTAACTTTGCAATTCGCCCAAACCACTTGCAGCCTTCTTTGTCTCCTCGGCATTTAATCATAAATCTCTTAGTATTCGACTTAGTTATATTAAACTCAAAACATTTCTGATGTGAAGCCGTCTAAATATGAACTTTTTCTGCCTCATTGGTTCTAAATTCTTGACCTAAAACCAAATTCATACCATCATCATGTGGCTGATGGACAACTGGTGGTCTTACTTATGTATCTTTAAACATATGTTCATCTCTTTCGGTGGCTTTCTCATGTATCGCAATGTCTTAGTGAAAACTGAGAACACCACTAGTACCTTCATTATTAGTTGCAACATTTTCAATACCATCTTCATCACCAGCTTTTATATCAGTAGCCTCTCTGTCAGGCAGTGTTTTTGTAGTAACAACAGAACATATGTGTTGTTCGATGTAACTTTTAACCATCTAAAGATCTAAATTCTTTAACTTTGCAACTCGCACAAACCACTTGCAGCCTTCTTTGGCTCTTCAGCACTTAATCACAAATCTCTTTGTATCCGACTTGATTATATAAAACTCAAAATAGTTCTGATGTGAAGCCTTCTGAATATGAACTTTTGTTGCCTTCTTGGTTCTAAATTATTAACATAAAACGAAATTTATACCATCATCCTATGGCTGATAGACACCATCATGCATCTCAATGTCTTCGTGAAAATTGAGCACATCACCAGTACCATTTTCATCTCCAGCCTCTATATCAATAGCCTCTCTATCAGTAGCCTCTCTATCAGTAGCCTCTCAATCAGATAGACCGACGTAGACATCAGTTTCATCGTCCTCTTCCGAAAGTTGCACTTCTTCATTGTTGAACTCCACATGTAGAACACTTCTACATTTCTCATGACTTACTTGCAGTAGATAATCAAAAAATTCTTCATCATCCCGGATATGTGATGGCTTGTACGGATGCAATACCATTGGAAAGTAACGAAACTTCATTTCCATCTTCGATTCATCTACTTTTATCTTTGTGCAAATACGCTTAACCAAACCAGAGTAAGTGACCTCCTCCACTAATTTCTTCAACACAATTTTGTGAATTACATTCTCCTTCACCATCTCCCGAGATCCACTTTACTTCAGCCCCATCCTTCATATAATAAAAACAAATAATTTTGCAATGCAGATTTTGCATTTTTCTTGAAATAAAATAGAATTATCATTATTAAGAAGCTTAAAATTAATTCCCACACCGTACAATCTTCTCTTATTAATACTAATTTATTTCAGTACTATACATAGTAATACTAATAATACTAGTTGAACTTGTAAACATATTATTATTAGTAATACCATTAAAACCATGTTGCCTTAGTAAAACTAGTTTTCTAAGTAGTATCCAGAAATTCTCCTTGCACTAAGTAATCAGCTTTGTAAGATGATATTGTTAGGATTTTACATTATTCATGATATATAATTCATCTGAATGAACTTACACACATAAAATCATCAAAACAGACATAAAATATATCTAAAATCTCTAAACACATTTTAAAAATCATTTTTAATCTCTCAAATATTTCATCAGATCTTCTTATTTTTTACAGTAGGCGAGATATACACTCGGTTTAATAATATCTCAGCGAAAATTTCATCAAAAACGGATATAAAATACACCAGAAATCCATTTTTAATCTCCCAAATTTTCATCAATCTTACAGTTTTTTACATTACCTATGATATATACAATAATTGAAATGTCATTTCACAAAATAATCATCAAAATGAATATGAATCACCTCTTTTGGAGTTTAAATTCGCCAATGGAGGATGAGGAAGGGAGGGGAAACTTCACGAAAAAAGAAGAAGGGCCATGGCTTGGCTAGGGTTGTCTTGTGGGCCAGTAGATTGTTGAATTATCTCAAATTACCCAAAATCAAATCTCTCAAATAAGATATCGATTGCAGTACTTAAGGATCATATCCACAGAGGCTCAATATCTCACACAGTAAAGTTGAGTTTCAGACTACATTAGGTCAAATAATATAGAGTGATAAATAAAAATAAAGTACATAGAGGAGTTGTTTGTGATGGAAGGAAGGATCGCAAGACTTAGGGTTTATTCAGGTAAGTGGATTATGGAGGATATATGCTAAGGGTATCAATCCTAGAACTCGATATCTAATGTAAAAGAAGACCAGCTTTCGCTGCGAGTCTAATCTATTGACTAAGTCCAGTGTTTGTTAACCACATATTGAGCGTCGATTGATGTGATGGTATTACCGTCGATCGATGCTGCCTTAGGAAAGTGTTATCTAACTGATCAATATGTTTTCTAGTTCCTCGATCAACTCTCATCTGTTTCTAACAAACTAGCTCAATAGAATTATATTCAGGTAATAGACCATGCTCTTGCATGCGCCTAACTATCCTATTATCAGGGTTCTGGTTAATACTCCAGAACACAAGCAGTAAGAACAATCCTAATGAAGGATACAATAAATAACCCTAGCAGTTCTAGTGTTTGGCTGATCCATCAAACCCTAGAAAACCTAAACATAGCAGATGAACCTATTCAGACATGATAGATGAAAGCATAAACTAAATGAGGACTCTGAAAGCAATATAAAACCAAATGAGTTCCATGAGGACCCTGAAGAAGTTTCTCTCTTCTCTCCTAACCCTAGAAATAAGAACAATAGAAAACTTAAAGCTTAAAATATAGCATAGCCTAAACAATGGATTATAACCACATAAATAAGATTTGTAGTCAGCCAAGGGCATTCTGGTAATTTGTGGTGGCTTATGGGCTTAAGTCGATTTTGAAACAAATCTGACCTGTCTTCAGCGATCACCGTCGATCGACACTAAGTCTGCTCTGTTGATAGATAATCATTCATCTTCTCGACTGCTTCCTCTCACGAGTAACAAACATACCACTCTTCAGTAAATCAAACATAAATTTAGATCTAACCGTTTCGATGAACCTCAAACAGGTGGCACTGGAAAGATAACTCAAAGATTATATTGTGTCAAAATATAAGCTCAATTTCACCATGGGAATGTCTCAATAGATGGCTAAACATCTGACGCGTCTGTTCAGTTCTGCACCTTAAAAGTCTCCAAATCACCAAAGTTTTCCAGAACATACCTGAATCTGAAAACACTCTAAAACATACTCCAAACCCATATAATAGATTCATTAGATAACATATACCATGAGTGGAAACATGTAAAATCCATGGTATATCAACTCCCCCAGACTTATCATTTTGCTTGTCCTCAAGCAAAGAATATCACCATCTGATAAAAAGTTTGAAATCACATGGACTCACAAAATATTTAACTTACTAGTACCACTTCTACTATGTCGCAGCCACATCAAATAAATGCTAACCTCATAGGTAAATTATATACTATATCCTATTCTAGCAATCAAATCCATTCTACCAGCTACTTATCAAATACTAGCTTGACTCACCTCTCTACTAACCTCATTTCTTGCATAAAATAAAAGTGCAAATGTTACCTTGGGAGTATCGATCAGAGGATACTTGGATTCTTACCCCAGAAAGTATCAGAACACACATGCATTTTTCTCGAATCCCTTTCTTCTCCCTCCTTTTCCCTTTTCCCTTTTTCCTCTTCCTGAATCCTTTTTTATTAATTTTTTATTTATAAATCCAATGACACAACAGTACTGCTACATCCCACCTTGTTCATTTTCTTTTTCTTTCTTTTGATAAAGTGTAGGCGAATAGTGGGATCATCGGTAATGTACCTACCCCTCGCTTCCAACAATGTGTGATCATTCCTTTAGAGAAGAATAATGGGGTCGCATTAGACACTCCTCCCCCTCTAACCACATGAAATCATCTCATTTTTTATACTCATGGATGCCAAAGAGAGAGAGAGAAGGGAATCAGAAGCACACAAAATTTTACCTTTCAGACTTGCAGAAGGAGTCTGATCCAATGTATACCAAGCTCCAAAGCAAGCAATTAAATCAAATTTAGGGTTGGAGGTCAGCTTCAGTTTCTTCAAACGTTCTAAGCAAGTGTGATCTAATACATGATGACCTACTTTAGTATCTCTAGTACACTTTGCTATCAACAAGTCTAAGAATGGTTTTATAGAGTGGTTAGATAATAAGAAAAAAAAATACGATCATAATGCCCTTCTTGACTCAATAAAAACTTTTGAAAAACTTAAATAAGTATAGCAAATAAAAGTTCAAAATAAATAAAAGCAGCAGTGAACCTTCCCCATACTTAAATAACATTGTCCTTGGGGTTATCCCATCTTGTTTTGGTTAGGGAAAACTAAATCATAAGTAAATGTTTTAGAGAAAGTCGGAGATACCAAACTCCCTAAAGAGTGACGATCGATGGTAAGTGATATGTGTCGACCGATGGTAAACCATCCAAGACATCGACCGATGGTAAGTAGCTGATGGTGATCCCAAACTTTCTGCTACAATTTTTTATATAGTAATAAGAATAAAATTCAAAACAAAACATAATGTCAGTAAACCTTCCCCATACTTAAACAACACTATCCCTAGTGTTATACAGTCTGAGATTGGTGAAGAAAATAAATCATATATGGAAAAGTTGTAAGAGAAAATCGAGTTATCCTTTTGATATGAGTGTCGATCGGCACAGTTAAGTATTGATCGATTCTCGCGATGCTATGTCGATCGACACCGGCCGGTCGTTGTAATTCGATGCTGGTTTATCAATTCGTCTATCCTCTTTTTTTTTTTTATACGAAAATCAATAAAAATGAAAATAATATCAAATTTAAAACTTACCTCACAGTGGGTTGCTTCCCACTCAACAATAATTTTAAGTCATTAGCTTGACTTTTGGAACTCTGATTTAGTCCAGATGATATAGGGAAGTTACTCCAAAACAATTCCCAATATCCTATTTCTTCAGCTTCATCACACTTTTTGTGAAAGCCTCCATATACTCTTCTCCATTGTCTATCATCTCAGCAATAAGGAGTACTCAAATATTTGCAAATGGCTGTGAGAAGCATCTGCAGCGCACTCTGTATTTTCTGACACCATCTAAAAAGTGGGGAATCAATGATAACTGAGGACCGCTCTTGGTCATTTTCCTCTTCTTTTAACTCCTCCTCTTCTTTCATCTATTCCACTCAGAATTGGCTGTTTCTGTCTCCGCATGTTGAGATACCCAAGGAGTGTCGATCGACACGGAGAATGGAGTGTCGATCGATGCTGGGTCCGAAGAGACTTTCTCAATATCCTCTTCTAAATATGATTTTTCTTGAGAAAAAAACTGCAAGCAAATAATCTCCTACTATCACAATGCAATATCCCATATGTTCACTTATGTCGGGTGGAATAAGTAGTTCTACTTCAGAAACAATGCAGTCGCTCACAAACTTCATAGGGTCATGTACCATATTCTCTCTTTTGTGAAAACCAGCAGATTCTTCTGCGTAGATAGGTTGTCTCAGATGTTTATGGAAATTAATGTTTGAAACGTCAGACTTGTGAATACTCTCCTCAACTGGTTCCAGCTCAATTATGTAACCTGACAGTTCGTGCAACCAAGGGTGTCAATCGATATCATCAAGTGGGTGTCGATCGATGCAGTCGGATGTCTGTCGATTGATGATATCCGATGGGTGCAAATCAATGCTAGCTTTTGGTGAAGTATCCTGATCTCTTCTCGAAGTTTGATGATCGTCATCAAGCTTCTGCTCCAAGACCTGGTCAATATCTTCAAGCCATTATTCCAGCTCCAAGAAGTCTTACATAGTGACTTTCGTACTCGAATGTCTACCCTCTAGCTTCAAGAGACTTTCTAGTTCCAAGAGATCTCCCATAATGATTTCTCTGTCTACAATTGGAGCATGATAACGACTTGATACATCAATGCACTTTAGTGTGGAGTCTGCAATGTCATGAATACAGCGTGATCTTTCACAGATTTCAAGTGGTCTCGATCGAAACAGGGTTTAGTGTCCATCGATTTTGAGGTCTTAACATCAATAAACGTTGACGTCTTAGTGTCGATTGTTGGTGTCAAAAACCGTACTCTCGAAATCAACGTCTGCGATAGCTTCTGTAAAAGGGAGATCAGTACTTTCCGCAAAAGTGATTTTATAAAACTCAGAATCGTTTTATGAAACTCGAGAATCGTTTTATAAAACTCGAGAATCGTTTTATAAAACTCGAGAATCGTTTTATAAAACTCGAGAATCGTTTTATAAAACTCGAGAATCGTTTTATAAAACTCGAGAATCGTTTTATAAAACTCGAGAATCGTTTTATAAAACTCGAGAATCGTTTTATAAAACTCGAGAATCGTTTTATAAAACTCGAGAATCGTTTTATAAAACTCGAGAATCGTCTTATAAAACTCGAGAATCGTTTTATAAAACTCGAGAATCGTTTTATAAAACTCGAGAATCGTTTTATAAAACTCGAAGAATCGTTTTATAAAATTCGAGAATCATTTTACGAAACCGCAAAAAACCGAAACAGCCGAAAAACGCGAACTAGTCACGACTAGTTCGCCGATGGGCGAACTAGGGACACTCAACTAGTTCGCCCATCGGCGAACTAAGCCGGGCCCTGCTTAGTTCGCCGATGGGCGAACTAAGGACACTCCTCTAGTTCGCCGATGGGCGAACTAGGGATACTCCACTAGTTCGCCCATCGGCGAACTAAGCCGGTCCGGCTTAGTTCGCCGATGGGCGAACTAACAATCATCCCACTAGTTCGCCCATCGGCGAACTAAGCCGGCCCGGCTTAGTTCGCCGATGGGAGAACTAAAAAAACTTCTCGGACATCCCGCGCCTCGATTTCCCGCATCCGCGATTCAAAACTTACGTCTTTCTACACGATCGCATTCTAAGCTATGGCTAAAACGTCTCCCGTTCCATCTCGATCCGACTTACCGTTCGAATTTTACGATAAAAACCGTAAAACTTCGCTTTCTCGGAAAGAACTCGAGGAAATCGTATAAAACGGCAACGGTTAAACGAAACACCGAACATTGCCTAAATTATACGATTTATTCGAGATTTCTCGTTAAAATCATAAAAACGCGTTTTTTAATAAAAAACGCCGAGTAAGCCGTAAAAAATGTGTTCTTAATAAAAAGTCGAGTAAATCGTAAAACTTTGCGATTAACTCGAGTAATTTATTAAAAACGACGTCAGATCAGGAAACGGTCCCGTAAAAGTCGGAAAACGGTTTTTTATCGCAAAACGGCCCGGAAGGACCTAAAACACGATAAAAACCCATCTCGCGATTTCAACGGAATCTAACCCGCAGATTTGATAACGTTTGACGGTTTACTCGCAGAAAGAAAATAAAGGCAAGTTTGACGATAAATAGAAGATTTCCGCGGAAGAAAAGGAAGGATCGAGAAAAATGGAAGATTCCCGAAATACTCAAATCCGGCAAAATGGAAAGATCGAATCGTCAAGGCAAGGAGTATATAAACCAGAGGCGTAGGGCAGAAGGGGGGGACGAAATCAGACCTAGAAAAGACGGCTGTTAGCTTAGGAGTTTAGGACTTAGCGTTTAGACTAGCAATTCAGATCCTTAGAACGTTTCGACGTCTAAGTTCTTCAATTCTTCTTGTAACAGTTGTCGATTCTAATTCAATATAAACTCTCATTCAAATTCTTACTCTTTATTCTTCATTGTTCATCCATATTCTTTTAAACTCATTTGTTTTAGTGATTTTCGCAGAGATCCAGGACCTCGGGAAAATTAGGGTTTCACCCTAAGTTTCCATATTTGACGGAAAATTGACAGTGTGGATTTCGGTTCCCACAGTTTGGCGCTAGAAGGAGGGGGGGGGTCGGATTCTCTTACACAATAGTGCCTAAAACGAACAAGAAATAACATGCCTAATCTGAACGGCGACGTCATCTCGTTCGAGAAAAGAGCAACGATCGATTCGGTCAAACCTATCAACGATCTTCTCGTTATTGAGCTGACGATCCAAAATATGGATGTCGCGTGAATATTAGTCGATACCGGAAGCTCGGCTGATTTCATCTTCAAAAATACTCTCGAGAGAATGAAAATCGATCTATCTGAAATCGCGGAAAACGTAAGCCCGCTAGTGGGACTCTCGGGAGAAATCACTATGACCCTTGGAACGATCAACTTGGCAGTTCGCGCCGGGAGCATAGTGAAAAACGTCGAGTTCGAAGTCGTCGATCGACCTATGTCCTATAACGCAATCGTAGGGACACCGTGGTTGAATTCGATGCAAGTGATTCCGTCGACGTACCATATGTGTCTCAAGTTCCCGACTCCGAACGGAATTGAGACTATAAGGGGAAATAGACGAACCTCGCAGGTTTGCTACGCCGCGGATTTAAAACGAAAAAATCTGCCGGTCGACATCTCTTCCAAAAAGAAAAAGAAGTCGACGTTCCTCGACAACGCCCCAGAGCAAGATAAAACGGAACTCTTCTGGCAGTTGCGAGCGGCTGAGGCTTTGGAAGGTAAGCGCGAGCCAACCTGCGAACCCGTCATCTCGGTATGCATCGACGAGAATTTTCCGGAACGCTGTGTCGAAATCGGTGCAAACCTGAGCGAGACCTTAAAAGTCGAACTCCTGACATGCCAAAAACGAAACTCGCACACGTTCGCTTGGACTGCGGAAGATATGCCAGGGATCGACATAAACATCACGTCATGAACTCAACGTTGACCCGACATCCAAACCCGTCAAACAAAAAAGACGAAAACTGGGGCCGGAACGCGCCGAAGCGGTCAACAGCGAAGTCGACAGACTCCTCAAAGTAGGATCGATCACAGAAGTTTGATATCCTGACTGGCTCGCCAATCCCGTTGTCGTAAAGAAAAAGAACAGAAAATGGCGAGTTTGCGTCGATTTCACCGATCTCAATAAAGCGTGTCCGAAAGATAGTTATCCGCTGCCGCACATTGATCGCTTAGTCGAGGCAACCGCAGGAAACAAACTCTTATCTTTCATGGACGCCTTCTCGGGATACAATCAGAGCATGATGAATCCCGACGATCAGGAGAAAACCGCATTCATAGCCGATCGTGGAACCTACTGCTACAAAGTAATGCCTTACGGTCTAAAGAACGCTGGCGTGACTTACCAACGACTCGTCAACCGAATGTTCTCCGAACAACTCGGAAAACAATGGAAGTATACATCGACGATATGCTCGTGAAATCGTTTAAAGAGCAAGACCACGTCGTACACCTCCAGGAATGTTTCGAGAGGCTCAGCCTTCATAACATGAAGTTGAACCCGGCAAAGTGTCGATTTTCCGTTGCGTCCGGAGAATTTCTAGGGTACCTCGTCACTTACCGCGGAATCGAGGCTAACCCGAAACAAATCACGGCACTGATAGAGATGGTCTCTCCCAGGACGAAACGCGAAGTACAAAGACTGACCGGCAGGATCGCAGCACTTAACCGTTTTATCTCGCAATCAACGGACATATGTCTACCTTTCTACGAGACATTAAAGGGAAACAAAAAGTTCGAATGGTTAGAAGAATGCGAGAAGGCTTTCCAACAGCTGAAACATTACCTAGCTACCCCGCCAGTACTCGCGATACCCGTAGAAGGAGAACCATTATTCCTCTATATCGCAGTATCGACGACCGCCGTAAGTGGCGTCCTTATCCAGGAAGAACGCGGCGAACAAAAGCCGATCTTCTACGTAAGTAAGACACTGCTGGACGCAGAGACGCGATATCCGATGATGGAGAAATTGGCTTTGGCCGTGGTCATGTCCGCAAGGAAACTTAGACTGTATTTCCAATCTCACACCATCATCGTTCCTACTTCGTTCCCCCTCCGCACCATATTGCACAGTCCCAGCCAATCGGGAAGGTTGGCAAAATGGGCGATCGAGCTGAGCGAATACGATATTGAATATCGCTCGAAGACTTGCGCGAAATCACAAGTGCTCGCAGACTTCATAGTGGAACTCCTGACGGGAAGTGCGTCCGACCAAGAGACGAACTCAACCTGGATCTTATACATTGACGGATCCTCGTCCAAACAAGGCTCTGGGATTGGCATCCGACTTGCATCCCCAACGGGAGAAGTATTGGAACAGTCATTCCGATTGATTTTCCACGCTTCAAACAACGAAGCCGAGTATGAGGCCTTCATCGAAGGACTACGATTAGCTCACGGACTGAAGATTCGTAACCTTCACGCATACTGCGACTCCCAACTAGTGGCTAGCCAATTCAGCGGGGAATACGAAGCAAGGGACGAAAGAATGGAAGCGTATCTGATCTTGGTAAAAGATCTAACTCAGAAGTTCGATCAATTCGCTTTGACTAGAATTCCTCGAGCAGAGAACGCCCAGGCAGACGCTTTGGCCGCCCTAGCATCCAGCTCGGATCCTGGTATGAGCAGGGTAATTCCCGTTGAATTTATCGAACACCNCTCAGAAGTTCGATCAATTCGCTTTGACTAGAATTCCTCGAGCAGAGAACGCCCAGGCAGACGCTTTGGCCGCCCTAGCATCCAGCTCGGATCCTGGTATGAGCAGGGTAATTCCCGTTGAATTTATCGAACACCCTAGCATCGGACCGCCCATAGTCATAAATCTGATCAACGAACCAGAAGACGATGTGGAGGAAGACCAACCGATCGAAGATCAGTTCGATTACGGATTCAATCGTCCGTGGATGGAAACAATCCTCGCATACATAACTAACGGAGAACTTCTGTCAGAGAAATGGGCGGCCCAAAAAATAAAAACCCAGGCCGCACGGTACGTCGTAATGGACGGAGAACTTTACAAATGGAGGTTCTCCGGACCACTGATGACTTGCGTCCAAGGGGAGAAAGCGCGGCAGGTTATGCAGGAAGTGCATTCCGGATCTTGCGGAAACCATTCTGGCAGGAGATCCCTCGCAATAAAAATCAAGCGCCACGGATATTTCTGGCCAACGATGGTAAAAGATTGCGAGGATTTTTCGCGAAAATGCGAGAAATGTCAGCGGCACGCTCCGACTATTCACCAACCCGCCGAGGTCCTTTCATCTATCTCGGCACCATACCCGTTCATGCGGTGGTCGATGGATATAGTCGGGCCAATGCANGATCCCTCGCAATAAAAATCAAGCGCCACGGATATTTCTGGCCAACGATGGTAAAAGATTGCGAGGATTTTTCGCGAAAATGCGAGAAATGTCAGCGGCACGCTCCGACTATTCACCAACCCGCCGAGGTCCTTTCATCTATCTCGGCACCATACCCGTTCATGCGGTGGTCGATGGATATAGTCGGGCCAATGCACGCTTCAAAACGAAAACGCTTCCTTTTGGTTCTGACCGATTTCTTCTCTAAATGGGTCGAAGCCGACTCCTACGCAAGCATCAAAGACGCTCAGGTAGAAAGTTTCGTATGGAGGAACATATTCTGCAGACATGGAGTACCATACGAAATCGTGACGGATAACGGATCCCAATTTATCTCGACTAGATTCGAAGCTTTTTGCGAAAAATGGAAAATACGGTTAACAAAATCGACTCCAAGATATCCTCAAGGCAACGAACAAGCCGAGACTATTAATAAAACGATCCTCGATGGTCTCAAGAAACGCCTCGACGCTAAAAAGGGAAAATGGGCCGAAGAACTCGAAGGAGTCTTGTGGTCGCACCGCACAACCCCGAGGCGGGCAACGGGCGAAACTCCTTTCGCTCTCGTATACGGAACGGAATGCATGATTCCCGCGGAAGTCGAATTCCCAGGAGTACGTAGAAGACTGCTCCTGGAAAGAGAAGAGGCAAACAACCTAATGCTTCTCGACGAACTCGACCTGATTAACGAACGGCGGGATCAGGCACTCGTTCGAATTCAAAATTATCAGGAATCGGCCGCCAAGTACTATAACGCAAACGTACGTAACCGTAGATTTCATGAAGGCGAGCTAGTCTTACGAAAAGTCTTCCAGAACACCGCAGAACGAAATGCCGGTAAACTAGGAGCAAACTGGGAAGGACCGTACAAGGTCATAAAAGTAGTCCGACCCGGAGCATACGAAATCGCAAACATGCAGGGCGTCAAAATTCCCAGATCCTGGAATGTGATGCACCTCAAAAAATATTATCACTAGGTGGCACGCCCGCAGAATATTGAACTACGAGACGGCTTGATCCCCTCGAGAGGGTACATAGGCATCTTGTCGCAAGATAAGACCAGCTGTCCCCCTCGTTCAAAAAGGGGGGGGAGTAGGTGAGTATACGTATACTCGTATACTCCCAAAATTTCAAAACGATAAATTTCTCAAACTTTTCAGCAAACGCATCGAAAGAAAAAACGAAATTCTGAATATAGCGAGACGTCGCCAATGTTCGGAAAAAACGTTCCTCTCCAAAAAACAATAAACAGTCCATCCGCGACTATAAATACGCAAAACTTCTTAATATACTTATCCTTCGCGAAGGCCCAAATTGCGCAAACATCTATCACTTAAAAAAGTTCGTTGCTGATCACAACGAACTCGCAACAGTCTTAAACAAACTTTAGTTATCTCGCAGAGATAGCTCTCGAACACCCGACACAAGGGTAATAGCGCTATAAAAGAAATCCAAACTTTTGGTCAGCACTTCCGGGATTTTTCCCGGTGAGAGAGAACCTATCGCGGATTCTAAATCGGTATGGAATCAGGTTAAAATCGCAACAGACAAAACGAAAGCCGACTAGTCATCGCACAGCCTTATTCCGAAAGTAAACCTAGGTCTTGCCCTAAACCCAGCACACTGGTCGCTAACGTCTCAAGGCATGAATCGAGATCCTAAAGGCATGTCTCTTCGTCTATATCTAAACGCACACTCGATTTACTAAAAATCCTAAAACGAGCAAATGAACAAGGCGATCTACAAAGGGGACGGAATGCGAGACGACAACTCGCGGACCTCCCACAACGTCAACTCAAATCAGAAAATTCAAATAAAACCGATTATCCATTACGAAAATAAGAAGTTGCCGAAGCAACAGGGGATTCGAAGCCATAGAAGGCCAGTCCCAAACGAGTACAAAGGCCGCACTCGGCCAAATACATAAAAATCTAATTTTAAAAAAAGTATCATAAGAGACTATGACTTCAAACATTCTCCGCATACGGAGCCTCGTCTTCATCCATCGCATTACCTTCACCCTCGATAGCAACCTCTGGGTCGTCACCCTTATCCGCGTCAGGCTGAGATACGTCTTCAGCAGCAAGAATCGGATCGGAATCGCTCCCCTCGACAGGAATAGACCTTTCCGTCACACGGGCAGCTGATTCCTCGAAACTCTTCATCTTGCGCTGAAGTCTGCGCAGCTCCGAAGCCTTGGACTTCTTCTCATCCTTCGCTTTGATCAAGGAAACCGCGGTCCTTCCAAGGTCATGATCCAGGTCGCTAATCCGAGCTTCGAGTCGAGACACTTCCGCGGAATGCACTTCTTCTATCGATTTCAGTTTCCCTTCGAGCTGAGCCGACCTCGCCCGCGACTCGGCTAACTCTTTGGCTAAACGCTCAACTTCGGACCCGCACTCTTTGATCATCCCATCGATCAACGAAACAAACTAAAAAAAAAAAACCAAGAAAGACGATCAGCTGCGAACATAATCTTTAAAAACATATGATTTCGAACCCGTACCTTGGTGCGTTGCTGCGACATCGACATCATGCTCGGTGTCTTGCTAGACGAAGCCCCGGTCTCGGAACCCTTCACGGCTCTCTTCCTCGCAGGAGCATCTGGGTTCGGACGAGTTCTCTTGCGGCCCTTCGCTGAAGCAGGCAGCGTCGCGCTAAGCGCCGGAAGTCCCAAGACAATCACCCTCTTACCGGAGCAGGAGGTCCCAGAATCGTAACTGGATCAACCGCAGTGGGAGCTGCAACCGTTTCAACTGCAGCAGGAGTCGTAACTGATTCAACGGCGGTAAGAGCAACGGCCGGTTCGATCACGGCTGGAGACACGACTGACTCTATCATGGTGGGGGCAACGGCTAGTCCGACCTCAGCAGAAACAGTGACGTTTTCGGCTACAAGGAGAGGCGCACTCGACGGACGAATCCACTAGAGGTACGTCGCTCGACACGGCATCTTCCTCAGCGTCGCTACGATCCATCTCATCTTGAAACAAGAGAAACTCGGAAAGCCGAGCATCCTGCAGATATGCTGGAGGATTGTCACTGGATGGGACCTCACGGTTTTGCTGATCACCTTGGGAAGAAGACATCTTAAGAATTTTTCTAAAGAGAAGTTGGAGAGAAACTTGAAAGATGGAAGATATGAGAAGTAATGATCCAGTACTTATAGAAAAAGGAGAGCTCTCCCTCGCAATAAGACGAATCTCAGCCGTAGATTCCGATTAAAACTTAACTTCATCCGACCGCAAAATTTCCTCAAGAAATTGCGGACTTGGGGGCTAACTGTTGGTGTCAAAAACCGTACTCTCGAAATCAACGTCTGCGATAGCTTCTGTAAAAGGGAGATCATTACTTTCCGCAAAAGTGATTTTATAAAACTCAGAATCGTTTTATGAAACTCGAGAATCGTTTTATAAAACTCGAGAATCGTTTTATAAAACTCGAGAATCGTTTTATAAAACTCGAGAATCGTTTTATAAAACTCGAGAATCGTTTTATAAAACTCGAGAATCGTTTTATAAAACTCGAGAATCGTTTTATAAAACTCGNTACTTTCCGCAAAAGTGATTTTATAAAACTCAGAATCGTTTTATGAAACTCGAGAATCGTTTTATAAAACTCGAGAATCGTTTTATAAAACTCGAGAATCGTTTTATAAAACTCGAGAATCGTTTTATAAAACTCGAGAATCGTTTTATAAAACTCGAGAATCGTTTTATAAAACTCGAGAATCGTTTTATAAAACTCGAGAATCGTTTTATAAAACTCGAGAATCGTCTTATAAAACTCAAGAATCGTCTTATAAAACTCGAGAATCGTCTTATAAAACTCGAGAATCGTTTTATAAAACTCGAGAAGCGTTTTTTAAAACTCGAGAATCGTTTTATAAAACTCGAGAATCGTTTTATAAAACTCGAGAATCGTTTTATAAAACTCGAGAATCGTCTTATAAAACTCGAGAATCGTCTTATAAAACTCGAGAATCGTTTTATAAAACTCAAGAATCGTTTTATAAAACTCGAAGAATCGTTCTATAAAATTCGAGAATCATTTTACGAAACCGCAAAAAACCGAAACAGCTGAAAAACGCGAACTAGTCACGACTAGTTCGCCCATGGGCGAACTAGGGACACTCCACTAGTTCACCCATCGGCGAACTAAGGACACTCCTCTAGTTTGCCCATCGGCGAACTAAGCCGGCCTGGCTTAGTTCGCCGATGGGCGAACTAGGGACACTCCACTAGTTCGCCCATCGGCGAACTAAAAATCATCCCACTAGTTCGCCCATCGGCGAACTAAAAAAACTTCTCGGACATCCCGCGCCTCGATTTCCCGCATCCGCGATTCAAAACTTACGTCTTTCGACACGATCGCATTCTAAGCTATGGCTAAAACGTCTCCCGTTCCATCTTGATCCGACTTACCGTTCGAGTTTTACGATAAAAACCGTAAAACTTCTCTTTCTCAGAAAGAACTCGAGGAAATCGTATAAAACGGCAACGGTTAAACGAAACACCGAACATTGCCTAAACTATACGATTTATTCGAGATTTCTCGTTAAAATCATAAAAACGCCGAGTAAGCCGTAAAAAACGTGTTTTTAATAAAAAGTCGAGTAAACCGTAAAACTTTGCGATTAACTCGAGAAATTTATTAAAAAAGACGTCAGATCAGGAAACGGTCCCGTAAAAGTCGGAAAACGGTTTTTTATCGCAAAACGGCCCGGAAGGACCTAAAACGCGATAAAAACCCATCTGGCGATTTCAACGGAATCTAACCCGCAGATTTGATAACGTTTGACGGTTTACTCGCAGAAAGAAAATAAAGGCAAGTTTGAAGATAAATAGAAGATTTCCGCGGAAGAAAAGGAAGGATCGAGAAAAATGGAAGATTCCCGAAATACTCAAATCCGGCAAAATGGAAAGATCGAATCGTCAAGGCAAGGAGTATATAAACCAGAGGCGTAGGGCAGAAGGGGGGACGAAATCAGACCTAGAAAAGACGGCTGTTAGCTTAGGAGTTTAGGACTTAGCGTTTAGACTAGCAATTCAGATCCTTAGAACGTTTCGACGTCTAAGTTCTTCAATTCTTCTTGTAACAGTTGTCGATTCTAATTCAATATAAACTCTCATTCAAATTCTTACTCTTTATTCTTCATTTTTCATCCATATTCTTTTAAACTCGTTTGTTTTAGTGATTTTCGCAGAGATCCAGGACCTCGGGAAAATTAGGGTTTCACCCTAAGTTTCCATATTTGACGGAAAATTGACAATGTGGATTTCGGTTCCCACATCGATCAACGCGGAAGTCGGATCACTAATATTGGCTTCTTCTGCTCTGGTCAGCTCTCCAAATTCATGTTGCTTATCATCATCGACCATACAACTCAGCATAAATTCCATCTCGATCTCTAGATTTTCTGCAGCATCATAGAGAAAGTTGTTGAGGAAGGCGTTCGTGATGTCATTCCAGGTAGTGAGAAATCCAGGTGGGAAATTCTTAAACCAACATGCTACTTCTCCAGCAAGAGAGTGTGGGAATAACTCACTGAAGTAGTAGTCTTCTGTCCTCCATTTCACTTAATGGTCGACGCTAAATTTGATATGCTCAAATTACCCCAAGAGCAAGTCTCTCAAATAAGATATCGACTGCAATACATAATGATTATATCCACATAGACTCGATATCTCACACAACAGACTTGAGTTTCAGACAAAATTAGGTCATATAATATAGAGTAATAAATAACAATAAAGTAAATAGTGGGGTTCTTTGTGATGGAAGGAAGAATTGCTAGACTTAGGGTTTATTCAAGTAAGTGGATTATAGAGGATATATGCAAAGGGTATCAATCCTATAACTCGATAGCTAATGTAAACGACGACCAACTTTCGCTGCGAGTCTAATCTGTTGACTAAGTCCCGTGTATTTTAACATGGATTTAGAATCGGTTTGATCGATTCTGACTTAGGCAAGTGTTATTGAACTGATCGATATGTTCACTAGATTCCTCGTTCTACTCTCGCTTGTTACTAACAACGTAGCTCAATAGAATTATATTCAGGTAATAGACCATGCTCTTGTGTGCGCATAACTATCCTATCATCAAGGTTCTAGTTAATTACTCTTGAACAAAAGCATTAAGAACAATCCTAATGAAGGATACAATAAATAACCCTAGCAGTTTATTGTTTGGCAGACTGATTTATTCACATATGATAGATGAAAGCATAAACATAATAGATATAAAATAAAATGAAAAATAAAACCAAAGGAGTTCCAGCAGGACTCTGAAGGAGTTTATCCCTTCTCTCCTAACCCTATAACTAAGAACAATAAAAATCTTAAAACTAAAAAGAAAGCATAGCCTAAACATAAATAGGATTTGTAGTCAGTCAAGGGCATTCTGGTAATTTGTGGTGGCTTATGGGCTTAAGTCGATCTTGAAACTAGTTGGGCATGTCATCTGGGATCACCATCGATCAACACTTAGGCTGCACCGTCGATCGACACTCATTCATCTTCTCGATGGCTTCCTCTCGCCAGACAGACATACGACTCTTCAGTAAATCAGCTATAACTTTAGATCTAATCGTCTGATGGATCTCAAACAGGTGGCATTGGAAAGATAACACAAAGATATATTTTGAGTCAAAATAGCAGCTCAATCGCACCATGGGAAGGTCTCCATACATAACTAAACATCTGACAGAGATGTGCAGTTCTGCACCTTCAAAGGCTCCAAATCACCAAAGTTCTCGAAAATGTTCCTTACCTGAAAACACTCTAAACCATACTACAAACCCATATAATAGATTCATTATAAAACATATACCATGGGTGAAAATAGGTAAGACCCATGGTATATCAAATTATGATTGATTTATTTAGTTGAATAAAAAAATGAAAGGTTAGTTTGGGAAATGCAAAGATAAAAGGTAGTGAGAAAAGAAGGGTATTGAGAATGATTTTAAGAGTGTATGGAGTATATAGAGTTATTCTCCTCCCAACTGATTACTAATTTGTAAAATCTTTATGTCAAAGAACTTATGACGAAAAAAAAATTATGGCAAGAACTTATGATTGTTTCTTTAGCCAACCTGGTGCTTCTTAAGTAAATAAATCCATTTTTCATTTTTGTCACAAATCATATATTATCATAATTCATATAATATCAGTTTCAGTTTAAAAAGAGTATTAATAGTGTGTCGTGATAGATTTATTTTCAATCTGCTATTAAAGATTAATTTTTCGATTTTGGTACATATAAATAGCAGTTACCTAGTGTTATCGTGAAAATTAGTAACCGAAAATAGAAAATCAAACATACCACCAATACTTTTTGACAGAGATCAGTTTTCTAGGTGCTATTTCAAAACTCCAAAGAAAGTTTGATCTTTTTGTCTGAATTGAACCAACTTGCGGATTGGGTTTTGTTGCAGAAGATATAGCTTCATAACACACATATAATTTGATGTGTGGTGTGTCTGATTTGGTTATGTTTACTGATAAAGTTTGAGTCTTTTTTCAACTTTACTCAAGTCGAGTATTGTTAGTGTTGTTGTCCATGTCTCACACGTTTTATGGTGGCAATGAGTTCATCTATCAGCTGAATATATATGTTATGAACTCCAAACGTGTGTTCAAAGGTATGATATATAATGGTTTTTTCTTACACTAAGAAATGACATTTTTGTAGTGTTTGAACTATACAAAAAAATTTGGCTGAATAACCCAAAACAATTTGGCTGAATAACCCTTTAGATGAAAAACTACCTGAAACACATGGCATTTCATAAATAGCCCAACAACTGAATTTCTCTCTGTAATAGATAATACCTTAATTTAAAAAAAACTGGTATTTCAGGAATGCATCACTCCTGAAACGATTAGCTAATACTCACCATCATATTACTGGCGAAGTATCATCTCTACTAGATCTCTGGTTAACAAATAACTAATCAAAAGGGTGAGATCATGATCATATATTTCAGTATAGAATGACCCTTGGCTTCCAACTATCGTCCAAGTGGTTCCCCAGGATATGCAGATCATACAACACATTCCATTAAGTCAAACCCCATTTGACCGACATAGGTGGGTGGCATTTTACGAATTATGAGAAATATACGGTGAAATCTGGATAGTGGAACGCGTATATCCGGATAGACAAAAAAATACCACCATTATATGGATCTATGGTTGCTGCTCTTAAGCTATTTTGCTGGAAAGTCCGATGTTATTAAAAAAATTAAGCATTTTCTTTGGAAAATAATATCAGGATGTATCGTGGTCAAGAAAAATTTATACACGAGAAGATTTAAAGGTGATATATGTTATCCCCGATGTGGAGCTCCAGAAGAATCAGTAAACTATGTGTTCTTTGAGTGCCCGTCGGCGATCTAAGTTTAGGCACTCTCACAGATTCCAATGAATCCAAACATCTTTTCAGCTCAATCACTCTTCACAAATATAGATCATGTGTATTGGAGAACCACTCCGTAAATGGAAAATCATCAATTTGCATGGAATTTATGGTATATCTGGAAATAAAGAAACAACAAACTTTTTAGCAATATAGATGTAGATCCCAAAAATACTCTTAAACTGGCAGAAACATAATCATTACTTTGGCTGGAGACACAAAATATAATTGTACAACGGGTTTCTCAAAATAGGGAGACTGAGTTCACACTACAAAAAAGTTGTATTGTTAGCACATTATGATAGCGTTGTTTTCTGAACTGCTATAAAAAAATCAAACTTTTCTGATTTTATATTAATAACAGTTTATTAACGTTGTTATGTACAGTAAGTAAGCGGGAAGAAAAAATCATTAATACCGCCAATATTTAGATGAAAATTAGACACGTGCCAAAACATTTTTTTCTCTTTTTCCAATAGCATATGATAGCATTGTTTTGAGAATTGCTTTGAAAAATGTAATAATCTTTGAAATCTTAAACCCTAAACATAATCTTTGAAACTTTAATCTTTTCATATAACCTGAAATTATCAACTTAAACTCAAAGTATTCCTTTTAATCTTAATTTTTAATTTCGAAAACACAAACCTTAAACTTTTACTCAAACTCTATACTCTAAACTCTATACTCTAAACTCTATACATAAACCTTATACTCTAAATTATTAATATAAACACTAACATATTGTATTCAACACTCTTACAATTCATACAATAACTCCAAATCTTAAATTAAAATTCAAAATATAGTTATTTTTAAAATTCATTCTCAAAATCTTAAAGTTAACCTTTAACATTACACTTCAAACCCTAAACTCTACATCTCTTAATATTAGTTTAAAATTTTTAAACTTAAACACCAAACTTTAATATAAACTATCAACTTATCATTTTCAAAATAAAATCAAATCTTACCCTAACTATAAACCCCATATATTTAAATTCATAAATTAAACTTTACATCTAATATTCTCTACTTAAATCTAAAATCTAAACAATAGATCTACACTCAAAATTTCAAAATAATACAAATTTTAAACCACACCCAATTATTTTTACTCAAATCACTCTAACATAAATACTAATTATTAAAAATTTATTCAATAATCAATTTACTTTATATTTGTTCACAATTTATTCTACTTTAAATTTAACTACAAGTAAATTTTCTAATTTTATGCCCAAATTTTATATTTTAAAACTTAAAATTAAAATTATAGACTACAAAGTATAAATTTTGAATAAAACATAACTTAAAGTAATTACAAACAAAAAAATACCAAATAAAGAAAGACAAAACAAAACAAAATAAAAAAGAAAGATAATATTCTTTTGGCCAATCAGATCCATATACAAGGATCACCTTCTCAGCTGTTGCATTACATTAAATCAAAGGCTGAGATTTATTCGTTTCTTTATTCCGTTTTTTCTCTGGCTCCCTCTCTCTCTCTCTGTAGATGTTCAAACCGAGTTCAGTCTACTATCAGTAAGTGAGTGACTGGACTTGTCTGTGGGTGTTTTCAAAGGCATTTTACTATTTATGAGTGGAAGAGCAAGTTTATTGATGAAAGAGTTTGTGTACAAATAAGGAAATAAAAGATACGATACGGCGTTGCTCGGAGAGCTCAGCCGTGAGAGTACAAGTCGGAAAAGTACAAAGAGGTGAAAACCCTAGTTCTAGCCACCTTGTAAATGAGTGCTCAATTTCGGAGCCCTCTTCTCGTCGTCTCCCCCTCTCCTTTTATAGCATACTCTGCTCTTTCAATGACCTAGGTCAGCATCCCGTAAAGGGCTTCTCGTTAATGGGCCTCCTGGTCAGCCCATTAAGGCGCGTATCACTCGGCTGCCTCTTGTCGTCTACTCACGGGGACAAGCGGAATCGGGCCGAGTCGAGGCGCAGCTAGTTGTTGGGCCGACCTGGGTCGTCCTTAAGTGGGTTGTCCTTGTTATTCGATGGGCTTTGAGGGATGGGGTGATCCACCTCCTACAAAAAATCCCCCCAGTCTATTGTCGAGTTGCTCGGCAAGTCGGGGATAGATTTTAGAATTTAGGGTCCATCGAGTAATGGGGTCAGGACACGGAGATTTCTTTAGGCATGACTCGGCGAGACGCCTGCTTCGCGGCTTAGCAGGGTCAGGACACGGAGATTGCTTTCAATTTTGTTAAGTACTACAGCGTTTGCGTGAGCGTTGGCTATAGGGGTAGTCGCTGCTGGAGTTGTTCTACCAGCGTTTTTTCGAGCTGCGACTTTATCTTTCATATTTCCAGACATCGTTTTGATCAAAAGTTTTGCGGTTAAGAGTAAGAGTAATCCGACCCCTCCTCCTTCTAGCGCAAAACTATGGGAACCGAAATTCACACCGTCGATTTCCGTAAAATAAGGAAACTTAGGAAAATCCTAATTTTCCAGGGACCTGGATCTCTGCGAGAGCCAACGACAAGTAACCAAATAAATGCGGAAAATATGAAAACGTGATAAAATGAATTTATAAAGAAAGTCGATCTTATTTCGAATTCGCGTAAGAGCGTTGCGATCTTTACAAGAGATTTACAAAGGCTTTGGCCGCAGGGGCCATCAGCGAGTTATCAACATAAAAACCCTAAACCTAGCCGAGTCGCAGCTCAATAACAAAAGACGAAAAATATAAGAAAAATAGAGTTTGATTGATTTCAGACTGAAACTTATGAAAGGCTGCCTACGTACACCTTTCGAGGATCAAGTCGAACGTAGTTCAATTGATAGATCTGGACAAGTGATCAAACTGCCTAGGCGAGTTCGTCTAGTGATTGAGTGCCAGTCATAGAAACCGAAATTGTCGAGAATGAATCCTAAGTTTCTAAGTGCAGAGAGTTCTAAGTCTAGAAAAGTTGTGAAAAATCTTCCCTTTCTTCTGTCCTTGGCCTTCTGCTTATATACTCCCTCCTTAGGCGGTTTAGTCCTTCCTTTTCGCCCAGATTCGAGTTTATCGAGAATCTTCCATTTATCTTGAAATTTCCATTTTTCTTGCGGAAATCTTCTATTTATCCTCAAACTTGACATTTATCTCCAAATTTGACATTTATCTTCTTTCTGTGAATAAATCATCAAACCATCGTCGCATCTTTGGGCTGGATTTCGTTTAAAGTCGCGAGTAGAATTTTATCGCGTTTTAGGACTTTCTGAGCCGTTTTGCGATAAAAACCGTTTTACGATTTTAGACAAGATCGTTTCCTGATACGATGCCGTTTATAGATAAGAATCTCGAGTTAATCGTATAGTTTGGCAATGTTTGATGTTTCGTTTAATCTTTGCCGTTTTCTACGATTTACTCGAGGTTTTACTAAAAACGCGCTTTTTACGATTTTTTATAAAAGATCTCGAGTTTATCGTATAATCAGTCAACGTTTGGTGTTTTCTTTGACCGTCGCCATTTTATACGATTTACTCGAGTTCTTCCGAGAAAACAAGACTTTATGGTTTTTATCGTAAAACTTGATTGATAGGACGGATCGAGATGAAACAGGAGACGTTTTGACCATGGTTCAGAACACGATCGAACCAAAGGACGTATGCTTCGTGTCGGGGATGCGGAGAGCAGGGATCGAACAGGTCAGCTCGACGTACGGCAACCTGAACCGGGAACGGTTCAGCTCGTCGTATGGCGAGCTGTTGTGGGACGGCCAGCTCGCCGTACGGCGAGCTGTCTTGGTCTAACCAGCTCGTCGTACGGCCGTACGGCGAGCTGAACCGGCTGGTTTGGCTCGTCGTACGTTGAACTGGTTCGGTCGAACCTGCCTGCGATTTATGGCGTATGCGGTTTTTTGCGGTTTTTCGCTTAACTTGGGCAGTCGTGTAATCGGCGATTGTTTCGTTCATTTTTCCGAGATGACGATCTCCAAATTTTTTTTGTGGATTTCCTTTGTTCGGAAAGTCCTTAGAATTTTATAAAACAACATCTCGTGTTTTATAAAACGTATTTTTATTCTTGCAGAAAATTTTAGCCATTGATTCCGTCGTGACCGATTTTGACACCAACAGTAAGGATGGGCCTGCGGAGAAAACTTACGCAAGAGGAAAATGGGAAAGACATCGCGACTGCGTCGAGTCTGGCCAGGGATGAGACGACCAACGAACCCTTAGAGGACTTTGATTTAGTGCACCATAACGCACTAAGGGACATGGATGGACTTAGTCTATCTCAAAGAGTTCTCGTCATGGATAGCGAGAGAGAACTCTTATGTGAGGATGCGGGAAACGACGCGGCGAAGATGTTGAATGATCCTCGTATCAGGCAACCTCAACCGTCGCAAAAAAATTCCAACCGATCTCGTCGAGTAAGCTCCAACCAACCTCGACGAGCAAATGCTAATCGACCGGTGCTGGTGTGGTACGAATCTGACAACGCAAAACAAGTGAGGGAAGAAGGCCTTCCTCCCGCCCCGACTCGTTATTTGGGAGAGGGGGTTTTCGAGAGAGGATCTGTAATTCCACGGGAATTGTTGCGTCCCGCTAAGGTGGCTGGTCATTCGTGGACAAACATATTCGCAACAGAGTCAACTGTTATTATAATCGAAAATCTGCTCATGGCCCAGAATGCAGTTGGCGTAACGTATCTGATCTTCACTGCCAATCAACTTATCCGTGGTCGCCTCCGATCAGTTATCTGTGGGTGTATGAATCTTACTTCGGGAATGACACCAGACTTTGGTTCCCGATCCCTCGCTTGATCACCTCTTACGTCTCTCGTCGTGATGTGGCCATTAGTCAGATGGTAAATGGGTCGTTTCGTATGGCGGTCGCGTTGATGGTCATGGCTGCCGAGATCGGCTTTTCTCTGTGTTGTAGCGCGTTTTAGGAGTTAACGTCTATAACCCCTTTGGATCACGGCCTCTACTCGGAGAAGATGAGGACAAGTTACAACGTCAGCACTGGTCATCCGATTACGACGCTGAACTGACATCGTCGATACTTCTTCATCAAGAGTTATGAATATGCTTTCGTCGAGCCCCCGTGCGAGGAGTTTCATACTTATAGGAATTGGCAAACTGGTAGATTGCTTGTCTTGATTTTCACACATCTCGTCTGATCTAACTGTTCTTTTTGTATATTTTTGCAGTTGACCATCCGTTCTTCTCATCCGGCGTCCGAGAGAAATTTTACTCCAACGCTCTAGCATTAGTCGAACACGGAATTGGCAAACTAGCATCGGGCGTCCGAGGAGTTTCATACTTATAGGAATTGGCAAACTGGTAGATTGCTTGTCTTGATTTTCACACATCTCGTCTGATCTAACTGTTCTTTTTTGTATATTTTTGCAGTTGACCATCCGTTCTTCTCATCGGGCGTCCGAGAGAAATTTTACTTCAACGCTCTAGCATTAGTCGAACACAGACATCAACGGTGGCCCGAGATAAACGAAGAGAGGATACATCAAGCTTTGAATCACATCGATCAAAGTAAGCGGTCGCTCTCCTCGTCTCGTCATTTATTTTTTGACAGTCTTCTTATTTGCGTTGCCTTACACAGGTGATTGGGATTACAAGCTTCCGTGTGAGGGTCTAACGAGTAAGAAGAGATCGGTCCTTTTCTCGAGAGAAGAGCAACGAGTGATCAACCAAGCGTTCACGATGAAAGATCTTCCTTATCTCACTAAGGTTATCAAGCACAAACGAGGGAGTCCTCCCAAGGTGCCGCACTGATGAACATGATCGACGTCTTCGATCTTGGAGGAGGAGTGCCGTCTGGTGAGGTGTTTCCCCCTCTTGCTGATAACACTATTACGGATACACCCGACCCATCGGTTGGGGGTTTTAAAAGGTCGCGGGTTGAAGAGACCGAGGATCAGGTCGATGGACTTGATGTGGTTGACGACAATCTGTCTACAGACCCTCCTGCCAAGAAAATGAGGAAGAAGAAGAAATCTAAGTCTGTCGAGGATGCATCCGGGTCGAAGGATGCTCCAAGCCTTCAAGACGACACATACGTCGGTCGACCCACTGAAAAGGAGGTTGACGAGGATTGGGACCCCGATGCGTGAATCCGACAATTGAAGACCCTCCAGCTGAGCAGGACATCGTTCTTCCAGATGGTTCAAAGAAGAAGAAGAAGGGAAGTAAGAAGAATAAGAATGCAAAAAAGGAGAAGGTCGACTCCGAGGTAGGAGTGCCGGACTCCGTGGGAACCAGCCCTTCGACTGATCGAGCTCATGTTCCCGATCCAAGGGTACTCCCGACAGTCGATCAATTGTTCTTTCGAGACGCTTATTTGGACGTTGCTTGGCTTAAGGAGGCGGTAAGTCGTTCATTCGGTCAGTTTTTCTTTGATGGTGGTCGTCTCATCTTTCACCATTTAAGCCACAAGTTTCTTTTTGTTTGCAGGATGACGATGGCGTGAATGCCTTGGTCGGGAAATACGATACCGAGCTCAAATCGACGTATGTCAGTCTCGGGGAGGCTCAAGACACGATCGAGGCTGAGCGGAAGCGTTCTGCCGCGCTTGAGGCTTTGATCGCGTACTCGGAAAACATAAGGGCTGAGGCAGTTAATCGGGCCGAAGATCAGGCGAAGGAGCTCAAGGGCGTTTCCAAAGAGCTGAAACTGTTAAGGCTGCGTCCGCTGACCTTGAAAAGGAGAAAGCTGAACTTGAGCTGAAGATGGCTAATGCCATCAAAGAGAGAGATGATGAAGCCAATCATCTGAGGGGATCTCGGCTCATTGAGGTCACTCGTGAGCGAGCGAAGGTTCGAGCCGAAATGGCGAGAAAGGCTAACGCTCGTTTCGAACGAATCAAGGCCCGTGAGGAAAAGTTGGAGGCCTACGATGACGTGCGATGTCTCTTGAGCCAAGCTTTTGGGATGCGCAAATAATTGGAGATTCTTAAGGAAGAAGAAAAGGCGATTCCGCAGGCGAAGATAGACTATTTTCTGGAAGAAGAGAAAGTCCGTAAGGCGGAGGCGAAAGGCTTTACCCTGGGTCGCCTGATCAAGGCGATTACTGTTTATCTCCACTGGTGCTGAGCTCAAGATATGTTGACGAAATGGTTCTCTCTTACTTCTTGGCCGGTTATGAGAAGGCCCCGGGTGCTGGATTCGATCCGAGCGGATCAAACGTGAATCAACTGGATCCCGAAGTCACTGCTCGGCTTCGCTCTCCTTCTAACTCAGGTCGCATCTGGCATGTCTCCGACTCTTCTGAGGAGCTTGACATATCAGGTCTCGACGCTTCCGAAGGTGGCAAGGACAAACCTCTCAAAACTGGTAAGGCCCGAGCCAACAAGGAGGATCTGAAAGGACATCAGAGCACGGGTTATCAGGTTACGAGTCGTCAAGCTTCCTCGACTAATGCTTCTCGGGTTCGAGAGACGAATAATCGCGATGACGGTGACGATGCCGCAGTTTCTAAGGAGTAATCTTCTTGTTGTAATAACATTTTCTGTTCACTTCATCTGTGGAGTTATTCCTGGCTTTTGATTATGTAGTTGTATGAAACTTTAAAACCATTTCGATATTTTCCTCAGGGGATTTTTGTCTTTTTATGAACCTTGGACTTGGTTAATCTTTGCCTTAGCATATTTTTTGTTGAGTTTAGAGTTTTAGTTAGTATCCCCAGGCGGGTGTTCGTCTCGGGATTTTTAAATTTAAAGGGCTTATCAGAGCTCGTTAGTCTCTAAAGTAATTCCCGTTTTAAATTTAAAACTCTTATTCAGGCCATTGCTCGGAATAGTAGAATTGTTATCCGAGTTCAACCTTTCCATCTCGTTTACGTATTGCACGTTGGTTAGGCATGACCTCGACTGTGCAATAACGTTGAGATTACATTTAACTTAGGCCGACAAGGGTTTCAAATTGTCGCGAAGTAATTCCATAGAGCTTACATCGGCCGATCCCTACTCTAAAAATTATCACAAAATCGAACTTGGTCGTCTCTTCTTTAGTCGGAGTTGACTGTGCCTGATCAGGGCATTCTTTGACGAAGTTATGCGAGTGCCAGTACGTGGTCGGTGGTTCCTTCTCATACTGGGAAGCTGGGTTGTAGGCATCATGATGGTATTTTTTTTAGGTTATAGCTGGACCGGTTAAGGTTGCCTACGTAGCTTGGAAGAGGATCAAGCCATCCATAGTTCGATTTTGCCGAGCAGAAGTGATTGTTGTTAGTTCATCTGCTCGGCGAGTAAAAGTGGCTGAAGAGCGCATTTACTCGGGTTTTTTATTGGGTTATAGCTGGACTGGTTAAGGTTGCCTACGTATGCGGGGGATCAAGCCATTCGTAGTTCGATTACCCGAGCAGGCAACCGTGAGGAATTCTGCTCGGTGAGCTAGAGTGACTGGGAGTCACTAGCTCGTTTTTTTTTTTAAGAAGCGAAGAGTTGCTCATGCGGCGTAGTAGCGCCTGAGATGCATTGAGTTCCAAGCATGCGGCACTGGCTCGTCAGTTGAAGTTTCCAAGTGATAGACGCCGGGTTTAACGACTTTGACGATCTTGTATGGGCCTTCCCAATTGGCGCCGAGCTTGCCCGCGTTCGGTTCCTTCGTGTTGTCAAAGACTTTGCGCAGAACTAAGTCTCCCAGTTCTAGTGGTAGGGAACGAACTTTTCTGTTGTAGTAGTTCTCGATCTGGTGCTGATAGTTCTGGATACGGAGTAGGGCTTTGTCTCTTCTCTCCTCGATAGCATTGAGAGCATCGAGGAGCATATTGCTGTTAAGTTTGACGTGTTCTGGCATCCTTGATCGTCGTAGGCTAGTGACATTTACTTCGGCTGGTGCCATAGCTTCGACCCCGTAAGCGAGAGAGAACAGTGTTACCTTCGTTGCTCCTCGTAGCGTTGTTCGGTGCGACCAGAGGACTCCGTCCAGTTCGTCGGCCCAGAAAAATTTCTTTAAGTCGAGTCGCTTCTTGATTCTGTCAATGATTGTCTAGTTCGAGGACTCGGCCTGGCCATTGCTCTGCGGGTAGCGAGGAGTGGAAATGTTTAGTCGGATCCTCCACTTATCACAAAACTCGCGAAACTTCTGCGCGATGAACTGAGAGCCATTTTCCGTGACGATTTCATAAGGTAGTTTGTGGCGTCATATGATATTCTTCCAGACAAACTTTTGGACTTCCCTTTTGGTGATCGATGCATAAGACTCGGCTTCGATCCACTTCGTGAAATAGTCGGTAAGCACCAGGATGTAACGCTTCTGTCGGGATTGGGGCATTTGTCCGATGATGTCAATCGCTCAGCGCATGAACGGGTAAGGCGCTGTCATCGTTTGCAGTGCTTCGGTTGGGCAGTGGATCGTCGAGGCGTGTCGTTGACACTTATCTCATTGTCATGTGAACGTCTCGCAGTCGGTAATCATAGTTGGCCAGTAAAATGCCCAAGCTTTTTACTTTCAAAGCGTGTGCTCACCCGCCTGAGTGGTTTCCTCCGGCTCCTTCATGCGTCTCGGCCATGACGAGATATGTCTCTTTGCCATGGATGCATCGGAGAAGAACTTTGTTCGCTGTCCACCTATGGAGTACGCCATTGGTGATGACGTAATTCGCGCTGCGCGCCTTGAGTCGTCGTGCCTTCCACTTTTCCTCGAGAAGTTTTACATGGGCGAGGAAAGCGATCAGCTCTGTCCTCCAGTCGGGTATTGCTTCGTTGGATTGCTCGATTACGAGAACGAGCGCCACGTTGGTATGCGGCTCCTCGGCTCTTAAGCCGATACTCAGTTTATCAATTTGATCGATGGGGATTGTTCTTTTGACTTGGTCTCAGAGTTTGCTTCCCAAGGCCGCCAGAGCATCGGCGCATACGTTTTCCCCATGGGGAACTTTCACGAGTTTGAATAACTCGAATTCCTTGGCGAGATCCTGGACTACCTTCAGATAGGCGTCCATGCGTTCTTTCCGTGTATCGTAATCGCCAATGAATTGACTCGTGACGAGCTGTGAATCGCAGTAAGCACTCAGTCTATTTGCCTGGACGGCTTTGGCTAAGCACAACCCAGCGATGAGTGACTCGTACTCGGCTTTGTTGTTGGAAGCGGCGAAGCCTAGTCGGAACGATTGTCTGATAACCTCGCTGGTTGGGGACTGCAACTGGACCCCTGCGCCAGATCCTTTGTTTGTCGATGAACCGTCGACATGCAGAATCCAGTTATTGCTCAACAAGATTAGGTCTTGTGTAAGTTTCAGAGGTAACTCGATCATGAAGTCGGCTAGGACTTGTGATTTGAGTGCCGTTCGGTTTCGAAAGACGATGTCATGCTCGCTGAGTTTGATTGCCCACTTGGACAAACGTCCTGATTCGTTGGTGTTCTGCATGACGGTACGGAGGGGCTGATCGATCAGTACTTCGATTTTATGCGACTGGAAGTAAGGTCGCAGTTTTCTTGCCGCGGTGAAAACTGCCAGAGCCATCTTTTCGAGCGTTGGGTAACGCATCTCGGGATCCGTCATACGTTTGCTGGTATATAATATTGGTTTTTCCTCGCCTCGGTCGTCTTTGACGAGTACACTGCTGACTGCGATCGGCGAGACGACTATGTAAAGGTAGAGCGTGTCCTCGGGTTTGGGCTTGGCCAAAACCGGTGGATCAGTAAGATAGGCCTTTCATTGTTTGAAAGCTTCTTCGCATTTTTCGTCCCAAGTGAATCGCTTATTGCCGCGCAATAACTCGTAAAATGGAAGGCCATTGTCATTAGATCGTGAGATAAAACGGCTGAGAGCGGCGATTCGTCCTGTTTATCGTTGGACTTCTCGACTGCTCTTTGGGCTAGGAAGATCGAGGATCGCGGAAATCTGCTTAGGATTCGCCTCGATTCCTCGCTGCGTTACGATGTAACCGAGAAATTCTCCCGAGGTGACACCGAAGGTGCACTTCGCGGGGTTTAACTTCATTCCATATTGGCTGCATGCAGCGACTTCACCAGCATGTTATTGATGTATATTTCCATTTTTTGCCGAGTTTGTCGACGAACATCTTATTGACTAGACGTTGGTACGTCATGCCGGCATTTTTCAACCCGAAGGGCATGACCTTGTAGCAGTATGTTCTTGTATCGGTAATGAACGCGATTTTCTCCCGGTCATCGGGATGCATCGTGATCTGATTATACCCAGAGAATGCGTCCATGATTGTGAGGAGTTCGTTGCCGGCTGTTGATTCGACCAACCGATGTGTGGGAGAGGAAAGCTATCCTTGGGGCACGCCTTGTTAAGATCCGTGAAATCCACACAAATGCGCCACTTCCCATTCTTTTTCTTTACGACAACCAGGTTTGCTAGCCACTCAGGGTATCGTACCTCGGCAATCGATCCGGCTGCGAGCAATCGCTCGACTTCTTCATTGACGGCTTTTGACCGTTCTGGACTGAGTTTTCGACGTTTCTGTCGGATGGATTTGAAGGTGGGATCGACGTTGAACTCGTGGGAGGTGATTTTCGGGTCGATTCCTTTCATGTCCGAGGTGGTCCACGCGAAGGCTGATGCGTTTTCCTTAAGAAGGCTCCTATTTGTACAATCTTGCTGGGGTCGTTATCGTCTATTTTCACTTCGAGGATTTCGTCCTTCTGGGGGTATATCTTGTGAATGGGCTTGGCAACTGCATTGATCCGAGGGACAGATTGTTGAGCTTAACGTTGGCGACCAGAAGATCGTGCGCGGCCTGTTGATCGCCTCGTAACGTCTTGATCCGTCCATCATTTCCGGGAAACTTGACACATTGATGGTACGTGGAGGAGATTGCTTTCATCGAATGGAGCCACGGCGTACCGAGTATAATGTGGTAAGGTGCCTCAGTCGTGATGACAGAGAACTTGACCATGCGAGTGACTCCTCCGGCGTAGACTGGCAATCGGATAGTGCCGATCATCTCCTCTCACACTCTGTTGAATCCGGTTAAGGAGTGGTTGGACGGTTTCATGAGACGCAAGTCGACTCCCATCTTTTCCAAAGTTTTCCTGAACATAAGATCGACTGAACTGCTGGTGTCGATCAGTACTTTGGTTACTTCGCAGTCTCTGATGCCTAGTTCGATGAGGAGTGGATCATTGTGCGGCATATGGACTCTGAGAGCATCATTTGCTGAGAACGTGATCAAAGGATCATTCTTGGGTACAAATGGCCACTTCTGTGAGGTCTTTGCTTGGCGCTGATGAGCTTTGACTGAACAGACCGAGTTCCCACACGGGGGCGAACCTCCCATGATAATGTTTGCTCGCTTGCCTTGGATATACGAACGCAGGTCGTGGGATGAGGGCGCGACCGTCGCTTGCTGTGCTTGGTTATCTTTGTTCGCGTTGAGCTTTTGTCGCAGATCATGGATCTTCGGCTTGCCAAGTTTGAAGCGGAGTTCGGCAATCTTTGAGTTCTACTCCTCAAATCGATACCGTCTGGGGTAGAGCTGCACACGTCTGGATCATCTAGGATCCCAGGTTGCACGGATGTCGGGATGGTGACCTTATCTCCTGCTCTGGTGGGATCTGATGGCGCTATCTCGGTTGTGATGTTTCTTCGCTTCAGCCTGCGTCGTAGGTCTACAGGACTTAGACTGTCCCGCTCGGTAAGTCGCTTGTTGATGTGCACGCACAGATCATCTCGGAGAGTTCTGTTTCCTCGTCTGTCGGTTAGTTCGGGTGCGCGAGGATGACTTTAACCCTTCGTCGATTCCTCGGCTGCTCTTCGTCGGCAGACGAATCTCCCTTCTCTTGCGCTTTGGGAGCGTTCTCCTTGGTATTCGTCTTCTGCTCGGCTCGTGAGGTTTTGCCCTGAGATTTTTGAGTCTTTTTGTCTTTATTTTTACTCCAGTTGTTGTTCTTCGGCTTCGTCTTGGGGGGCTCAATCTCCAACTTGCCGCTGGCGAGTGACGAGAGGAAATGCTCATATAGGATTTTATACTCATTCGTGTCATGTTTCTTGCTTTTGTGATAGGAGCAGTATTTCTCTGGTTCTTTGGGATTTGACCCTGATGCTTCAGATGCGCCTGGGTCTTTTGCTTGTTGTCTACCCTGTCCCAGTGGTTCCATCCTTTTGCTCTGACCACGACTGTTGAACCTGGGAGGTTGTCCTCGTCGACCATGTAAACGAAGCTTTTCTTCGGGTTTGTTTTGTCGTTGGGGGCGTCCTGTCGCGGCTCCGGACGGGTGTTGTTGCTCTTAGACGACGTTTTCTTCGTTGCATTCTGCTTGCTGATGATTGCTTTGGTGTCTTCTTCCATACGGATGAAGTTGTTGGACCGAGCAATGGCGTCAGAGAGGGACTTGGTCGGGTGACAGTACATGTCATCTTGGAAGTTGGAGTGCACGTACAGGGTGTTCATGAGGGCGTCTACGGTGATGCTGTCCGAGACTTTGACTTTGGAAACGATGCCCTTAAACTTCGCCATAAAGCTGCGAAGGCTCTGCCCTTGTGCCTGGGAAAGGTTCCAAAGATCCGAAGTGGTGGCTTCCTCGCGCGTGAACATTATATAGTTCTTTAAGAACACAGATGAGAAGTCGTGAAAGCTGTCGACAGATTTTTCCAGCAAGCCAGTAAACCATGTGAGGGCCACGCCGGTTAGACTTTCGACGAAGAGTTGACAGAAGCCAACGTCTTTTTCTTCGTCGAAGAAGTTTTGTCCCCTCATCACGATGTTGAAGGATGTGATGTGGGTCGTTGGGTCCGAGAGACCATCGTAGGTCGGCAAGCGGATCTTGTCCATTTTGCGGAGCCTCAGTTGGTTATCTTGCTAGTGAACGGAGTTCGAAGAGTATCCGCGAGGACGCTTTCGATGAGCGGGGCAGAGGTCTTGACTCCTTGGATCTTTGAGTTTATGTTGAGGAGGGCTTACTTGAGAGCAGTGATTTCCTGGATAGTTTGCAAATCTGGGCTACTTCCCGGTTGCACAGGTCGTCCAGGAGTCCAGTCAGCACGATGGACTGGTTAGCCGGACTAGGGATAGTGTTTGTGTTGAAGAGAAATCGTTGTGCCGTTGAAAGGTTGCCTCCAGCACCATTAGGGTTTGTGAGTATGGCGGCGATAGCTGCGAGGTGCTCGTTTGTTGCCTTCTGAGATTCGTCTTGGACATCTATGACGGAGTCGACGAACGTCGGAGCGAGTGGTACGGCGGTGTTCAGGGTTGGTGCTATGGCATCCCCCTCTTCGCCGGAAGTTGAATTGTTACTCGGACTCATTCTTATGTTGACGCTACTTTGTTAGGCCCCATGGTGGGCGCCAACTTTTCGAACCAAGTTCGGTCTACTATCAGTATGTGAGGGACTTAGCAGTTCATACTACGCTATCAAAGACATATATAGTGGTTTTCCTGTGCTAAAAATGAAGGGTTTTTTTTGTAGTGTCACAACCTTACCTTCCATTCCAGGCAGATGGTGTTTTACAAATGGATCCTGGAAAGATCATGATAGGTATTCGGGACAATGCTGGTATAGCATTTTGTTTTGATGGATTAATAGGAGCAAGAAACACCAGAGCTAGTCTTTCACCCCTTCACTCAGAAGTAGAAGCGCTCATCTGGACAATAGAATGCATGAGGAGCTAACATCAACTTCATGTCACATTTGCAACGAATTGTTCTCAATTGGTGAAAATAGTTTCAAAACAAGAAGAATAAACAGCTTTTGCAAGTTATATAGAAAATACCAAGACACTGAAAGAAAGTTTCCACACCTTAAATCCCAATCATATACCAAGAACGATGAATTCAAGTGCGCGTAGCCTTGCACGCAGTGCCAAGACACAACTGTTTTTTATCGTCCATATAGATGCTGAGTTTCCATAAGTTTATATATGTCGATGTCAAAAAAAAAAAAAAACTTAGCTATACACACCGATTAATTTGAAATTTTCTTCTTTGTTTTATTTCCAATTTTTTTGTACTAATCATATTTAATGTTATACTAGGGTTATAACATTTTATCGCATAAATGGTAAAATCCCAATAATTAGGGGTGGGACGGATCGGATACCCGGGGTATTTTGAGATATCCATATCCGGATTTGGCGGATCGGTAAAATTGCTATCCGGATCCGGACTCGGGCCCTCCGGATATCCATGGTCCGGATATTTGTACTAAAACTCGAATACCCGCGGATATCCGGATCTGTTTTAAAAAAAAAAAAATCAAAATTAAACTAAAATTTAAAAATCAAGTATTTATTTATTCTTTTAAAAACTATTATTTTGCAAAAAGTTAAAATAAAAGAATATAATTTAATAATAAAATTGAGTTTTTGTTATTTTAAATGAAAATATATAATATACCTATATAAATATAATTATATTTAAATATTTTAAAAATATTTAGTGGGATCGAATCCGGATCCGGATATCCGGACTAAAAATTTCACTATCAGGATTCGGATCCGGATTCGCCGGATCCGTAATATCACTATCCGTTTTTCAGAGAGGATCGAAACGGATCCCGGATCGGATCCCAGATCAGATAGCAGATAGCGGATATTAAGTCCCACCCCTACCAATAATGATGAGACAAGACGCCTATAATTTAAACATAATTGAGTATCTCCATTCCACAGTTATTTATTTTCTTCTATAAAAAAAAGAATTTTAAATTAGATATAGATTCATCTTCATTGTGTTTTATAATATATGAACTGGAGATAAATTATATTTTTAGAGTTTTTAGATTACACCCAATCCCACTCTATTTTTCAATTTAAAATAGAGTTTAAAATAAAAATATTCTAACTCCACTATATTTTCCACTCTATAATAATAAAATAAAATAGATCTACTCTATATATGAAGTAATCCATTTTTTTCTCGTTCATCACCATATTTTTCATTTTAAAATAGAATATTACTGATATAGAACTAAACTCTATTATAGAATTATTTTATCTTGAAGCAAAAAATAGAATGATCCATTGGAAATCTATTATACAATTCTGTGTTTCTCTCCCTTTCAAGCATGCCACGTCGGATTACACATAGACAAGTCCACGTAGGACTGATCCCTTCTTCCGCATTTACGTCTTATTCTGTTTGGTTTTGGGCCTTAGCGCATAGCAGGCCCAACAAAGCTGAGTTCCCCTAACCCTAATGCGGCATCAGCAAGGAACAAAAGTCGTCTCTCCTCTTCCTTGGACGGAGGCTTTTGCGATTCTTCTCATCATCTCAAATCGCAAGTTTTCGTGATTAATCACCTTCATTCGCTCCTCCACTACGTTGGCAGCCTTTGTTCAAGCTCTTACTGGAATTTATTGAGAGCCTTCTCGGCTTCCCCAAAGGTATCAACATTGTCGACAAGTTCCAGTAGCAATCGGAGCGGTTCCACACCGAGATCTTCAAGGAGACGGTCACCAAGGTCGATTTCTCCTCGAGGCTGTTCAAGCTCTTCACCGATTCAAGGATGTGGTCATTCATCGTATCTTGAATAGTTTCTAAAGGTATTCTTTTGTCGTTGTTGTTGTTACTGCAGTGAATTTATCAAAGACAAAAAAAACGAAAGGGAGAGAGCACAAAAGAGTATTGTTAATTGAATCAGAGAGGCTGTCGAGAAATATAATTCTGAATATGTTTTCTCTTTTGAAAACATGAGAAATATCATGTTCAAGGAGTTCAGACAACAGTTAACACAATGGAAAGTCAGTTTCTTTACTTTAAAAAAAATAAAAATTGTAAATAATGAATAGATGGGTGTTGCTTGAATGTAATAGATATTATTATATGTTAATACATTTCTTTGATTTGTAGTTTGGTTATTGGTCCAGGTTCTTTCTCGGCCAGAACCTATGTGATGAAGGTTGCTCTTGGTCATTCTGCTTCTAATGAAATCCGTAATGCCATCTTTAAAGCCTCCAAGGTTGTGTACCATCATTCTTCAGGTTTGAAGCAGGCCGGCCTTGAGGCATGCCTAGTGAAACATTCGCCTTAAGCCCCCAAAATTTTTGAAGAAAATTATATAAGTATAGGCCCCCAAGAAATATTTTCAGGCCTCCAGACCCCCAAAATTTCAGGACCGGCAGCATAAGTGATTTTCTTACTCGAAAACGTTTAGCAATCCGTTAACTTTTAAAAATTGGTTTGACTGATAATATGTCAGAGCTGGCCTGATACAGTGGTCATTGTCATTCAAAGACATATTTGCTGATAGCTTTCTTCTTCTTTGTTGCCAGCGTGTTCTAGACATATCAATGTTTTTTAAGAGCTAATGTGTTGTGATTTAAATAGTACTCCAACTCCAATGCTGTCGTTTTTACGTTGGTTGTGGAGAAAGAGGAAATGAAATGGCTGAGGTATGCCTCTTCTCCTTCTGAATATACCTATTCGTCACATACATAATACTAAATTGGTCTGATGGTTTCTCATAAATTAGGTGCTTATGGACTTCCCACAGTTGCAATGACGTTGCCTGATGGTCATGAGGAATCTGTCATGAAACGTATAACATTGGTTGCCAACACCACTAACATGCCCCTGTGGCTGCTCGTGAAGCTTCAATCTACACAGGTAATTTTCAGGCATGGAGGTTTAATAGTTTTTGAAGAAGCACATATCACATCTTCTATTGACATAAAGCACATAGAAATTTTTTTAATATTTTTTTCTTGGTAATGTGACTCCAGGAATTACCATCCCTGAATACTTTAGAGATATGGGAAAGAGTGTTAGTATGATGGCAGACTCAATTTCCCGTTGTGCAGAAGCATTGAGACAAATTTTAGGAAAGCTTGTAATAGCTTGCTTCTCAATTTTCTGTATGTATTTTTGTGTTGTCCTGCTACTCCTTTTCTCAGCTTCTTGACACCTCTTTGTTTGGTTTTCTAGGCTAAAAATAACAGAAGAAAAGTATATTAAACAGTTTCTTGTGTTTGAAGTAACTGTAAAAAAAAACAAAGACAACAATATAAAAAAACTAATAGAAGTACAAAAGTGACTTTCCTTAGCTACTAAACTTGAAATATTATTTAGGAAATCATAACTAAATTTTACAGATAGCATGGTTTATTTATTATTCAAATAAATTAGCATATACAAAATTTAGCTAATATGCATATTTTTATTTAATAAAAATTTATACGAAACATTTACTCTAACTATTTAAACTATTTTTTAATTTTCATTCCGCCTGTAGGGCGAACCGGCCCTAGTGGAATCATGTATATGTTAATTTATAAAGAATGATGTAAATATATTATTAATGGTAGGTTCTCTCATCCAGTTTTTCATAATAAAACAATTTTTCTTTAAAACTACGAGAGCTAGAAAGTATTTTGGAATCTTTAAAACAAACCTAAGAAACTTTCATGGATGTCCTCATGACCATCATTTCTTTTCCATAACCTCAAGACCTACCAGACCCTTTTTTATCTTTGACTATTCCTTTCATTTCCATTCTCACCTTTGTAATTTTTTTCATTTCCACCAGCTTGGATCAAGCGTTGTTGTGCTATGTAGTATCACCGTATTTTTCTCATCTCTTCTTCGGCCATAGACTGCAAGTATTACTCCATCTCACACCATCGACTTAGTTCGTCCCACACCGCTGTCTCACACAGTATCACGCCGTCTTCCCACATGAACTCACACCGATATATCATGCCACCATATCAAATATCCTCACTCTACTGTTATTGGAGTTAAAATCTGTTCTATCGAGATTAATGGCCAAGATTTTAAGTTGACAAGGAAGAATTCATCAAAGTGTACTAACCAGAAATGCTGAGATAACTAATCTGCAGATGTCATGCCTACCTAAGGGCCATGCTAAAGTTGTACAAAATAGCCATCACATAACTTTATCCGACAAACATAACAAAATATTTTTTCTACAAAATAAGAGTTTTCGAGACCACTTTCGTATAACCAACTAAACAAAGGACTTAATGCAACAGTCTTTCTTTCAAGAACATTTTACGGAAGACTTTCGTAAAACAGAACTAAATAGTATTTACGAAATAATCTTCTGAAAAATACTAAACAGTGTTTGTAAAACTAAACTTGAAGAATTTTTACGAAAATCTCTTCGGAAAAACCAAACAAGACCACACAAAACGATCTTAAAAAAATTAAGTTGCACTACATGAAATATCGGCATTAGTAACACAATGAAATTAATACCATATGGCTTTTGTAGTGTTTCCATAAACGTTATGCCAGCCGCATTTATAATAGACCCCTTTATCGTAGCGTTTTTATAATGCTATGATAACTGGACATATTGTAGGGTTAATCGTCAATTATAGAATCTCTTTTCATTTGATTTGTGCTGTGATGTACCTTTTATGATTTTTTAGTGCTATAAAATAGTTTATAATGACACATATATAATGCTATTTTCATAATATATATGTTGCAATAAGATTAATAAATATAATTTACTCTAATAAAACACAAGTAAATCATAATATACTTTTCCACTGAAGATCCAAAACATACAAAATCAATGCATGAAAACATGAACTCCAAGAGAATATGTAACCATCAAACCTAGTTGTAAACAAAATCAAAGAACAAGTTAAAGTAACTTAATACTAGTAAAAAGCTTTCCGCTCCTTGGCTTCTCCTTCTCAATGTCCTTCAAGCAAATATCTGAACACACATGTAGTATTTTCAGTACAAGAAAATAAGAGTATTGTGATGGAATTTTTAGTCACAATAGAAAAGAATCCGTAGCAATATGAACATTATGACGTTTTTGTTACGCGAAGAAGAGGTTTGATGCGTATAGATCTCTTTGGAAAGACACCGTGATGAGATTTGGGGGAATGTCGAGTCGCTGGTGGTTAACATATAAACTCGTTATGAACATTGTGGTCTTTCTAATACCATAAATGGAGACACAAGATTCAGTCATATTCGTCACAATGGTAACATAAAAGTTAGTCACAATTACGTCATTGTTCTTGTGTCGATTATTTTCGTCTTATTTATGTCACTAAATGTGACAACTATTAGTTACAAAAAAAATGGTCACATTAGTGTGACAAAAAAGCTACTCTTTTATGACAAAAGAAATTAGTTACGAAATAGTCTTTATAGTGTCACAAATATGTGACGAAACATTTTAGTCTCAACAAATAGTAACAGTAGCCTTCTTTTTTTTTGCAGTGTTTTTGCCATATTTTTCCTTATTTCTCTCTTCTCTAAATATTTTTCTCTTTTTTAATCCAATGAATTAATGATGCTGACGCAATCCGTTTTGTTCATCCTCTTACTGTATTTTTTCTTTCTTTTAACAAAGTGTAGGCAAATAATGGGGTCATTGGAAAATTTTCATACCACTTGCTTCCAGCAATGTGTGATCATTTTCTTTACGAAGGGTCATAGGAAATTTTCTTACCCCTCTGCATCTTTAAGGAAATCATCTCAATTTTTGTTTCTAGATGTCGAAGAGAGAGAAAAGGAAAAAAGATACACACATACTTTACTTTCCAGACTTGCAAGAGAAATCTTATCTTGTGTATAACAAGCCCTAAAGCAAGCATGAATTGATTAGGTTGGAGGCCAGCTTCGATTCCTTCAAGCATTCTAAGCAAGTGTGGATATTACTGGCAGGTGATCCAGTTTAGTATTTCTTTCTAGTACACTCTGCAATCAGTAAATCTAATAATGATGCTAGACAATGGTTAGATAATAAGTATTGGGAAATAAATCATAAAGACAAAATTTAATAAGGAAAATTGGTATACCTGCTCGCTGGTGGTGAGTGTCGATTGGCACAGTTAAGTGTCAACCGACATTGATCAGGTGTCGCTCAATCTCGGTGCAGTCATTGTCCTCGGATTTGTTTTTTTACCTGAAATAAAAATACGGAAAATCAGTAAAAACTAACATTAAAATAAATTTAAAACTTACTAAATGGGTTGGCTCCCATGAAACGCTTCTTTATAGTCTTTAGCTTGACATTTTGGTGGTTTTTGGGCTAGTATGGAGGTAATGGAACACATATTGGAAAACAAGTATCAGCATCTTCTCTGCTCATATCCAACCAGGTGACTACACAACTTCTGATGACTTCTTCTACTTCGGTTTTGTGCTCTTGATGTCTCTGAATAATGTCATGTTTGTAATCCATTTTTAGATATAGCTCTACATTTGCTCAACCATCCAATGTTGTTACTGAGAGGGAAGTAGATTGCATTAATCATGCTATAGAAATCATCAACAACCTCTCCTGAGTTGTATAAATGTCAGCTTTCATCTCCTCAACTTGATCTCTTCTGTAAACCTCAGGTTATGTCTGAACTGGGTTGTCTATCTTATGACACACCACATACTATGGTAGACTAAGGTATATATTTTCTGAACAATGAGCCATCTCTAAAATGTATGCTATGTCTTTCTTGGAGACATTGCTGATCCTTTCATCTACTACTGCATGTGCACACCCCAGCTGATCTCTTCTAAATCTAGGAGTAATAGGGCCTCTAGGAACCCTGGGGGTGTCGACTGATGCTGGTTGCTGGTTCTCAATCGATGCCTCATGTTCATCTTAACATTCTTCTGGTTCTATTACATTGACTATTAATCTTTTAGGTGGAATGGCAACTTCAATCAATAGTCTGGAGTTGCAGGGGTGTCGATCGATGCCGGTGGCTGGGTGAAGATCGATGCCTCACCATCATCTTCGCGTTGTGCACCAGAATCAGAGTAACAAACTGCCAGAAATATGGATCATCTCCTATCTCAATAGATGGTGTTTTCCCCTTGGCAACTTGTACATGGTCATAGAAATCAGTCTCACTGATGAGTGAGAGATACAGCCTATTTTTTTCATGTTGCAAACAGCTCCTACAGTAGCCATAAAGGTTCTCCTAAGTAATAGAGACGAATTTCAGTCTGTCTGAATATCCATGACATGAAAATCTACTGGAACTAGGGCATTGTCGATTTGTACTTGAAGGTTTCTCACAAAAAGATGAATGAATCACTAGAAGGTTCTATCTTCGGACTTAGTTGCTCAGCCATTACCCTGGGCATAATACTTACTCAAGACCCCGTATCACAGAGTGCATTATGGTAGTTGTGACCACTAATCATGCAGGAACCACAGATTTCCAAAGATTACTTTTCTTCTTCAATGTAATCACCTGCTTCATCTTTTCTCTGAGCTGATAGAACAAACGCTCAATGTCCTCATTTCTCTCTCTGCTCTCTCTGAAAACATCTATAATCGGTGGGCCTAATAAGCTTCATTGAATGGCATGTTCATAGGGATCCTTATCATTCACTTGGTGAAACTATCCAGCTCTTTCTCATTAGCTTCTCTTCTTAGATTCTTAGGAACCTTGTTCTTCTTTCTTTTAGTAACTTGTTCCTCAGTATCTTGCTAAGTGATCATAGGCTCTGGTGCATCTTCATGTTGCTGATTGGTGTTCACTTCTGGTTCTGTTAATGTCTGAGACGAGTGTCTTAAAGCATTCAATCAGTTTGCATAAATACTTGAAAATCAAACTCGGTAAGTAACCGGTGGGTGTCGATTGACGAAAGTGTGAGGGCAACGATCGACGCTTTCCATTTCACAAGATCATACGGACTTAACATGGGATGTCGATCTGTGCTCAGTCTCTGGTGTTGAACGACACCAATGCGAACTGTCGAATGACATGGAACTTCGGACTTAAAAGTCCCCTTCTTGGAGTTCTCCTCCTTCACCACTTATTAGAAATCATAACGTATGGCGGCACTCACATGGTGCTTCTGTACAGCCTTCCTCTAATCAGTGCATCATGTCTTCTCACAACTTCACTAGTCTGAACCACTTGAGTATCCAACTTCTTCACATGGGTGTTGAGAACTTATAACTTGTAGTTTAGGTTGGTGTATACACCATCTATCTTCCCATTGAAATTCACTATCAACTTCTGCTTACCCTGAAGAAGTTGATCAATCATACTCACTATCTTGTTTTATTTTAGTTGTTGGTGGAGGATTTTGGTAAGAATAAGCTCCGTATCTTCTGCTGCTATTGTTGTTGCTGTAAGATCTCTGGTACTGTGAACACTGGTTGTAATTAGGAGTTTCTGTTTCCACCCTGATTCCCATACTTCTCAAAAACTAGTGCCACTAATGTAGTTCACATCTTCCTTTTCGCCCTTATCATTGAAGGTATGAACATCCTCTACATCTTCTGCAATTCTCATCTGCTTCTTCAGAATTTTATGAACACTATCCAACTTGGCTTTAACTTCATCCACTTTCTCTTTGCCTAAGCTAGTATCCGATTTCTTCCTCTCCAAATCAGTGTTCTTGGTGCTATTACTAGATGCCAAGCTCTAAATAAGTCTCACAATTTATTATGGATTCCTAGTGTTGACATTTCCTTCACTAGATGTGTCTAAATCCATCTGGTAAGCCAAAGCGATGCCTCTGAAGAAGGTACGAAACAGCAGTACCTTGTTGAATCCATGGTGTGGTCAGTCTCTTTCATATGAATTGAATCTGATCCATGAGCTTCTGAAATATTATTTAGGCTCTTGTGTGAGAGAAATTATGTTCCCCAAGTCGTCAGATAACGCATCATCAAAGAAATTATGCAGAAAGACATTTTTTATGTCAGTCCAAAATGTAAGTTATTATGGTGGTAACACCTTAAGCCAATATGAAGCATCTCCAACAAGTGAGAACTTAAAGAGCTTACATAGAAGGCAGTCCTTATGGACTCGTTGGCTTTGAGAGCATAAACTAGATCCTTGAACCGCTTAATATGTCCATCGGATGCTCATGTGGGTTACCATCGTAAGGTGTGTCCCATAAGTGTGAAGTATGCATGCTTCAGGTGTAAATCGTGTCTCTTGAAAGCGCGAGGACGAAAAACTGATGTTTTGGCGTAGTATTGATCTGGAAGGTTGTAATCCGTCAATGTTCTGGGTCGAGCAGCCTCAGCATTATGAGCAGCTAAAGCTTCAGCAACTTCTCTAGCAACTTCTTCAGGTTTAGGGATTTCAATCCCCCGATAAGGCAGTCTACGACTAGCTACATTACGAAGATGACCCTCTTGGTCGTGCAGGTCCCCGTTCTAATCCCTCGTTAGAATAAGAGTCGTGACCATATTGCTTGCTCGCAGGTTGGTGTCGGTTGACGAAGATGTTAATGTGTCAATCATTGCTCGCTCACAAGTAGTATCAATCGACAAAGAAGTGTTGGTCTCGATAATAGATATTTTTCCTTGTTTCTTCTGGTACTACTGGGCATGCACCTGAAAGACACAACAATTTTTTATTGTAAGTAAAATAAAAAAAAAATCTAGACAAACCTATTAATTAAATCTAAATGCGAATCCAGTGCTCCCCGGCAACAGAAAAATTTAATATCACTCAAATTACCCTACAAGCAAATTTCTCTCTCAAATAAGATGTTCAGTTGTAGTACTTAGTGATCAAATCCACAGGGAGCATGGGCACACAATAGACTTATAATTATTAAGATTAAGCTAGGTAGTAAATAAGTAAGCAGTTCGTTTGTAGATAATAAGAGGAAATAACTAGCTAGACTTAGGGATTCAAGCAATAGTAATGTGATTTATAGATGCTAAGGGTGTGTGATAAACCATCTTAACTTGAATGCAATAGTAAGATATCCAGCTCTCGCTGCGAGTCTAATCAGGTGACTAAGTCTTTGTTCCAGCTGTCGCATACGGACAAGGATCGAGCGTCGATCGATACTATGGGAAGAGTGCCGACCGATGCTACCTTAGACAAGCATTAGCATCCTAATCGATATATTCACTAGGTTACTCTAGACCAGCCGTCGATGCGCCTACTAACCTAGCTCAGCATAATTATTATCTGGTAATGAACCTTTCTCATAGTTATCAGAATCATAAGTTCAAGGTTCTAGTTAGATACTCTAGAACACAAGCTATAAATCCAATTATGATGAAGGATCCTTAATAGACACCCTAGCAGTTATATATCTCAGCAAAACATATAAACTTAAAAGACTAAATCTAACAAAGAAACTACTCGGACATGATTAAACAAAGCATAACAATAATCTGAATAAAAACCATAAATAGAATAAAGTTAGAAAACAACAGAGTTCTAATACAAATCTTTGAAGGAGTCTTGATCTTCTCTCTAAAACTAAATAACTAAAAGCTTCTAAGTATGGTGGAATAATTCGTGGGTGGTGGTTGCCCAAATAATGGAAAAAACCTAAATAATAGGGGTAGTCTTGTAATTATGTAAAGCTTCTGGGCTTGAGTCAGTCTTGATATTTAAGTCGGCCCATATACTCATGTGGGTGTCAAGCGACACTAAGGGGTTAGTATCGATCAACATTATTTCTTGATTTCGATCCTGACTTCTGATTTCTTCAACAGTTACGAGTTTCCTCATCATTAAGCTCCCTAATGTTTCATAATCCTCACACTGCTCCAAAACATACATGTACCTGAAAACACTCTAATATAGTCTCCAAACACATATAAAACTGTAAAAAGCACTTAAGCTATGAGCGAAAATCTATAGTATATCAAACCACAACAGTAGCTACAAAATTAGATAATGTTGAAGAAACTAACATGGATGAAAAAACGTTTTATGAAATGCTAGACATCGCAAATCAGCCAATCTTTCTAAATGGTCATTCGCAGCTAGATTGATGAATATCAAAACTGATTATAATTTACCTGAATTTTGTATGCATGGCTGAGTTATGTAAAGAGTATTTGCCAAAAGACAACTTCTTTATTGATTCTTCTTATGAAATTCATTAACTGGTTTATAGTCTTGAGTTACCTTCGGAGATAATAGATGCATGTATATAAAACTGTATGATAAACTGGAGGAAAGATGCAAAGCCTTAATAAAAAATAATAATTAGATCGCTTCACAAACTAAGAGCAACATTATAAAAATAAAAATATTAAGTTTGTCTTCAGGATGACCAAAAATTCATTACAATTTATCAACAAGCCATGGGAATGGTACTTTTACTAAAGCCTTAATAAAAATAATAATTAGATCCAAGTTTTTTAAAATTGGGAAATACAATTTTGGGTTTAATAAAATTTCAAAATAAAATATCTGATAATATGTTATTAATATCTATATATCTTTTTTATATAAAGTGAAGAATTTTTAATAAAGATAAAAAGAGATAACATTAAAGTATTTGTAGAAATAAAAGAACAATGAAATCATTAGTACTATTAGTCAAATTTTCATTCATGTTGATGCTTACTATCCTAAATGTGCTTTAAAATATAACAACATTTTTGAATTTTGAGCTTTGTTTTATAATTTTTTTTTTACAATAGTCACAATATATTATTATTCACTTAAATATAAGTAAAAATATTTTTAGTTAAATTGTAACTGAAAAAAGATCGGGCGTAGTCCGGAAAAGTCTTTAGTTAATAGAATAGATGGATGCTTCTTGTTTTAGTAAAGAATATTCTATTTGATTCTCTAGAAATGTTATATAGCTTTAATGTAAATAATTCAATAATTCATATTAACTAATGAATGAAATAGGTCCTAAATTTTGTATAGTATATTTTTAGTGAGTCTATTTTAACATAATAGATTAATTAATAGGAGATTTGTGAAATAACCAAATTTCCAACAAAAATTAAGAATATAGCACTCTTTTTGGATAATTAAGTTGTTGACGATTTGGCAATAAAACATATGTGGCAAGAGAAAGTATAACTGTGAATGAACATTACGATGATGCGTTTTATCAATCTAACATACAAGTAGCTTTCATAAGAGGAATATGAAATGCGAACATCAGTTCACAAAGGAGGAGGAAGGAGAACAAATTAAACGATAGAATCAGTTCTGATGATGTTCTTACAATGTAGAAGACAATAGTACATATCCTTTTCACATATTACAAATGAAATAGAATATCATATAAAGTATAGAACACTCTTTCTCAAGCATCGAATAGAATGGAACATCATGTATAGTATAGTAGATATTAATGAACACCACGGAGAAAGAAACTTTCAAAAAAAGTGTAGATTTAAATTTCAAAGGTTGACATAATTTTCATGTTATAGAAGATACCCTGATGTTGCATGTATAGACAAGAAAAGCCCAAATGACCATAGCTGAAGTGGAACAACAAACTGCTCCATTTCATAAAAATAATATAGAAACTCATGAAAATAGAAGATTGTATCTTTAATAGTATAGTAACAGTACAGAAATAGCTAAACTAACAGACGTATACTATGTTACTTCGAACTTTCTTTCGTCAAAATATTATACTCAGTGAACTTTCGTTTATATCTTCTTCCTCTTCCCTACATGGCAACACACACTCACCACACACTCACAGCCATCACTGCAGTTACAATTACATATTAAAATTCAGTTACGTTAAACTTACCATATTCGAAACCACCTCCACCGCATTATCTTTCTCACCGGGTCTGAAATACATCAATTTTTTTCTCGGGTTTCTTCTCATATCATGCCACTGAGGAAAGTTTGTATCTTCTTCCTCGTCGATCTTGATTCTGCAACCCCAATTCTTTTACTCTTGTGAATCTGGGTTTTAGAGTTGGAATGCTTCGTTTCCCTGTGAAAAGATAAATCAGAGTTGTTAAAATTTGTTGTAGAGCTTCATTACACACGCAGCTCATCTTTTTTACTCGTACGATTGGTTGCTTCGGTAAAGATAAGGGAAATGTTATTATACACATTACACAGAGAACATCAAAACTACGTCATCAAATTGGTTAGAAGGTGAATTATAATTTCTTTGATCGTCATGCAATTTTCCTTAATTAATTAACCAAAATAATTTATTTTATTAGATTATTCTCTAACCAAACTTACTCTTATTCTTCAAATCGAAGAGAAACATAATAAACTAGAACAAGCTGCTCTAATTTGGTTGAGAAAACACACACAGAGGCGGACCCACGTGTTAGGAAGGGATTGCACCTGCGACATGTTAAATATAAATGTTAAGAGTTTTATTAATAGTATACAAAGATAATGTAGTTCATTTGGTAAAAAACTTTCTCTCTCTTGCATCCTCATTCACTAGTTCAAACCCACTAGATATATTCTTTTTTTACTTATTTTTATAACAAATATTTTATACTTGGCTGAAACCCAAACATTTGACACTCTTAAAAAGAGAGGTTGGGTCCGCCACTGAACACATATACATACAAAACTAGCCTAACAATAAAATCCCCAACATAAGTTTATTATATGAACCAAGTCGGAAGAGAAACTCCGATGATCGTAAGCTATGGACAAACAAAAAACAAAAGGTTTTGATCTCCACTGGGATTGTAGAGAGAGTAAGAATAGAGAGAGAAGAAATAAACCTAAACTAAATCTCAAATCAATATAATTAAAATGTTCTAACCTTATTTTAAGGAAAAAAGTTTCAAAGCTACACGAAGTTTACACTAATATGGTGGAAACCATCCAATGTATAAAAATGTGTCACGAACTACACGAAGTATATGTTAATACATGCCACATGTACGAAGTAAATGATATTATGGTGGCAACATCACAATCGGATTTAATTGTTCTTAAGCTAAGTTAATGGGGTCAATCCGTAATTTACGAAACTTAATAAACTTAATTGATTTTAATTATTAAAGTTAATAAAATTAATAAACTTAATAAACATAATATTTTTTAAAACTTAATAAAATTAATAAACTTAATACTTTTTGTTAAACTTAATAAATGTATTAAACTTAATAAAATTATTAAACTTAATAAACTTAACAAACTTATAAACTTATAAACTTAATAAGTTATTAAACTTAATATACTTAACAAACTTAATAAACTTAATGATTTATTTAGTTTAATACATCTTATTAAGTTTAATAAATCTTATTAAGTTTATAAAGTTTATTAAGTTTTTAAAAATTATTATGTTTAATAAGCTAGAATCCTAAAACTAATAAACAAAATAATTTAATAAATTTATTAAGTTTAATAAGTTTAATAATTTAATAAATTTATTAAATTATTATGTTTATTTAGTTTGCTAAGTATATTAAGTTTAATAACTTATTAAGTTTATAAGTTATTAAGTTTTTTAAGTTTATTAAGTTTATGAAGTTTAATAATTTTATTAAGTTTAATACATTTATTAAGTTTAACAATTTTTTTAAGTTTTTTTAATATATTATGTTTATTAATTTTATCAATTTTTTTTAAAAAAATATTATGTTATTATGTTTATTAATTTTATCACATTTTTAAAAAATATTATGTTTATTAAGTTTATTATTTTATTACCTTTAATAATTAAAATTAATTAATTTTGTTAAGTTTCATAAATTACGGATTGACCCCATTAACTTAATTTAAGATCAATTAAACTCGATTGTGATGTTGCCACCATAATATCATTTACTTCGTACATGTGGCATATGTATTAACATATACTTCGTGCAGTTCTTGACACATTTTTATACATTGGATGGTTTCCACCATATTAGTGTAAACTTCGTGTAGCTAAGAAACTTTTTTCATAACTCCAACATCCATTTCCGTTTTATCTTCAGTTGTATTTGTGTTCTTATCCCATTTTGATTCTAAAAATAATAGTCATTTCTAGTTATTTTTTGTAACTTGTCATTTCTAGTTATTGTAGTGTTGATATACCATTATTGAAACTAATTTTAATCAGAATTATTAGTTTTTCATATACCGTATATATCAAACATATGCATGTTGTAAGACGTTTGATCAAAGAATTCACTTGATAATATTTAAGATTATTAGTTAAATATTTTCAAGATCTAAAGTGTCTACATATAACTAAATATTTTTGACGTCAGTTTTCTTCATATGGAGGATAAAAAATCTTAAAGAGTATGTATTGTAAATTTTTATATAAATTAATACATGAAATAAATATAAAATAAAATAAAAATTTCTATAGTTTTAAGATTTTTAAACTTTCAAAATGAAAAAATCAATAAAAATAGTTTAATATTTTTATGAAAAAATTATTCAAAAGTATTTCCAATTAATAGTATAGTTTAATAATTAATATATATATATAATTTATATAAGAAATTAAATATCATTCTTTCATATAGAAGAAGATTCATTTTTTAGTTTAAATTATTTGTGTTATTTTATATCATTAGATGTTAAAAATGTATATACATTCTAAAGTATGTATTTATAATACATCAAAAAGTTGATAAAATTGAAAAACTAATAAAAATCCCCCTATACATTAAAAGAGAAGTCACTTTGACACGTGGCACTCATAGAGGCCTTCTCAGAAGAATTCTAGCGATTATATTGGTTGATTTTTTAGAATTTATTTTTTGATTTATTTTTACCATCGATACTACTAAAAAGGAAATCCATTTAAATACTTACCTTTTGTGTTTTCTCGATTCAAAGAACATTCTTTTGCGATCTTTTCTATGTTTAATTCATTAAATACTCATTAAATATTTTAGATGTCAGAGAAACAAAATTAATTGACAAGATATGTTCACTCTTAAAATCATGCATTTAAAACAAAATTAATTGATAAGATATTTTCTCTCCTAAAATCATGCCTTTAAAACTTAAACCAAAATTATGGTGCAATCTATTCACGAGATGTTCTCACTTAGCTTTATCAACAAGATATTCCAAAAATAATATTACCTTAAAAATATAAGATTTATTGAGAATTTATTAGAGAATATGTTACTTCTTAGCTTATCATGCAAGCTAAATCATTGAGAAACGTCCATCAATTTACTATAAATAAGACATTCACAGTAGAAGAAATGAAATCATTGAACTTTGTAGTCTGAACTTTTTATNAGATATTCCAAAAATAATATTACCTTAAAAATATAAGATTTATTGAGAATTTATTAGAGAATATGTTACTTCTTAGCTTATCATGCAAGCTAAATCATTGAGAAACGTCCATCAATTTACTATAAATAAGACATTCACAGTAGAAGAAATGAAATCATTGAACTTTGTAGTCTGAACTTTTTATGTTAATAATGTTCTAAACTTTTTTTTTCTTCTTATTTTATAACATTAAGCTTTTATATTTCATCAGCGCTGATTTTTCTTTTGGTTTATATGCAGATATCCTATTATGACGATTTCTCCACTGAAGCTATATATGATTTGATTGTAGACCTCTTTGATATATCATTTCGATAACATCTTTGTTCCTCAATCTGGTAAAAAAAAATTATCTATTTGATAACATCTCTCAGCTATATCATTTCAATAGCATCTTTTTGTGCTGCCAATATTTTTTTTTATTAGTAGATTTATATTATTGTTTAGAATTATAAGCTTATATATACATATATATCTCTTTGGTTTGCTGATTGTGATTTTGTTTTATGATCTTTTTTAATTAAAATTGATATATTTTTTTTGGTTTGCAATTATATGATCTTTTTAATTAAAATTAAATATATATATAGTAATATTTATTAATCAAAAAATTATATGAACTACTTTTTATATTTATTATTTCCTTATTATATATCATTTAATATTTAAATATCTATAGTTTAAATGTAATTTACCTTAATGTTTTTAGTTGATTAATGACCTACCTTATTTTGAACACATATTACTTGTGCAACTTCAAATTATATTTATTCCATTGTTTTAATTCAATTTACCTTAATGTTTCTAATTTGTTAATNTAACTGTTTCATTATTTATTATGAAATTATATTCCTAAACATCATTTGTTATGAAAATATCTCCCTAATAACATAAGAAAAAAGGAAGGTAGAGTATATATAAAGGAGACACCTAAGGGATGTCAATACTAACTTATTAGTCTATTTTTATTCGATAAAAAAATTTAAATTTATAAATTCTTACATTTGTTTGTTTTTTTCTATTAACAGATAAATAACACAGACGAAAGACTGGTTGTAGTTAACTACAAATCATTTATCAGTTTGTTTCAATAGTGATATGCAAATTTAATATTATTTTTGTCTCAATAAAATTTAGAAATCTATTAAATTATTTTATATTGTACAGTTGCTAACAAATTTGACAATTTTTTGCAGGTTTCTATTGGATATTTTTAATTCATAATTGTTCTTCTTATTTTATATTACTTATTTAATTCACAAGATTGATTGGTAATAATTAAGAATGATTTATGTTAACACATTAATTTCAGAACATCTATATAGAAATAAAAAGAATGAAATAAATAATACGAATATATTATTTGATACTAACTTTTCGTGCAACCATATCAACACTGTTATATATATATCTTACATTTTCTTATGGTTTACATTTTAAGTTGCTTATTTTCTTCAAAGCTTAATCTAATGACGTTTTTTAGAAAAAAATAACTTATGTGCCTGTGTACTTAAAAAAAGTAACAAAATATGAATGTCTATTTTGAAAATCTAAAACATAGATATGGAAAAAAATAACTTCTTCTGTTATCTGCAAGGACTATGATGAAGAAAATATTGAAATTATTAAAGAAGCATGTTATTGGGCATCAGCAAAGGATCTACACAAGATGTTTTGTGTCCTATTACTAACACATAGTATCATAAATCCAGAAAACGTTTGGAATGCTACTTGGAAAAAAACTATCACAAGATATATTATGCAACCAAAGAAAAAATACGGATAAACCGTTTTGTGTCCTACTATCAGCAAAGAAAATAATGTAATAAATAATACAAATATATTATTTGATACTAACTTATCGTGCAACCATATCAACACTGTTATATATATCTTACATTTTCTTATGGTTTACATTTTAAGTTGCTTATTCAAAGCTTAAGCTAATGACGTTTTTTAGAAAAAAATAATTTTTGTGCCTGTGTACTTAAAAAAACTAACAAAATATGAATGACTATTTTGAGAATCTAAAACAGAGATATGGAAAAAAATAACATTCTTCTGTTATCTGCAAGGACTATGATGAAGAAAATATTGAAGTTATTAAAGAAGCATGTTATTGGGCATCAGCAAAGGATCTACGCAAGCTGTTTTGTGTCCTATTACTAACACATAGTATCACAAATCCAGAAAAACGTTTGGAATGCTACTTGGAAAAAAACTATCACAAGATATATTATGCAACCAAAGAAAAAATACGGAAAAAATACGGATAAAAACTATCAGCAAAGGATCTACGCAAGCTGTTTTGTGTCCTATTAAATTATTTTATATTGTACAGTTGCTAGCAAATTTGACAATTTTTTGCAAGTTTCTATTGGATATTTTTAATTCATAACTGTTCTTATTTTATATTACTTATTTAATTCACAAGATTGATTGGTAATAATTAAGAATGATTTATGTTAACGCATTAAATTCATAACATCTATATAGCAATAAAAAGAATGTAATAAATAATACGAATATATTATTTGATACTAACTTTTCGTGCAACCATATCAACACTGTTATATATATCTTACATTTTCTTATGGTTTACATTTTAAGTTGCTTATTTTCTTCAAAGCTTAATCTAATGACGTTTTTTAGAAAAAAATAACTTATGTGCATGTGTACTTAAAAAAAGTAACAAAATATCAATGTCTATTTTGAGAATCTAGAACAGAGATATGAAAAAAAATAACTTCTTCTGTTATCTGCAAGGACTATGATAAAGAAAATATTGAAGTTATTAAAGAAGCATGTTATTGGGCATCAGCAAAGGATCTATGCAAGCTGTTTTGTGTCATATTACTAACACATAATATCACAAATCCAGAAAAAGTTTGGAATGCTACTTGGAAAAAAACTATCCAAAGATATATTATGCAACCAAAGAAAAAATATGGATAAACCAATTAAGCTCATGTTTTTATCAAAAGAAAACGTCATTAGAAATTGTGTTTGGGTAAATATAATTTTTTACATGTTCTTTCAGACTTGGAGTAGATTGAATCAATCATGCTTTTGAACGGAAGCTCATTGACGTTGTTTAAGTTTAGAACGTGTTATCAATAGTATACTCTTCTATTGGTTAAGCTGTGGCTTTTGTTAGAATTTCTATTAATTGAATTTTTTGTTTTACTTTTGTGAAAATCTCGTTATTGTAATGTTATAAATTAATAATAAAAGCATTTTCTCATTATTGTCGTATAAGTTCTTCATTTTTATTACATCTTCTTTTTCATAGTATTTTCTTAAACTTTTATTAGATCACTGAAACAAAAAGTGAATTGATGTATTAAATGTACTAATCTTTAATGACCTAATTAAATTCCATTGTCCCAAAATTCACTTTTGAGAGAGAGAGAGAGAGAGAGAGAGAGAGAGAGAGAGAGAGAGAGAGAGAGAGAGAGAGGGATATGTGTAACATTTCTTTTAATCTGTATACATATATTTTACGAAAAATTTATGCATAATAATATTTTTCACCTAAAATTAAGAATTACAACACATATACAATACAACTCTAATTAGTGATAATAGAAAATATGTTACTTATAAAACTACACACTATTAATTTCAGATTTGAAAAATAAAATTCAACCTTCAACACACAAATTTTTTTGTGATGTTGCAATTATAAATACACACAATAACTACCTATTGATACTGAAGTTACTTTGTTCCATCTCCTCCATGTAAAATATTGTGTACCAGCATTTTTCTATGCCTGATGTTTCACCTCAAAGACGGTGGTCTTATGATATAAAATCTATTACTTCTAAAACTTTGTATTATTAAGTCTATAATTTGAATTTGTATATACCTGCACAGGGTGCGGACCGGTCACCTAGTAATATTTTAATTTAAATAATCACAATTTTAGAAAAAATTAACTTTAGTAGGTAATAAGTAAAATTATAATTTTAGAAAACATAAAGTTCAACGTCATCAATTTCTTAAGTTTCTTTGGTGTACTTGTCGGCATATATATATACAATCGCGTGTGTTATTAATACCCTTCACTCCTTATCTCCGCCTCTTAGGGTTTCTCTGGAAAAATCTGAGAAACATGGCGGACGAATCTCACTACTCCAACAAGCGCAAGTACGATGACCAGACCGCTCCTCCCCCGCCAACCCGAAGACCCACTGGCTTCTCCTCCGGCCCGATCCCATCTCCTTCGCCAGATCCCTCCACCGTTCCCCCTCCGTCGTCCTACAACAGCGTCCCTCCTCCGATGGACGAAATCCAGATCGCTAAGCAGAAGGCACAAGAAATCGCTGCTCGTCTCCTCAACAGCGCCGAGGCTAAGCGTCCTCGCGTCGACAATGGCTCCTCTTATGATTACGGCGACAAAGGGTTTAGCTCTTACCCTTCTGGTGAGTGAAAAAAGCTTCCTGAAAATTAGGGTTTTGAAAAGCTTATTGATTTGTAGGTTTAATCTTTGATTTCTAGAGGGTAAGCAGATGTCGAACACGGCTCCAACTTCGATACCTGTTTCGTACGGTAGCTTTACTGGATCTGTGAAGAAGATTGATATTCCGAATATGAGAGTTGGTGTTATCATTGGTAAAGGTGGAGAAACGATTAAGTCTCTTCAACTTCAATCTGGAGCTAAGATTCAGGTTACTAGAGATATGGATGCTGACCCTAATGCCGCTACGAGAACTGTTGACCTTACTGGCACACCAGATCAGATCTCAAGGGCAGAGGAGTTGATCAATGAAGTCCTTCAAGAAGTACTCCTACTCTTTTTTTTTTTATCATTGTGACAGGAGAGCTCTGTGTTAAACTTATACTAATATCTTATGGTTTTCGTTTCAGGCTGAATCAGGTGGTACAGTTGGTTCAGGTGGAGGGTCTCGTAGGATGGGTGGACAGCCAGGAGCTGATCAGTTTGTTATGAAAATCCCTAATAATAAGGTACTTAATGCTCTGGAGATCGACAGATTTGTGTAACTTCTGTCTTGTATGTAATCCACAAACTGCTCTAGGTTGGTCTGGTGATCGGTAAAGGAGGTGAAACAATCAAGTCTATGCAAGCTCAGACTGGAGCTCGGATTCAGGTATGTGAAACTACAACATATATGCAAGCATCTGTTTGTCTTTTGCAGGTGAAAAGTTTTTTTTTTTAAACCTGCTTGAAATTTTCTGCAGGTTATTCCTTTGCATTTACCCCCTGGAGATCCAACACCCGAAAGAACTTTGCAGATTGATGGGACCACCGATCAGATTGAGCATGCTAAACAATTAGTTAATGAAATCATCAGTGGCGAGGTATGTTTGATTGCTGTGTTTGCTATGGATTGTGGAAGGTTTCTGCAGTCTCTATTTTTCTACCTGAATTGATATTGCGTTTTGATTACATCATATATTTGTCAAAAGCTTTAGAATTATCGAGCCTATCTCTTAATCTGTAGATGTTAAGACACTGCTATGCAGAAAATTTAAATTTTCATTTCATTCTGACATGTGAGGAGTGATCTAGGTTATACTTGATATAGGTTATTCTAGTTTCACGTAGCCAATGCTTCAGCTGCTAAAGTACTTTTTTTTTCCCAAACCGAGCTATACTCTTCTTATTTATGCCTTCATTTCTGATTGTATCGGCTCCACGATTTGCATATATACTATGGAGTATATTGTTCGTCTCTTCCACGTATATCCAGAGGAAGGTGCTTTATTCTGTAATTTTCTTGACTTCTTAGAAAAGATATTACATCTTGATATTCCTTGGCTCCCTTGTTACCGATAATATGTTGTTTCCTCTTTCTCTGTTCATTCTTCGCCAGTACCTTTCTTCAACGAGTTTCATGCCTTTGTTGCTATCTTTATATGACAGTTTTATTAACCTTTCCTAGCATATATAGTGTCATCTGTTTTTAGCATGCTTCTTTCTAAACTCTATTGCTAACCAAGAGGTATTATTAGCAGACAAAGTTTCAAAAGATATTTTGGTAGTAGAAACTTCTATTATCTTGTTTATGGTGTGTATGCAGACGTCTCTGTTACATTGCTTTGTGTTACACTGGAGTTGGCATATTCTACACTTGATATTTTCATTCCAACCTGCTGTGATAGTATTTCTAACATTTCTATATTTTATCACTTTTGAGTTCTGGTTTGTACAATACATGTGATATTCTTTTTGTTCGAATATTCTTATTTTTTGTCAAAATCACTTTGGTTCAGCGTTTTCTTCTTGTTTCCGTCATCAAGGTATCACTAAAGGTGGGCGACTAACCTATTGACCTATCTCGTCAAATATTTTGCTAACCTAGTAACTGTTTATATTCTGCTTTCTGCTTGCCTCAATTCTTCCTGGATTCGTTTTAAGCTGGACCATTCAGCCATAATATACTTCAGAGAGCTCATATCCCAGCTTGACTCTGCTTATATGTTCCTATGAATATTGGTATTTTTGAAACGGCATTCTTTAGTCTGTATTAGGTTGCCTTGCTACGCAAACTTTGCCTTCAAGAATATAGGTTTCATGTATATATATGTTGCTTGTATCTGCAAAAGCTTCTATAGTATTCGTGGTTTTTCTTGTACCTATTTTACCTGGGATAGGGAAAGGAATGGGCTTCTGCAGGAGTAACCCAATAATTTCACCAATCAGTACGGTATGTAGGCATAACCATACCCTTCTAGAATATGATATGATCTTGGTTGGTCCTTTATGGACGGATATTGGTAAATGACATCACCGTGTATGCCTTGATCTAATCTTCTTATCCGTTGTTTTATGCCTGTGTGTTTATGTGTGTTTTATGCTGTGTCGTATTTTTATTTTTGTTTTTTTCTGAAGTTATCTATGCTTATACTATTGTATATTTTTTAATGCAGAACCGCATGAGAAACTCATCAATGGGTGGAGGCTATCCACAACAAGGATACCAATCCCGCCCGCCGTCAAGTTGGGCACCATCTGGTGCTCCGCCACCACAACAACCTGGTTACGGTTACATGCAACCGGGAGCATATCCGGGTCCACCTCAGTACGGTCAATCACCTTACGGAAGTTACCCCCAACAAACTACAGCTGGCTACTCTACCTGGGATCAATCCTCTGTGCCACCTTCCCAGCAGGGCGCACAAGGTGAGTATGATTATTACGGTCAGCAACAGCCACAGGCCCCAAACACTGGTGGAAGCTCAGTCCCACCGACAGATACCACAGGGTACAATTACTACCCGAATACTTCTGGTTACGGCCAAGCTGGTCAAGGGTACCAACAAGGTGGGTACGGAGCTTATAACGCCTCACAACAGTCGGGATATGGCCAAGCTGGGTATGACCAGCAACAAGGTGGTTATGGCAGCACCACTAATCCGGGTCAAGAGGAAGATACATCTCAAGGCGCTCCACAATCATCGGCTCAGTCTGGACAAGGTGGTTATGGAACAGCTGGTGAACAGCCTACACCTCAAGGTAGTACTGGTCAAGCAGGGTATGGAGCTACTCCAACTTCTCAGGCTGGTTACAGCAGCCAGCCTCCAACAGCTTACAGTTCTGGATATGGAGCACCACCACCTGCTGGACAACCACCGGCTTATGCTCAGAACCAGCAGTCTCCTGGCGCTCCTGGGAGCTATAGTGGTCAATCTGGGTATGCGCAACAAGCTGGGTCGGGTTATGGACAGCCTCCAGCATATGGGTATGGTCAAGCACCTCAGGGATATGGGTCTTATGGAGGTTACACTCAAGCTCCTGGTGGTGGTGGTTACTCTTCTGATGGGTCTGCTGGAGCTGCTCCTGGTGGTGCTGGTAGTGGTACGCCGGCTTCCCAGAGTGCTCCACCAGCCGCGCCTAAAGCATCCCCAAAGAGTTCATAACTTCTGTGGAAAAGTTTCAGCTGCTGTTAAAATACAGGCTTTCTTGCTCTTGACTTGTTTTCCTCAGAATATCTTTTAATGTTGTGTTTGACGTTTTAGTTCTTTAACATTTTATTTATATTTGAGAAAATGCTTTATGTTTGATTCATTTTGCTTTCCTTCCTATGTTCTTATCTTTCGATATTAAGAAATGAAACTAGCTTTTGAAATCGCAGAGAACTATTTTTGTTTATAAAATTTATTTCATATAAATTAGAAATGCATCTATATTTTATACATTTAAAACCACCAAAATAACCTTCAACTTTCACAAATAAGCAACTAAGCAAAAAAAAACTTGAATTTGAACAATTTAAATTACTAATTTTTAAAAATTGGTCAATTTAATTTTACATTTATGCTGACCAGGTCATTTAACCTACTCCAATATCAACTGTTAATTATTATAAGTAAATCAGAAACTTTGTTAACTCTGTGTTTAATCTAATATTAGACAATTTAAAAAAAACTTTAAAAACCTTCTCAAGCCTTAATTATCAAAATATACCGTTCATTCTCTCTTGTGACGAGAAACTTGAACAATAAGGATGATACAAAAGAGGTGTATTGCTAAAGTGATGATACAATAATCACACATATTAAAGAGCTAGAAGAAATAGAACTCACCATGTTTTGAACAAGTGATCCTGACTACTTAGCTTGCGCAAAATATAAGACCAGATCATTTCACTCCAAGGGTAGAGAAGAAACAGATGATCTATGTTTTCCACATCAAAACTATAGAGGACAGGTGGTTGAGATGTTTAGTCCCCAGCCCTTAAAAAGAAAATGAAGCAGAGAAAAACGTATCATGACATGCTCTAAGTGTCAAGAAGAAAGTCATTACAAGTCAACTCGTTCTAATGAGAGAGTCGAGAATGCGCCCAAAATGCCAAGAGGTCGACACAGAAGAGATTTTGGTATGATTCTTATTGTTTAATTACTAATGAGAAGGATTGGATCACAGTTTGTTTTACCTACTATGATATATTTTGTAGGAAGAGTACTCTCAAGCATCTCAAGGACCATCTCAGCCTCAAATGTGATTGTCTCTGTTTTTATCAATGTGTTTAAACTTATTAGTATGTGTTTGAAACATAATAAGAGAGTACTTTTATCATCGTTCTTGTTGGTTGTTGTGTCACAGAGGCTGAACGTAAGAATCATTATTTTTCTCATATTAAGCAGAGTAACCATATGCAGAGTTACAACATGAGAGGCTAAATGTCAGAATCATTGGTTCTTCTCTTCTTAAATAGAGCCAAAGCTCTCTCACAAAAAAAAAAAAAAGGAAAAGCATAAGTTACAAATTCAGAATAATTATTAGTATAAATCAAGAGATATTTACTTTGGAAGACACAATATCAGTTTGCAATTACACCAACAGACACAATCATATATAACACACATTGTGTTTGTCTTTTTACCTTAATGTCCCTTAACTGAACCGGTTTTATCGTTAACTAAATTGCCTCTTCCATTATTTCCATTTAGTTAGAATGATATTTGTTTAAAAAAGAAAAATAAAAAATTAATCGACACCTTACCTTTCCCATTATCTTTTCATCCAAATCTAAAAACAGATCCAAATAAAATCTTCATCTAAAATCGATCTTTGATACTGCTCCCTAATCCTCCAAAAATCTTTTCTCTTCTTGAAATTCCCAAATCTGGAAAATTTTCACAAAGTGAACCCTAGATCTAAAAATCCAATTTAGAATGAGAAATTAGAGAAATTGAACTCCAATCCCCTTTCTCTCTTTCGTCATCTTTTTCTCGATCCGAGATTGTCTTTAGTCCCCTTTCTCCCTTTCATCATCTTTTTTCGATCTGAAACACTTTTTTCGATCGGTGGTGATGGTTAGAAACTTAACGGCAGTGGATATATCAGTGGAGGCGATGATGGTTAGGAGCTTGGCAGTCGCAACATAACTATGAACGAGACTCAATAGCATGGAAGCGGTGGCATGGCAGTGGAAGTCGGGGTTAAGGTGGATGTGGATACCACAATGGAGGTGTGTGGTTATGGAGGAGGTGGTGGTGGAAAAAGAGAGTTGGGATATAGTGGTGGTCAATACGGTGGTGGTTGATACATAGGACGTGGCTACTCGAAAGGAGGATGTGGTGGATACGGTGCATGTGGAAGTTATAAGGATGGGGACTATGGAGGTGGCGGCTCGAATGAATGACTTCTCTCATTGTCCACCGAAGTGAATGAGCCTTAACCACAACACTCTCAACCACAACAACATTCCCCTTAACCACGAGATTCGCATCCACAACACACCTGACCACCAAAACAATCGCACTAACCATGAGAGCCTCATCCACAGCACACCCGACCACCATAACAATCGCACTAACCATGAGAGCCTCATCCACAACACACCCGACCACCACAACAATCGCATTAACCATGAAAGCCCCATCAAATTACTGAGAGGTCTGTATATGACAATCACAATGATTTGCTTTGTTCAGACTATGAGCTACGTTTTGTTAAAAGCTGAGTTTATGCTCGGCAAGCTGACGAACGGAAACGACAGAGGTAGTTACTGTTCACCTTCTCTTTCACCATAATTCCCAGGACACTAAGCTTAAACGTAAAACTTAAATTCTTCACATACTTTCTCAATTTTCAAAACCATTAATTTACACTCTAAAAAGTGTGTTTCTTCGTAGCCGTTTGATTTTCTGTCTTTAAATTGATCCGACGTCCATAAACAATTCACATAAACCCATATTTCTACTTTTTTGGTTTATAACTTTATTATTAAATGCAACCAGAGACCAACTAAGTTTCTTTACGGTTGCCTCTTAAAACAAACAGTTTTTCCTTCTATAAAAACAAGGTTATTTTCGTCCTAAATAAAACAGCTGTCATGGTAAAGTGTGTCAAAACAACATTGTGTCTTCGAGTGTAAACATAACTCAGAAAGTGTTCTTTTATGTAAGTGTCTCATAAATCAAACACACTACAAAGGACCCTCTTGTCTTCAGCATCAAGTAGCTTTGTAAATCATCTTCCAAGAAAATATCACAAGGCATCTTCTTCCTCACACAGTGTCTACATTCAGAAAAAAAAAGCTAGGGACTAAACATTTCAACCACCTGCTGCCTCTGTAATTTTGATGTGGAAAACAAAGATCATTTGTTTCTTCTCTTCCCTTGGAGTGAAACGATCTGGTCTTATGTTTTGTGCACGCTAGGTAGTTAGGATCACTCATTCCAAACTTGGACGGCTCTAATGGAATGGCTCTCTATCAAAGTATCGTTAATGCATAGCATAACTAAAGCCGTGAAGTCCGTATGTTTACTCTGAGTCTCCTCCGCCGCCGTGGTGTTGCAATCTGATGCAAGATATTTTGGAGTATCACGTGACATGTCTATGTGAAGCCTTCAAAGATCCAGACATGTTGCATCATTAATCACACCCAAGAGGATGCTCTAAATCTGATTAGTTCATGTGGAGCTAGTTATGATGCATCACGTTTTCTTCTAACTCTTTATTATATGTGATTATTGTATCATCTTTTTAGCAATACATCTCTTTTGCATCCTTATTGTTCAAGCTTCTCGTTGAGAGAAGAGAAGGAAGGTAGGGTTTGATAATTAGGGCTTCAAGTTTTTTTTAAAAGTTTTGTCTGGTATTAGATTAAATGTAGAGTTAACTGACGTTTATGGTTTACTAGTAGTAATTAACGGCTGATTTTTGAGTAGGTTAAATGGCCTAATCAACATATATGTAAGATTAAATTGACCAATTTTAAAAAGTTAGTGATTTAAACTACCCAAAGTCAAGTTCAAGATTTTTTTTTACCTTTTTTTGAAAGTTGAAGATTATTTTGGTGGTATTCTCCATTTTAAACTATATATATATATAGATTTATTCAGTTGTATAACAATACTATTAAGTAGAAGCAGTTTTTATCTACTTCCAAATAGTTTACGTTGAACCATTATATTTATTTAATTTTATGTTATTTTACATACAACAAATTTAATTATTATTAAATTAATATATTATTTTAATATATTATTTAAATATATTCAAAATAAGATATAAAAAATATTATTAACTACTTTTCAAATTACATTTAAAATCTTTTTATTTAAAAATAAATATTCATTGTTTTAATATTATGTTAATAATAAAAGTTGTAAAATAATATTAAATTCAATTACAAATGAATATTATCTCATTTTGATTTATAGGTAAAAAATAATAATTATAAATTACACTAAAATAATTCCCATTTTATTAAAAATTAGACTAAAATAATAATTATAAAATACCTTGATATATTTTATAAATTATAAAATAAATGAATTAGTTTTACAGAATAAAATATATTTATCTAGTTTATAACATACTTCAACTTATTAAAACAAAATACTATCATAAGATATTTAAAATAAGAAATAATTTTATATTTTAATATACATATCTAATTAAAACATTAGGATATAATGTAATATAAAATATAATACTAAATATAGTTGACATTAATATTATTTGATTATATGGACCTACATATTATGATTACAATTATAGTTTCTTGCAGATTATTTCATAAGAATATAAACAGTAAAAACTAGATTCATACTATACCTTTAATTTTTTTAATATAACTAAAATTAATATGAGGCAGGTTAGATAAATGAATTATCTTATTTTCATTAAATTATATTTATAAAAAAATTAATTTAATTAATATTTATGTTCAAAAATAAAATCTAATATGTTGGTAAGAGAGTTTAAGGATAGCAAGCTATATAATATATGTATATAAATTAACATGTATTTCATTAAAGCTAATAATATAAAATCTTTGTAACTACTTTAATTATGATATCTTTTCATTTTAAATATAAATAAATAAATAAATAAATAAATATATATATATATATATATATATATATATATATATATATATATATATTCAAATTTAAAATTTCTAATAAATTTTTGTTAAAATATTTTTACAATAACTTAATGTATTTTAAGTCATCGCTTATAAAATAAAAATTTTATATCATATCCTGTTTTATTTATTTTATAGTCATAATCATCATGTTAGAAGAAAATTATTATATTGAACTAAATATGATAAAATATATTACATTGATAAATTTATAAATTTTATTTTCATAAATATAAAATATTTATTTTAAAATATAATATGATGACAGAACTGCTAAAAATTAGCATACTATATAATACATGTCTAAAATGTAACATATCTTAGACTTTTGTATATACAACAATATATATTATCTAAAATGAATAAACATAAAAATACTGGTAAAAGAAAATCTAATTTTGAAGGACGGATCAGAATTTACCATAAATTAAATACAAAATAATTTTCAAATATGTTTTCTTATGAATATATTAATTTTCTTTATAACTAAATGCAAATACAATAAGATAAATATATAATAAGAAGTGACAAATAATTTGGTTTTAAATAACTGACTAATATAACATGTAAATTATAAATTTATTGTATTTGAAATAGTTATGTAAACATTTAAGTATATGATTAACGTTAAAAATATATATCATTTATGTTTTAAACAAACATCTGCACGGTTACGCGGATCAAATCTTGTATGAGTTATTTTTAAAGATGCTAGAATGGATAAATCCACCTCATTTAAATTCTTCACATTTTGTTATCTCTTCTATCTATTATATTAAAATAGAAATCACAAACCTTGATTCATGTGCGATTTTTTAAATAATGGACTATCTCTAGAAAAACATTACTTAAAAAACATGTCATTTATGTCTCATTATTATCCAAGAATCTTTTCATATTAATCTAAATAATATTTATTTCCCATTAACTAGCTAACTGTATTTAAATAATTCATTAAAACCTTAATTAAATTATGACCAAATCGGTTCAGATTAATATTGGAGACAATTGACCATCTTCTTATGTATTAAACAGTTATATTCACATAAACCAAGTTTACAATGTTATAAACATGTATCACCATACTCAAACTTTGGGAACAAATGACCATATTCCAATAAGATATCCATCTAGAATATATTTGTTTTTACTAATACTTACATAAATCATACTTATAAAATTCAAATAGATTCATATATAAAACCATAATCGGTACATATGACACAATACATATAGCCAATATCATATACACTAGGTGATTTTCCCGTGCTCATGCACGGGTATAAATATTAATAAAAGTAAAATTTTATAATAATTGATTGATATTTAGTTTTAGTCTTGTATCAATTTATATGTATAACTTATATTAATAAATATTATATTATTCTAATTATACATATGACTTTGGATATATTATTGTCGGTTTAATTATTTTTTGGATCAATAGTCGATTTGGTTATCAATTTGGTATATTGGATAATATTTATTTTTCGAATTCAGCTATAATATTTTTTATTGTAAATATAATAAAACTTTGATTAATTTTCTTATTTTCATTTCGGTTGGTTATTGTATATGTAAATATATTATAATTAAATTATATAAAACTTAATATATATATATATATATATATATATATATATATATATATATATATTGTGCTTAAACTAAAATAAATAATAAGCTGAAGTGTTTGATTCAAAATTACATAAATGAATATAATGATAATATTTTGAAGTCTCATGCATATATGTAAATTCTACAAAAGAATAAAATGTAATTGGGTAATATTTTCTTTTTCTTTTTAATATGCTTTGAGTCAACCTCTAATTTATATGTATAAAATTAAATATATTATTATTACTATAAAATTATATGTTCTTATTGTAGTTAGATGTTTAATATTGGATATAAATTAGATTAGTCGAGTCATTCGTGTTGTGAGTATATTGAGTTAAAATTGAAGTATAATTACTTTTTATTTTATTAAGTCCAATCAAATTAATTATATTTATCGCTTAAACATACATGTATTTCATAATATTTATTTATTTCTTATTTTAGTTAATTCAAATCAAATTAATTTTATTTATCGTTTAAATATACAAGTATTTTCATAATATTTATCAAATTATATGTTGATTTCCAAAAAATATTAGAAAATAAAGTGTAACTGATAAATTTTGGATGTTCATGAACATATATATTTTTATTATTTTGAAAATATATTTTATGTTATTTAAAAATATATATTAATGGGGTATATTACTATTTTGTGAACTTTCCTTTTTTATAAAGTCATATTATATATATATATATATATATTTTCGTTTTCAAATTTTTTAAAAAATTTTAGAAATATTTCCTTTTTATTGTATATGTTATTTGGAAAAAGTAAAAAAGAAACTAAATAAAAAAAATTAATAATAAACTTAAAATCTAACAATTCATTAAGGGTATCTATGTAATCAACCATCGTAAGAGTTAACGTGAGAGCGACACGTAGGAAACTGACTTCTCAAATAATATTATAGAGATATGAGTTATAGATTTTAAATATATTGGCCCATTTATATGATATGTGTAATGTTTTAATAGGTAAGATATTTTGTATATTTATGTTAAGCCCAATTTAATAGGATAATATGTTTGATTTAAATTAGGCATGTGGTTTGAGTCGGGTAGTCCAAAAGTCGGGTAGTTAAACTTGACTAAAATTACACATTTAAATTACACATTTATATGATATGTGTAATGTTTTAATAGGTAAGATATTTTGTATATTTATGTTAAGCCCAATTTAATAGGATAATATGTTTGATTTAAATTAGGCATGTGGTTTGAGTCGGGTAGTCCAAAAGTCGGGTAGTTAAGCTTGACTAAAATTACGCCAAATTGTTTTACCAAAACTAACTAATTTTTTGAGTTTCTATTATATATCGGTTAAAAATTTGGTTAAAGTCGGGTAATTTCAGATAATATTACTGAAACTAACCAATTACCAATCTGAACTTAACTAAAAACAAACAGATTTTTTAAAACATCCTATCAAATCGAACCGAACTTCCACCCAAAATTTTGGTCTGGCGGGTTTGGTTTGGTTCAACATCCCAGACCTAATTGAAATGGTAATTTAAACTTATATATCAATAATATAAATAACTAATGCTAAATTTTTTGAAATTGGTGTATTTAGATATTGTAAAATTGTCATAAAATGCAAAGTTTACTAAACTTATTAGTTTTTATTACTCATCATTTTATATGATATTTAAATTATACAAGAGTTACAAAACAATTTCTAAATTAGTTAATCTTTGAATCTCGTCTAATAATCAAACGTAATTCAATAAGTACTACTAAATATATAATAAAAACTACAAGTAAATGTGATAGTTTGAAACAGTTAGTTATATGATAAATATGTAAACTATAAAACATTGTGGTGTTTAGAAAAGTTATATAAACACTTTACAAGATGGTTAATGTACACATATTTGTCACTAATAATATAAAAAGAGATGTTTACATATATAAAAGCGAAAAAACATCCGTGCGGTTGCGTGGGTTAAATTCTAGTTTATACTTCATATCTGTTTCGAAACTTATTTATAAACTTTATTAGGATTGTCCATTTACATCATCAGTAACTCATTGCAATGTTCTGATCCGTTAAACTCTTCAAAAAAAAATAATATTGAGCATAAATGTCAAATTAACTTTACAATTTAAAAATAGTTTTGAAGTGTATTTTGAGAAAATTCGTAGAATAGACCTAAAAAAGTTTTTATCACAAATATATACCTTGAAAATAAAAATGACTAAAATAAACTTAAATCTTTTATCAAAAGAAGTAAATATACACTTACACACCTAGATTAATTAATCTAGACATTAGAGTTTAGAGTTAAGATATGATGTTTAGGGTTTAGGGTTTAGGGTTTAGAATTCAGGGTTTAAGTTTTAGAGTTGAGGAGTGGGGTTTTAGGGATAGCATTTCAATCTTTAAAATTTTTTAAAATTTTGAAATAAAAAATGATGTTTTGGTCATTTAATTTTTTGAGTTCAATTTTTGTGACAACTTAAAAATGTCTATTTGAAAGAATTGCTCATCTATTTTTGTCAAACATATAATTTATTTTTCAAAAATTGAAACACAATTATTATATATATTTTTTTATCTTATTTGATTATGAGAAAATGACTAGAATAGCACTAAAATTTTTGTCACAAATATAGCACTTAAGGATAAAAATGACCAAAATAGCACTTAATGTTTTGTCAAAAGAGATAAATATACACCTATATCCCAATAATAAATTAATTTAGACATTAGGGTTTAGAGTTAAGGGGTGGGATTTAGGGTTTAGGGTTTAGGGTTTGAATTTAGGTTTTAGGGTTTAGAGTTGGGGAGTGGGGTTTTGGGGATAAGATTTCAATTTTTGAAAAATAAAAAAATTTCAAAGTTTTCAAAAGATAAAATGCTATTTTCGTCATTTTAGTTTTTAGGGCTATTTTTGTGACATAAACTTAGAAATGTGCTATTTTGGAGATTTGCCCTTTGATTATATAAAATTAGTATTTTAACTAATCTATAATATTAAAATAATAATTATAAAATTATTTAATACGATAATAAAATTATACAGTTTTCATGATTAAAATAAATTATGGATTCTATTAGCATTGTCCATTTAAACCAGCGTTAATTAAATTGAATTTTTAGAGCCGTTGAACTTATTTAAAAAAATTAAATATAAATTCAAAAGTAACTTTACATTTTAAAAATATATTGGAAGTTTTTTCTAAAATATATTTAATTTAGTGTTTGAAAAATTGAAAAAAATGAAATATATATATATATATATATATATATATCTAGAATTTATATTAGTTATTATATAAATGAATATTTTAATTAATACAAATATTTAATTATTTAAAATGATAGAAAATAAAATTATACAGTTTTTGTGATTTAAAGAAACTCCAGAATTATAATTAAAATAAAATATGGAATTTTTTTGTTAAATGAAAATTGTAAAATAAATATATTACAATATCTTAGAAAATTTACCTCATTAGAAATAATGTGTTACGGATGGTTAGTACTTAAAGTTGTTACATATTTACTAAGTTTGGTCAGTATATTCTTTTAATTTGAAAGTAGTTAGGTAATATTGTTTATTTTGTATGCAAATATTTAAATATATAATACTGATGATCAAAATTTGGATATACACCTTAATTATTGAATAGTAGAGTATATTCTATATAATTTTTATTTTCAAAAACTAGTATATGGATCAATAGTTATTAGGTTGTTACATACTCTTAACCTTTTCGTAATGAACATACTCTCATCATCTAAGCAAATCCTTAACCGTCAAGAGAAAAAAAAAGAGACTTTTTATTGTTTCAACCTGATGATCGGAGGCTTTTACAGCTCTGACATCGGTTTGTTTATTGGTTCCTTTTCTTTGATTTGTTTTGTTTCTGGTCACTTGATTTGTTTGATTGTCAATCAATTTAACCAAAAAAATGATTCTTTTTTTTTTATGTTTCTTCCAATGGATTTGGGAAGACAAAATCTTCGGTTCAATTGAGTCGTATGAAAAGGTAATTGACAGATCTATAGTGGATGGTGGCGACGGGTCTTACCGGCTTCAGTCGTTAATGGTTCTTTACTTGATAGTGATGAAGTTCTTACTGCAAACTATAGTTACTACGAAAGGCATCATGAAATTATATCGAACAATAATCTCTTTGACTTTGTTATTATCAATAGAGCACTATAAAGAGTTGTCTTCTCTTGGTGCTCCTATTGGAATAATAAAAAGAGAGTGACAATCATTTTCAACTCAGCCTGAAGCGTGGCATTTTTGGATTAGTACGAAGCTTATCTCCCTTGAGATTCAACTATTCCAGCAGCAAATATGGAGATTTTATATAAAATCTTTAGTCATCAATACGCAAAAAGATGTGTTAGTTTACTTTGGATCCCTAATGGTGTATCATTTTTCTATAATGTTATAATAACTACATTTATTATAACATTTATTATTCTCTAAATCACTCATAAACACTTCCTTTGTACTCAAATCCCCTAAAAATATCAGTCAAGATGCATAAGTATTTGGTTATACCCGGAGAAAGCGCCCATGAAGCTCATTAGCTGATGACCCGCAGTGCGGTCGACGAGTTTGTCGATAAGGGGTAAGGGGAATGGATCCTTTGGGCAAGATTTATTGAGATTGGTAAAGTCCATGCAGACCCTCCATTTCCCATTTTTCTTTTTCACCACAACCACATTGGCCAACCACTCAGGGTACTGGACTTCTCTGATGAACTCAGCTTTCAGAAGATTCTTAACCTCCTCATTGATGATTTCATCTCTTTCCGCGGTGAATTTTCGTCTCTTATGTCGGATGGGTTGATGTGATGGATCAACCTGAAGTTTATGCAAGATAACTTCGGGGTCAATCCCTGGCATTTTCTTATGGGACAGGCAAAACAATTGCAGTTAGACTAGAGGGAATCTATTAGCCTACGCCTCAGCCCTTCGGTGAGCTTGGAACCTATCTTCAGATTTCGATTCAGGTCCCCTTGGACTAAGGGTACTTCGTCCATGTCTTCTACCTCTGGCTCCACCGAATGCGGAGTTGGAGGCTTATTCTGCTGTAATACCTTGGTCTTACCCTTGAGAGCGATTTGATAGCAGGACCTGAAGTTTTCTTGGTCTCCTTTGATGGCTTTTATGCCCCAAGGTGTGGGAAATTTAACTACCTGATGAAGCGTCGAAGGGACAGCCCCCATATCATGGATCCAGAGCCGCCTGGGTATTATGTTGTAGGATGAATCACAGTCAACCACCAGGAACTTGGTAGACATGTTGATTCCTTCGGCGTAAACCGGAAGGAGTACTTCTCCTGAGGTCTGCTTGACTTCCCCACTGAATCCTATAAGTGGGGTAACTCTGCGCCTCATGGCGGCTTTCTCTAGTCCTAGATCCTTATAGGCAGCCTAGAAGATGATATTACTGCAGCTTCCATTATCCACCAATATCCTCTTTACGAGGCAGATCGCTACAATGAGCGAAATGACCTTCTCCTGCTCTTTAGCGGTGAAATTGATCTCATCCATACATAGGAGCAGGTGCTTGGTTTCCCTAGTTTCTTGGCCGTTCCTGGCGTTCCGTGTGCTTTTCTTTGTAGTTGTGTGGCTGATACTGCTTACTTCGGAGCCGCTAGAGATGAAGTGTATGACCCTATCTTGTCGAGGAGGTGAGGTAGGAGCAGCTTCAGTGGTCTGCTTATCGGTATCTTTATTGCAGAGGCTCTTTGCTTTATCTGAGAGGAAATCTCTGAGATGTCCCTTTTTCAGTAGCTCATTGACCTCGATCCTTAGTGAGATTCAGTCTTTTGTTTTGTGACCGTGGTTGTTGTGGAAGTCGCACCACCAGCTTGGGTTCCGGAAAGGATCGGGAGCCTTCATCTTTTGAGGCGATTTGACCTGGGGGCCATCTGCTTCAGAACGTTGATGAGCTCTGGTTTTGATATTGCCAGGTGGGAGATGTCGGCCACCGTGGACACATTCATCCCTCAGCTCATTCCAGGGGCCAATGTTGATACTTGCCCCGGTTCTTGCATCCAGCCTCTTTCTTATGGTAGAGACTTTCGTCTTGATCGCCCTTTTGCTGTCTGGAGGCCTTCTGGTCATGCTTCTGCTGGGACTTGTGATCTCACTCAAATTAACCTAAGGAGTGAATTACTCTGTCAAATAAGAGGTTCAGTTATAGTACTTAGGGATCAAATCCACAAGGAGCTAGGGAACCTATTAAATAGAATCAAGTATAAAACTAAGTTGGTTTAATGAATTTAAAGTAAATAGCAGTGTAGTAATCCTAATCGAGCAAGGCCTTTGCTCTACTAAATTTATTGAGGGTTGAACCTTAATTGGAAAGGTGTTAAACTTGAGGTTTTTATCATGTATTAGGGATTATAACCCTATAGGCGCTAAACAAATGTTTGCAAGATATTAAAGAGCTCAACTACTTAACAACACATTCATCAGCTTTAGCCTTTCTGTATGAGTCTATTAACTAGATTTATTGACCCAAAAAATGATGTTTTGTTTGATCAATAGCAGTATTGATCGATTATTCAGAGAAATATCGATCGATACACCTTTCGTTCCGTCGATCGATTAGGCTTTAGTTATATCGATCGACACTTCTAGTTAAGCTTTATGCGCGGATAGAACAATGCTCACTAAGACCCTTAGACTATTGCTTTCGCTATACTCTAACAAATCTTAGCTTAAAAGAAGAGATTCAGGACAATATCTCTAGCGAATCCTAAGATCAGGTTTCTAGGTAGCAATTCTAGAGCATAAGCATTAAGAACATTCTATAAATGAATATCACAACTAGCAATCCTAATGTTGGGGCTAATCCCCTTAACCTATTTAAATCCAAAACCTAACAAGTGAACTACTCAGACATGACTAAGAAATTCATAACACAAGCAAGGTAAATAAATTGCATAAATAGATAGATAGACAATAATGGAGTTCCAATCACAAAAAGAGGTGAATATGGAGTATCAAAAGTGGCTCACGAAGTTACTCGGTTATAATTTTGAGAATTTTTACAAGCCAGGCTGTGAGAACAAAGCAGCTGATAGTCTTTCTAGGAGTATGGAGAAGTTTGAGGGTTTGACGAGTTCTATGTTGTTGGCTTTGACAATTCCGAATGTGCGCAGTTACAAGACATTTATAAGGAGATTGATAAGGATGAAGAAGTTTTGGCTTTTAAAAACAGAGTTGAAGAAGGGGTGATTAAGAATCCAAATTATCAGGTGCTGGATGGACGGTTGTGGCATTGTGGAGGAGAAGATTGGTTAGGAGGATTTTTCGGTGATGGAAAGGGGAAGCTTCTCGGATTTCAAAAGTGACAATCGCGAAGACCCAGAACATGTCCGTATCTGGTTTGAAGTAAATCTATGTAAATCTAGTTTGAATTAAATCTATGTCGTATGTAGGAGAAGATTAACAGTGTTTCATATTGTGTTGTATTCTATTATATGCATATGGAATAGAAATATAATTAAAAGATATGTATTTTCATGTTCTGTTATGCGATAAATCTGTTACTACTTTATCATCATATTCCATTCCATTTGACAGTTACTAAAGTGTTCATTTTATTCATAAATATAGTTTGTAATTTTCTTAAATTCTAATTACTACTATATGTTTTTGAACCTGTAAAATTGTACTATGGTCTATATTGTATAGTTTAATATTAGGTAAACTAATTTAATATTACATAATATTATGTACTTTTTAGATTTTGAAATGCGGGTTAGAAATCATATTTGGATTAGGGTTTATTGATTAGAATTAGGGTTTAGTATTTAGAAAGTGAGGAGGTTTGGTTGGTGTCAACATTAACTTCTTCTATGCAGTCATATACATTTCATAATTTCACTAATATGGACTATGTTATTTATTTGGTTCCATTCTATTTGAGTTTATGGTTAATATTTGGGTTTATAGTTTATATTTGGGTAAGGGTTTAGTAATTAGAGTTTAGGGTTTAGTATTTATAAGGTGAAAAGGTATGGTTGAGGTCAGCAATAACTTATTCCATGTAATTATAGACATCTTATTATTTCACAAATATGTATAATGTTATTTATTTTGTTCAATTCTATCTGGATTTATTTCACAAATATGTACNGGTTTATAGTTTATATTTGGGTAAGGGTTTAGTAATTAGAGTTTAGGGTTTAGTATTTATAAGGTGAAAAGGTATGGTTGAGGTCAGCAATAACTTATTCCATGTAATTATAGACATCTTATTATTTCACAAATATGTATAATGTTATTTATTTTGTTCAATTCTATCTGGATTTATTTCACAAATATGTACTATGTTACTTATTTTTTTCAATTCTATTTGGATTTATGGCTTATATTTTGGTTTAAGATTTACTGATTAGAGTTTAGGGTTTAATATAGAGATTGGGTGAGATGGAGTTTAGGGTTTAGTATCTAGGGATTGGGTTTGAAATATGTTTAGTATTTAAGGGTTATAGATGAGCTTATAATCTTATACTATTTTGGTGATAAGAATAGAACACTTGGTGCATATATATGTGGTCAATAAAAGTATATGTAGATGACTTCTTCTTTTAATAACCATGTTATTTGTTCCACCTTTTTTACCTATTACCTGCAAAAATAAAGAACAATACCGGATACTTTATGGTATAAATGTTAGATCCTAAATTATGTCAAAATCAATAGCATTTACCTAATTTGTGTTCAAAATATGGCTAGTTGGCAAATAAACCCTATCTAGAAACCGTTAGTCATTTTTTTTGCATCTATTATTTTTTCAATTGATTTTTTTTTTAATTTTATAAATAGAAATTAATTATTTAAGCGAATTGTGTTTTATTAGGTAAAGGATTGCCGCCAAAAACCCTACTCAAAGTTGACTGAACCATAGTTAAACTAGATGCTTGGAAATGGAAGAAGAAAAGATGGAAGAAGAAAAGGAAAAGAAAGCGAGAGAGAGGGAATAAATAAAAAGATAGAAACTGGGCTCAGACAAATCCAATTTGTTAGTGTGTTAAGTCCCACATCGGTTATCTCAAATAGATTCAAGTAATCGGTTAAGTCCCACAGGATCATATCCTCTAACTAAAAAAGAAAAGTCAGGTGTCCTCACAGGCACCATGAGATTTTCTTTTCTCTGGCTTTTCAAATAAGTTTTTTCACCATATGTCAAATTGGATTAAAAAAGTGATCATTTTATCCTTTTTTTTAAAATAAAAATGTTATAATCTTGATGTTAGTTTTTATCTACGGATCTCTCTTGATTTTAAATAATTTTCTTTTTTAGCTTATAAAAATCTTATTTCCGTTCAATTATTGTTAGTTTTACTTATTCAAACTTTTCCCAACAGTTTAGAGAATGACCAAAACAGATTTTATTGAAGAGCAAATATACTTTTATACCTTTATAGTTAATTAATCTTACTTTTTTTTGTTTAAAGTTAAGGGATGGGTTTTGGGTAGGATTTAAAATATTCAAAAAAAAAACAAAAAAATATGAAAATAAAATTTGAAAACTACTTTCAAAAAGCATTTTTCGAATTTAAAAAAAAACTAACAAAAAGTCGAAAAAACTTATATTAACAAAAAAGTGAGAATATGAAAATATATAATCCAAAAATATAAAAATATATTTTTATATTAATTTTTTAATTATTTATTTATCTATTTATTATTTATATATTTATAAGAAATGGGCACAAATGTCTTTTGTCTCTTTAGTAAACATTTTTAGTCATTTTCTCCATTCAGTGTTCTTATTGTGACAAAAAACTTAAAAATTACCTATTTGAGTGAATTAGCCTATTTTAAGTTACTTTTAATTCAAAAATGTAAAATATTATTTATTAATTTTTAAAATTAATTATGATAACGTATATTGTTTACAGGGAAATTATGGAGAAATACACTCAAATAAAAATTGTTTAAGGTTTTGAATAAATACACTTATATATATATAAATTTACTAAATTGCCAATAATTTTCAATTTCTAATAGATTTTTTATTATTTTGAAAATTGCAAGAATTCTCGTCATTTCGTATCTTCTTCTTTTCTGAAACTTTTTCCTATTTTCTATAATTTCACAGATTTTTCCTCTCATTTCATTAAGATGTTTGTTAATTCATGAATCATATTTCAGTTTCTAATTCAGTTTCTATTTTATTCTGACAATAGTTCTATTTTTTAAAGAAAATCATGTTGTATTTGGCTAGAGTTTTAAAAGATTGGAAGATGAATAAAGAATCATATAAATTATAATTTATTTATTTTATAATATCTTAGTTATTGTAAAATTTGTAAAATAATATGTTTATCTTAAATATAAATTATTTTAATATTCTTATTAATTTCAGATTGATATCTTAATTATTGAAATATCTAATTTGGTAAAAGTAAATTAAATTTAAAAAAGTGTAGTTTTCAAAAAAAAAAAAAAGGCAGTGTATTTTTTGAATTTCAAATCTTAAATAGGGTATTTTGAAAATATCCATATTGTGAACTTCAGTTTAATAAAAATGAAAGAAATCTTTATTAGTTTTGTATTAGTTTTTAATTTTTATAAACTAAATACAAATTCACTTTGGTTAAATAATAACATATTGACATTCACAATTTATAATCAATCTACAATCATATAAAATCTTGTGGTTAATAACGATATTTGATATCACTACAAGAAAACACAATTTTTCCTAGGACGGCTTAATTTGAGTGATATCAGCAAGAGTGGGCAAAACGGCTTATAATATTCAGTTACCATTGTCCTCTAAGATTCACCCAGTGTTTCATGTGCCTCAACTGAAGCTAGCACTGTGTAATTGTTCTAAGGTGGATCTCTTACTGTTGGTGCATTTGGATAAGTTGGATGTTGTGGTGGTTCCAGAGGATGTGATTGCGAAGAGATATGATGAGGAGGGTTTCTTGGAGCTGTTAGTCACATGGAAAGATTGTCCTTCTCATGACAATTCTTGGATGTCTTATGTTGAGTTTGTGTAGCAGTTTCCGGATTTCAAGCTTGATTTCAAAGGAGGGAGTATTGATAAGTATCAGAGGGCTTACTTCCGCAAGAAGAATAAAGATGCTGAAGTTAGCGGAAAGACTCTGGTGGAGGTGGAGGGTTTGAAAAAAGGAAGAGAAGACAAACTCTCGTTTGCAAAGAGAAGGTTTATCGTTAGAGAGAAGAGCCGTCGAAGTGGAGTTTAAATACGAGAGTTTACCGTTGTTAAATCTTTTATGCTTGTTTGTTGTGAAACCTAGGACGCCATGAGTTTAATCTCAAGATCTTTATGGGATCTTGAGATTCAAGCTTTGATTTGTAATTCGAGATTTATAAACACTTGTGATTACAATTCATCAATAAGATCTTACATTCTGAGTTTTATATATTTGCGATAACGAAAAACTATCAGAGGTCTTGCAGGGATGATTCCAGGGCGTAATAGTTCCATGAGGGATCAAGGTTTAAGGTTTGGTGAAGACGAGAATGATGGATTTGCAGAGTGTAAAATGGAAAACTTCGGGAAAGACGAAGAAGAAGAGTCTGCCACGACGAGTCGAGCAGCTTGACGGATTAGGGTTCCTGAGTTCAACCTTGAACAAGGCCAATCAATATGTTGTTTCTTAGATTAGAATTGATAAGAAGAAAATAAAACTCAAACAGAAAACAAGAATGAGGATGAAGAGATCAATTCAACTAAATAATGAAGAAGAAAATAATGAGAATGATTAAGTTATTTATTTCTTCTTTGAAAAGAAAAAAAAAAAGAAGAAAATGACTTGGGCAAAAAAAAAGAGTACCTATTTCTACTAAATCAAAAATTTAGCTAAGTATTTTAACCCCCCAAAAGATATTTTAGCTATTGTACTGATTTTTAGGTTCCTGCTTAATGAAAAAATTTTGTAGCTCGATTTTAGTGCTACAATAGAGTTGTGATCCGATTTTGACACTTTTAATAGTAGTCGTAAATTCGTGCTACCGTGAACTACTACCAATACACATATTTCTTGTAGTGACTCTTTAGTATGTTTTATTTAGTTTTTATGTATGCAAGTTTTAATTTCAGTTTTCTACTAAATCTACGTAGGTTTTATGAAGAAACAATGAGAGTTCGGGACGACCATCGGTCGATGGCTTGGATGGTTTTAACCATCGGTCGACCTTCATTACATACCATCGAACAACGCTCATTGCAGGAGTTGGTAGTCTCGAAACTTTTTCATTCTTTAACTTATGATTTATTTATCTTAACTAAACCAGGATGGGATAACACTAGAGATAGTATTATTTAAGTTTGGGGGAAGTTCGCTAATGTTTAGTTTTTGTTTTTGAGTGTTTTATTATCTATATCTATACTTATAAAAGAAAAAATTCAATATTTTCATAAAAATAAGAAAGGGATTATGATCATATTTTATATTGACTAAGTATACTATGAACACCATTCTTAGGACTTACAGAGTTTACTAAAGAAACCAAAGTGGATCTTCCTGCCTTTAGACCAACACTTGCTTAGAAAGTCTGAAGGAACCACAGCTGACTTCCAACCCTAATTTGACTAATCTACTTGTTTTGGGGTTTGGTATACATTGGATAGGAATCCTTATGCAAGTGTGGAAGGTATAAAGTCTGTGTGCTTCTGATTCAGCGTCTAGAAAGAAAAAATTGATATGATTTCCTGCGGTTTAGAGGGATAGGTAAATTACCTGCGACCCCATTATTCTACTATAATGGAATTATCACACATTGCTGGAAGCGAGGGGTAGGTATATTATCGATGACCCCATTATTATCCTACACCTTGTCCAAAATATATATATAGTTATATATACATCGAATACACCAATTTGGTGAACAAGATGGAAGGCCTTGGTACATGTCTTAGTTTAGTGGAATTGAACTGTTATGAGATTCAAAGAAGAGGGAAAGAGGGAAGAAAGGGATCTTAGAACACTGCATGTGTGTTTAGACACTTGCAAGAGTAAAAATCCAATTGTCCTTTGATCGATACTCTCTAGGTAAAGCCTTCACATTTATTTTATGTAAGAAAAGAAGTCAGTAGAAGGGCGAGTCAGGCTAGTATTTGCTAAGTTGTTGGTAGATTGGATTTGGTTGCTATACTAGGATAAGGTATAAAGTTATTTGAAATTGAGATAATGAGATATGAGTGTTGAACAGGAGGTTTAGGCATTTAGATATTGTGAGTCCCTGATGTTCAAACCTCTTTACAGGCTACCTTGTTTTGCTTGAGCACAAGCAAAAGGTTAAGTATGGGGGAGTTGATATACCCTAGTATTTACCAGTTTTGGACCCCATATGGAGTCTATTTAGTATGTATAGGCTGTATATTACATTGTTTTCAGGACTAGGTTCATTTTGGAATTATGTGGAGTTTTTGGAGCTATTTGGAAGATGAACCTATAGCTGACAAGAATCAGCTAAGTCAGAGTCGACATTACACAATCACACCGATCGATGGCACGACCTTAGCATCTATCGATGACCAAGGCGTGAGAAAGGCCCGAATTTACCAGATTCAGACTTAGAGCTCAAGACCAACATAATTACAAAGTTTCCCTTGACAAGTTTTACCTAATTATATAAGGGTCTCTACCATTGTTAGGCAGAGCACCGCACTTTTTTCTGGATAGTTTTATACATTATTTTCTTGGGGAGAAGATCAAAGTGTTCCCATTATTTTGTATTGGAACTCCAGTTTTATATATACATTCTTTTCAGACTATGAATAGGTCTTGCATGGTTATGTCTGAGTAGTTCCAATTGTTAAAATTAGGGTTTGATAACGGTTCTATTGAATTAGCCCCAAAATAGGTTGTTAGAAGGAATGATACCAACAGATTAGAAGCACCCTCAGTGCAAGCTCTTGAATAGCTAACTAGATCTTGATTTAGGACTTAGGATACTGCGAGAGTTGATTCCAGCCTGATAAAATTTTAATTAAGTTAGGTCCGATAGATTTGATTGACCTTACTTGATGGATCGATTCGTCAAATCGTCACACCCATCGATCAATGTCGATACTCGACCAACGATCGATTGTGCTAAATCAGTGACGGTTGTTTCCTAGTGTATCGGCCCAACTAATAAACAACCTATCAATTATAATTCATGTTCCTAAACCCTAAGTCTAGCTAATTTCCTTATCTGAATTAAGTTAAAGTCAAAACAATATCCAAATCAACTCATCCTGATAATTAATATAAATATTTCATCTAGCTTAGCCATAAAATTTATAAAAGCACAGAGTATCGACTCATCCTGATAATTAGAGCTAAGCGGCTAGAACTAGGGTTTATACACCAAATGTTGTAGTTCCTGCTCGATTATCAATAAAATCATCTCTTAGTCTCAATTTTTGCTTGCTTATCATCTCTTATATTGTTCTGTAGTACTCACAAAAAATCCTACACAAAAATACTATAACAATTATATATCATCGATATACGTTGCATCAACCCTCTCTTTTAACTCATCAACATGCTTTTCTGAACTGAAATCATTTTGTTTCCGCCAAAGCCTTGAGGCTTTCCTAATATGAGCCATGATATTTGAATCACAGGGTAGATCAGGGGAATTCCATCCATCTTGTACAACTTGTCTTATTACTTCACTATCTAATCATCTCTTATCAAATTTGGATTTCTTTCTAGCTTTGAATGGTTTTGATAGAATATTCGCAAGTACCGGACGATGATCAAAACCCCAAAGCCTCATGTATTGTATCGATGAGTGGGCAAACTTATCACACCAACTAGCATTTCCAAGTACTCAGTCTAATCGATATTTAACAGTTGCTTGATTCCTCTTTTCCAACCATGACAACATAATTTTTGAACTAGGTAATTCTAATGGAATATCTGATACTATTTGCTTAAATGGGAGAAACGAAGAATCAAATTGTCTTCTACCACCTCCTTTCTCAGAGTGGCTTATCCCCTATATATTTAAAAGAAGCATTAGAGGTACCACGTGTCATCATCACAATGATTCTTAGAATCGTTAGAAAAATAAGTTGGTCCATCTATATATATAATAAGATTTTTATTAAATTAACCATAATTAATTATTAATGCTATCAATTATTTCTTTAATTAAAAATTACGAAATTGCCTAATGTAGCTAACGTATAGATGACAATTAATGATTTTGAATAATAAAAATTTGATATAAGTTACTCTCTATCATTTTTGTTTAACTTTAAATTATTACAATAAATTAAACAACCACATTAACTATATAATAGAAAATTAACAAAATTTCTTGCTTGTCATCTCTTATATTGTTGTAGTTCGTGCTAAACGGCTAGAACTAGGGTTTATACACCAAATGTTGTAGTTCGTGCTCGATTAACAATAAAATCATCTTTTTGTCTTAATTTTTGCTTGCTTGCCATCTCTTATATTTTTCTGTAGTACTTACAAAGATCCTACACAAAATACCCGAACAATATATATATATATATATATATATTAACATCTTTTAAGTTAAACTAATAACATATAAAATACATAAACATTTTAGTTTTGAAATTTGGTTTGAAATATATTTGTTTTTGCTAAGAAGTTCTGAACATATACTGGCGATTTAATATTTTAATTTAAATTTTGCATTAAATGTTTTTAAAATATAATGAACAAAACCAAGTTCTAAATTCTAGTTAGATTAGTATTGGCCCCATGCTTCGCATGGGAATATTTTTGTTGCTAATAAAATATATTTTCAATTTTAATTACTCAAAATGACATGTACATATAGTTAACTTTGATTTATCAGGAAATAAATATAAAAAAAAGTAGTAACACATTATAGTTAATTAACTATAAACATACAAAGTTAAATTATATATGCTTAAAAAGTTTACATTGATCTTAATTAGCTCGTTGAATATAAATGTTACTTTGACCCTTTCCTATTTTACTTCTTATATATTTTTAAGCATCTTTTTTGGTAATCATGTTAAATTCATACCATTTTCTGAATGTTTAGAATGGTGCTTAACAACTTCTGTTGCTAAGCAATCTATGTTTCTTTCGTTTCTTTTTAGTTTATTACATCTAGAATGTATTCAATATATTCAATATCTCCATCTCTAAACAGTAAAAATCATAGAGAAACATCATATCAAGAAAGCAAATCAAGAGAAAAAATAATTAAGTGATCAAAGTTATTAAGCTTTTTAAATTGAGAATAATGTTATCCTTACTACTTAATGTAAGAAAGTATACATGTTAAATCTATACGACATAAATGATAATCTCACATCAGACTTGGAAAACAGTGAAAAATCCATTAAATACTTCTAGTGCCATGTTAATCTGAAAACATGATAGTAGACAATCATATCAAATATGTGAAAAAAGGAATACTGCAAAGATTTGAAATAATACAAACAATGTAATTGCTGCTATGTACCTCTCTTAATTTTGTCTTAGACATTAATCAGCTTTCCAATGGCAATACCAACTTTGCCATATCTTCAACATGTTATGTTGCTCCTAATTTTACATAACCAAACTTTTTAATAAATATCTGAAACATTAAAACTCTAAGACAGTAGCAAAGTACTCACCAGAGTCTGGCGGATGTTTTCAATCTATTATACAAGAGGAAAACAATATCATCAAGTCGGTCATTTCTTGGTGAATTATTGAAGCGTATTTACCTTTTATACAAAGTCTTTTTTTCTAATCCACCATGTTTGCTTTGTATCTTTTTTTGTCCAAAATCTCTTTGTTTCCGGCTGAATATCTTCATCAATGCAAATCTATCAAATTCACTCTAGATCTTCCAAGCTTTAAACCCGTTTTGATAAAGAAAGAAGGGGAATATAGGATGATGGCATCTGTTTACTGCGGCTCCAATTATAAATTAGGGATTCTAAACTAAAACAGTACAAACCTTTTAATTTTGCTTGAATCGATGAAAGTTTCTCAGATGTTTGTTTCTAGATCTAAAAAAATATATAAGTTTGAAAAAAGAGATCATGGACAAAAAAGCAAGATCGTGGGGGGTTTGTGAGGATTATCTAGAAGGAAAATTGGATTGTATGATAGAGAAAAAAAATCATAATTCACCACATAGCTATTTTACCTAATATTTCTATACACACTTTTAACTTTATAAATTAATATTATATTACCTCTTGTTGCAATCGGGAAAACCTGAAACAAAAAAAAACGAATTCTTAACTATTATCCAAAGATAAATTGTGTCTCCATATCGTCACCTCCCTCCGATTTATTTTGAAATCGTCGATGATGGAAGAACATGACACGCCGCCATCTTCAAAAGGTGAAAAAAATATATTATTGTGTCGATGGAGGAGAGCTTTTGTGGAGGAGAAGATTGGTTAGGAGGCTTTGTCGGTGATGGAAAGGGGAAGCTTCTCGGATTTCAAAAGTGACAATCGCGAAGGCCCAGAACATGTCCGTATCTGGTTTGAAGTAAATCTATGTAAATCTAGTTTGAATTAAATATATGTCGTATGTAGGAGAAGATTAACAGTGTTTCATATTGTGTTCTATTCTATTATATGCATATGGAATAGAAAGATAATTAAAAGATATGTATTTTCATGTTCTGTTATGCGATAAATCTCTGTTACTATTTTATCATCATATTCCATTCCATTTGACGGTTACTAAAAGTGTTCATTTTATTCATAAATATAGTTTGTAATTTTCTTAAATTCTAATTACTACTATATGTTTTTGAACCTGTAAAACTTTACTATGGTCTATATTGTATAGTTCAATATTAGGTAATCTAATTTAATATTACATAATATTATGTACTTTTTAGATTTTGAAATGCGGGTTAGAGTTCATATTTGGATTAGGGTTTACTGATTAGAATTAGAGTTTAGTATTTAGAAAGTGAGGAGGTTTGGTTGGTGTCAACATTAACTTCTTCTATGCAGTCATATACTTTTCATAATTTCACTAATATGGACTATGTTATTTATTTGGTTCCATTCTATTTGAGTTTATGGTTTATATTTGGGTTTATAGTTTATATTTGGGTAAGGGTTTAGTAATTAGAGTTTAGGGTTTAGTATTTATAAGGTGAAAAGGTATGGTTGAGGTCAGCAATAACTTATTCCATGTAATTATAGACATCTTATTATTTCACAAATATGTATAATGTTATTTATTTTGTTCAATTCTATCTGGATTTATTTCACAAATATGTACNGGTTTATAGTTTATATTTGGGTAAGGGTTTAGTAATTAGAGTTTAGGGTTTAGTATTTATAAGGTGAAAAGGTATGGTTGAGGTCAGCAATAACTTATTCCATGTAATTATAGACATCTTATTATTTCACAAATATGTATAATGTTATTTATTTTGTTCAATTCTATCTGGATTTATTTCACAAATATGTACTATGTTATTTATTTTGTTCAATTCTATTTGGATTTATGGCTTATATTTAGGTTTAAGATTTACTGATTAGAGTTTAGGGTTTAATATAGAGATTGGGTGAGATGGAGTTTAGGGTTTAGTATCTAGGGATTGAGTTTGAAATATGTTTAGTATTTAAGGGTTATAGATGAGCTTATAATTTTATAAGAATAGAACACTTGGTGCATATATATGTGGTCAATAAAAGTATATGTAGATGACTTCTTCTTTTAATAACCACGTTATTTGTTCCAACCGCCAATTGTGGGTTTCCAACCGCCAAAACGTCCAGGATATCGGAGAGAGAACTCACATGAGATTGCGTCGCCTGCAACTCCGAGCGCAGCTGAGTAGTGACATCGTGCTGTTCCTGAGCATAAGAAGATGTCGCTGTGGGGAAATCGTAAACGGAACCAATCCCGACGATACGTCCCTTTTTCCTAGCGGCAACCTTTAAATAAAAAGATTAATAACGTTAAAAATAAAATAAATAAATAATAAAAATTAATAAGAAAAAATATTATTTACTTCCTCGTAAATCTTATCCACTTCAGGAGTGGATAATATGACGGGTGTCCCGGACTGCTGAGTCAGCTGGGTCTGGCGGTGGTCAACCCGAGCAACAAGCTCGTTGTAGATTTGCTTGGATCTAGGATCTACAAAGTGCCCAGCCTTGTTCCGGTGGGTCCTCTCGTAAAGGTCTTTCAGAGATGGAAGAACTCCTGTCTCTTTAGCCTAAAAATATTTTTTTAAATATATTAATAACTAATTAATATAAATAGATTAAAAAATATTAATTTACCATGTCTAGACGGATTCCCTCGTGAGGTTTTCGACCCCCGGTGTGAATCATCTTCGTGTTGCCATGCTCGTCTTTTTTCATGCGGTTCTCGGAGTTTTTGTTGGAGGTTCTGATCGAGTCTGGCAACCCCCAATATCTGATAAGGCCATCCCACACCGCATATCTCAGGCAATCGGGTTTTCCCTCCTCGTAACCATCCACCTGAAAAAAAAAAAATTTAAAATGATTTGAAGTTAATGATATAAAACTATATAAAATTTATAAATCCACACCTGAAAATCGCCCTTCCAGTTGTAGACCATGTCGAGCAATCGCGCTTTGCACTTCACCTCAAACTCCCTCTTCACCCGCTGGTGAATCTCTATAGACCAACGATATTTTTGCTGTAACCAGAAAATATTAGATTAATTAGTTCAATAATATAAAAAATTATAAATAATTAAAAATAAATTAAGTTTATTAATTAATGACTTACGACGAACGATTTGAACCACGTCCTTTTGGTGTGGCTGGGCGTCTTTTTCCAGTTTGGAGCTGGATCGGGACAGTATTCCTTGATACAATCGGTGACGCTCTAAGCGACACATCCGTCAACATTAAACCTGAAAAAAACAAAAAAAAAATATTAATTAAATTTGTTAATTTTTGGTTAATTAATAAATAAATTAAAAAACTTTTTTAAAAAATGAAACATACCAAAATATGTTGCGGCCGTCCCGTCGGAGAGGATCTAACTCAGGTAACCCTTCTCTGCCTGGCGCTGCCATAATATCCTCTACGTGGAATTTATGAGGAAATCGCGAGTCTCGCGTTTTCTGTTACTAGGGTTTTACGAGAAAAGGGTTTGTAAATCCCTAAACTCGAAACCCCAAACAACTAACCACAACTTCCTTAACTTATAACTTCTTCTAAACCCCAAATTCAAATTCATTTTGTGATTAAACAAACTTAAAACATACATAATTCAAATTCATTTTTTGATTAAAAAAACTTATAAAAATATACATAATTCATTCGGATACATTCTCGGAATCTGTAAAAACATCATGATTTTCGTAAAACTCGTCCTCGACACCTTCGTCCGTTGAGTGATCAGGAACATCTTCGTATTTATGATTATGCGGATCAATGAGTAGGATGTCATCAATTTCTGCTTCAGGTTCCTCGATTTCATTGGTGTTTTCTTTTGTAATGGTGGTTCTTCTCCAGCGACTATTTGTCCTCGAGGTGTAACTTTGATAACAGCTAACCAGTTTATTCCCGAGGTAGTAATCCGAGGGTATGGAGTGAAGCAAACTTGATATACTTGGGAAGCTAATATGAAAGGCTCGAATTTGTTGTACCTGCAAAAATAAAGACAACGTAGAAACTAATACTCAGAACATGTATCTCAAAAAAAGAAATTGTTGTACCTTCGTCCACCATTGACATCAACTACACCGTTCTTGTTAATACGAACACCTCTGTTGACAACGGGGTCGTACCACTCACACTTGAATATAACGCATTTCAGACTCATACCTGAGAATTGAACTTCATAAATCTCCTGCAAGATCCCGTAGAAATCTGTTTCGCCTTTCACACATATTCCATAATTACTTGTTGCCCGGTGTCTACCATAGTCATAGGTATGAAAAGTATAGCCTCGGGTGAAATACATCGATGATGTATTGACCTTTGCAACTGGACCTTGAAGTTATTTGCGAAACCATGCGGGATATTCAGGATCGTCATAATCAACCTGTAAAAAAGTAACAGAACTAGACGTTAGACTTAATATGTGGTAATGTATGCATAAAATTTAAGTTATAATACTTGTTTCCTCAACCACTTGATAAAGTGTTGATCTTTCCTTTTGTCTAACTCAGTTGTCGATATACCAGGGATTGCTTCTTCGACTTGAATCACAAATTGATTGTAAAATTATATATATTATGTTATGTAATCAATTGAATATATATATATATATATATATATATAAGTGTGTATGTTTATATGTTTACCTTTTAAAATAACCAATCAATGGATGCTCGCAATTGAGAAGAATATAAAGGTGTGCACTATGGACATCTTCATCACTCGACCACCAAATCTCTTTCAATTTCCCACCCAATCGCCTAATTTGACAAAAGATGTCTGAAACATCTTCTTCCATATATGTCGGCACGACACCACCATCATCACATCTTCTTGGATCTCGTTTTCTTGTACATACTTTCGGTGCAAAGTAGTACGATGTGAAATGTAATGTTTCTTCTGTCAAACTTCTCGCAATAATGAAACCTTCAACTTTTGGTAGGTTTTTCGCTTTACTTTTCAAAGTTTTCATGGCCCTTTCATACTGATACATCCATCCATAATGCACAGGTCCACGAAGTAATGCCTCATACGGGAGGTGGACAACTAGGTGTTCCATGACGTCAAAAAAAGTAGGCGAAAATATTTTCTCCAAGTTGCAGATTAAGATGATGTTTTCTTGAAGTTGTTGGACAACTTCCTCTTTAGGAGTGCGGCTGCTCAGATCCCTAAAAAATGCTCCAATTCCTTATATATTACAAAAACAAAAATTAAACACATTAGTGTATTCATATATATATATATAAAGAAATAAATTAATGTTCGTGTCGTATTATATTAATTATCTGAAAGTGCTTCATGTACTTTTGCAGGTAGTAGCTTCGCAAATGCAAAGGGAAGTAGTCGCTGCATAAAGATATGACAATCATGGCTCTTCATCCCGGAGAACTTTTGGCCTTTCTCAATACATCTTGAGAGATTTGAAACATACCCATCAAGGAACTTCACTTCTGAAGCCACCCAGTTGAACAACGCAGACTTTTTTTCTGATGACAGTCTCAATATCGGAACAAGAACTTGCCCATTGCTTTTTATATGTAGCACACTTCTTGAGCAGATATCGGGTAAGTCCAACCACGATTTTAAGTTGTCTTTCGTCTTCCCTGGGACATTCAATATAGTGTTCACGATGTTCTCAAAATTTTTTTGTCTCTATATGCATCACATTGAGGTTGTGGCGCAAAAGAAGATCTTTAAAATATGGCAATCCCCAAAATATACTCTTCTTGTGCCAATTCTGTTGAACACCATAAGAATCAGGCATATTACTGGGTACATGCCAATTCCCACCACGAGGAGTTGTTTCTAGAGCACCATAGTAATCAATTTGTGCTTCGATTTGTTCTCCAGTTAAATATGCAGGAGGAGTGTCTATGACAACCCTTTTGTGCCTGGAAAATGTCTTGTTTCTTCGGTCTGGGTGGTAAACGGGAAGAAATTGACGGTGACAATCGAACCAACTAGTCTTCCTACCATTCTTCAGCTGAAACGCATCTGTCATTCCATTACAATATGGACAAGATAATCTCCCATGTGTAGTCCATCCAGACAACATCCTATATGCAGGAAAGTCAATTATGGCCCACAAAAGCATCGCTCGCATCGTAAAATTTTTTTTCGTTGAACAATCATATGTCCTCACCTTTGTTGACCACAAATCTTTCAACTCTTTTATCAGTGGTTGTACAAAAACGTCAAGAGATCTTTTTGGATGCTTTGGACCAGGTACTAATATGGTCAAGAATAGAAACTCTCGTCGCATGCACATCTCTGGTGGCAGGTTGTACGGTGTAAGAAAGACTGGCCACAATGAATATTGTGTCCCTGTCATTCCAAATGGACTAAATCCATCTGTGCATAATCTAAGATACACATTCCGGCTATTGCTAGCGAAATGTGGATGTACATTGTTAAAATGTTTCCAAACTCTTGCATCTGATGGATGAGTCATCTCTCCATCCGTCTGAGTATGCTCGGCGTGCCATCTCATCCCTCCAGCAGTCTCCTCAGATTGGTACAAGCTTTTCAATCTGTCTGTGATTGGTAGGTACCACATCCTTTGGTACGGTACCCTATTACGCCCTCGACCTTGCGGTTTGAATCGTGGCTTCTTAAAAAATTGACATTCTTCTAACTTCTCATAATCTCCCCAGTAAATCATGCAGTTGTCGATGCAAACGTCTATCATCTTCGAGGGCAACCCAAGACTATAAACCAATTTCTGAATCTCATAATAAAATTCAGCAGACACATTGTCTTTTGGCAAATACTCTTTAAACAAGTCTGCCCATGCATCCATACAATTTTCAGGTTGATTGTGATCGATTTTAATACCCATCATTCTAGCAGCCAACGACAATTTAAACAGACCTTCTCTAAAACCACTGTAAATTGGCTCATTCGCAGCTTCTAACATTTCATAAAACTTTTTTGCATCTAAGTTAGGTTTTTCAACTTCATCATCATCATGAGTTACAAATGCATCACCTACCATATCATGAACCCTATCACAATCTACCATTTGTTCCTCCTGTTGATAGCTATTTTCATTATGCAAATGATCAACCGGTTCAACCTGAAAATTACTATTACTACTGCTAGCTTCATTCCTACAACTAGCATCTTCTCCATGTTGATACCAAATATAATAATATGGCATGAAACCTCTATTTATGAAATGCTTCCAAACATTTTCACGAGGGCCTATTTTGTATTGCAGTATTTCCGACAAAGACAAAACATCTTACCACTTTCCTGCGTGAGTGGTGTAGAATCTGCTCGATGCATAAACGTCTCCAACCCTTCGAGAAACTCTTTCGTCACTCTCCCGTTATTATCTCTATGTGAATACATCCACTTCCGCAAATCGAAAATATTTCCAGGACCAGACATTTTTTTTTCTTTGATCAAGCTTAAAGCTGATTTTTTTGGTGTGTTTGAAATGAATCACAAATGGTGGTATTTATAGAAATTTTTGAATCTGAATATTTACTAGGAAATTGCGATGAAAAGTAGGTACAAAACACGTTTTTAGATTTAAAATACATATTTTCTAGCCATTTCCTCGCTAATTAGAAGTAAAAAACAATTTCCCCCTAATTTCGTAGTAATGATTTACGTGGACTTTACGAGGAAAAGTTTTACTACGAAATTACGAGGAAATGTTCTTTTGCCACGTAGTTTCCTCGTAATTTTATTACGACCTTAGGAGGAAATAGTTTTCTCGTTTTTTTACGAGGAACTTACTTTACTTCTAGTTTTCCTCGTAAAGTCTTAGTAACTTTGACGTAAATTTACGAGGAAATATTTTCCTAGTGAAATTTCCTAGTAAACTCTTAATTTTCTTGTAGTGTATAAATTATTATTTTGGTTTTTGATATTTTGATTTACATTTATTACCTTTCAAAGTTGTATTATACCAAAAAATAAAAATTTTGTTTTAAATTATATAATTTATCAATTAATTTATTTGAGATTTTGTATGTAAATTTTTATGTTGCAAAGTCATTTTTATATTTTGTGTGCATTTTTTAAAAGTTACATTTGTTGAGTTGGTGAGTTATAAGATTTGCTTGGCAGATTTTGGACAAATTTAATACCATAGATTTGTAAGGTTTTTAATAGTTTTAGTAGTGTTTTCTTATCGACCTAAAGCTGCAGTCAAACTAGTTAATTTGGTATCTGTATATAATCTAGTATGGATTTAGATAAAACCCGATAAAACTTGACAAATCTCGATAAAAATCCAAAACACTAATCATGAACCCGCTATCCAAGATTAATTGACCTGATAAATACACATATAAATCTGCTGATATTTTAAAAAAAAAAAAACTGATTCAAACTTTTGAGTCAAGTTTTAAACCGTCGACTAATACATTTTGAAAAAAAATATATATCTTGCTTAACTTAGGTATTTAAAGCATATTGAAAAGTTAATAATTATCTCCAATATATTATGTCGACAAATGGAACCTCTCTCCAAATTTTCAGATTGAGGCCCTATATTTTTTACGTAGTGAAAACTATAAATTTCCTAGTTAATTTGTATATTTTAAGTTTTTTCATGATTTTTTTTTAAAAAAAATTTATGTAAATATTTTATTTTTGTTATTTTAAGTGAATTATAATTTTAGTGACTTTAGATTATTCTAATTCGTATTTCACATTTAAATATATATTTTTTTAAACGAACACTGAAAAAAACACAAAAACTGTTAATAGGTTCAAATAAATTGCATGAGTTAAACGACATATAATATACTTGATGCGCACCATAAATGTCAGCTGCCCACAATGATTATTACAACAACAAATCGAAGTTTATCCGATGTTCGAACCGAAGTTAATGCGTTTGAAGAACATTCTAATATTTAAGATGGTCGGTAATAAATATCTTGAATTCTTGTCTGCGGTTTCTCTGTCTGGTTATGGAAAAATCTGGCCGATTGCATTCCTTATATACAGCAATCTCAACATGAAGTTTCGGCTTCACTCCCCCCATACAAACTGTTTGCATGCTGACACAATATCTTTTGCTCCGATTATGCTCTTCATGCAAACGTATGTGGCAGAGCAAAAGAGTTTTTTTTTTTTGGATCAAATCAAAAGAGTTTTTTATTGGCCTATTTCATTTTTACCCGCTTCACGTAACTAATTGAAGGATAAAATAATAGGTTAATCATTACGCATTTCTAACTATGGTCGATAAAAAAACGCTCTCTAGAGAAGGATGATAGCAAAGGCGATTAGGGTTTCACCACCCTTTCGCCACCATTGATTTTGCCTCACGCATATCAACGAGAAGCTTCTTCCTCTTCTCTCTCCTCCTCTCCGTCCATGGCGTCGCTCATAGTAGATCTAAGTTCCCTTTCACGTCCTCCCTCAGATCCACCAGATTTAAGCTTCAAAATTGCTCTCCTGCCAGATCCCCCAGATCCTCCGGTTCCTCCTGACCCTCCGCCTGATTTTCTATCATTCATAGGTTTTCTTCAGTTGTACAATCTCTGGGCCACCGTTGGCTTTCCCCATAATTTCTCAGATCCAAAGCTCTGTTTAGGGATTTCAGATGGTGGGTCATCTTCAGATGGAGACTTGTTCTTCCTGGATGGAACAGTCTTTATACTTACTCCCATGCACCAAGTAAGCTTACGATCTTAACCCTACACTTTCGAGTGTGGTTGGATTATCGATGTGTTTGTAGAGCTGGTCTTACTGGACCCAAGAATTTCTGTGTTAATTCAAACTGTTTCGGTTGCATTTAGTTATGCTATTGTGGCCTTTGTTGGTACCTTTGTGGTCAATGTGGGGTCCTGTACTGCAGTATGCAGTTGTCCCTTTACTGCAGTATGCAGGTTTACTTCCACCTTTGCTGTTATGGCTTTTGCTATGATAAGACATTCTCTCCATTTGTGGCAGTTTGAAGTGAAAGTTATTAAGTTATGTACCCTTTCCAGCAAATCTGGTTTGTTTGGGCTTTCTTTGCTCTCCCTCCTCCTTTAAGGAGTGTTTCCATCCTCCCACATCTATCACTTGTTATTAGTCTTATAGGGAGCATTGTGTTGAAGATGGTTCTGTTTGTAGCAGAAGCGAAGATGTCTTTTGGTCTCACGTTTAGATAGTGTTAACTGTCTAACCTCATTGACTGTGGAGGCTCTTATCCCTCCTCTTTATTGTTTCGAACAGAAATGTCAATTCGAAGAAGTCTTCTTGTTTGATTTGCCTTTCTCGGAGACAACAACGGTGGTTGATCGTGTGATATCACCTTTATCTTTAAGGCTTTATTTGAGTACTGGTTGTTTAAGCTTTACCATTTGCCTGTCCAGTGTATTGGTCTATGCTTTGTTTTCTTTGGCTCCTTGTAGCTTTATTGTATCATCCATTAGTGGAGTTAAACTCTTCTAAGTTTCAAGGAAAGTTGGGTTGATCAAAAAAAAAAAAATCATTACGCATTTTCTCTAATTAATTACTTTTTTTATTTCCGTCTACCTTCTTATCTTTTATTACCGGTTTCAACACCAGTCTCTATCTTATTGACCGAAGACACTTTTAACATTTCATCATTCTTGGATCCTTTTGAAGGCCAACAATTTTGTAGCATAGGCATTTCACTAATTTGTTAATTCTTAAAGGATTTTGACCCAATTGTCTCTTAAAAGAATCCACTTTTCAAAAATATATTTTTAATATATTTTTTAATAAATATTTTAATTTTATAATAATAAACTATTTTAAATTATTTATAAGTATAGAATTATTATTATAAAGTTTATAAATTCAACCACATCCCCTAAATACTAAACCGTAAACAAGAATTATTAAACTATAAACTCAAATGTTAGAACCTTTTTGCTTGATTGTTTTTTTATAAAGCAATATTTAACTTATCCTATTTCAATAAATTTATCAATATCATATATATATACACGTCAGTCTAGGTCTAATGTTTTAATATTTGGTTTAGGTAAGCGTCTAAACCCCCACTTAAACGATAGATCGATCATAACCAAAAGAATTTCTTAAAATCTAATTTACAACAGTTTTAACAATTTTAAATCTGTTAAACTCGATTTAAATTGATCTATTAGGTATAGATCTGTTATATTGAAAAATAATATTAGTATAAATCCATTATTTTTTCTAACTTCTTTATCTATTTTTAATTAATTAATATAATTTTATAATTAAACCTAAGAAATAATATATTTAATATAAATATATATAAAAAATCAATAAACTTGTCTATGCCACTAATAAACTGTTTAGTTACTACACACCGTCTAGTTACAATCTAACAATTTTTGAACAATGATCTTGTAAAATTAAAGTATATTGAAGTTGAGCACGATCGAAAAGAAATCTTATCTCAACGCAATTATGCTCTTGATATTATTAAGTAGACTGGATTACTCGATTCTAAGCCAAAACCTGATATGTGGACATTTTTGTGAAACAGTTGAATGGAGTCCTTACTTTACAAGAGCCCCACTTAAAAAAAAAAGAGTTGTTTACCATATTAGACACTTTTGTGTTTACTTTAACATATAGAAACACTTGCAACATGTGACACACTTTTTCTAGACAGCTGGTGTTTTTGGACTATTTTACCCTCACGCCTCCTAACTTGATTGTCAATGGTTACTCACAAGTATCTCTCTCTCTTCACCTCACCCCATCACGTTCACACATCTCTTTTTGGTAATATAGTCCAATGATACTACCAGACTTCGATCGTTGCCGGATGTGACGCACCGGTCCAACAAAAGAAGGATCGAAACTTGGAGATAACCTCACCAAGAAACTAAGAAAAGTTCTAAGCAAAGAACAAAGAGAGATAAACTCATTTTAGAGTTTTAGAGTTTTAATATTAAAATCAAAATAAATATAAATTGTATTGAAATTGTAAAATGACACTATGAAACAGAAGAGGTAGAAGTTTGTGGAATTGATTAAACTCTGGTTTTACGTATGAAATAAACAGCCGGACCGTCCAGACGAGTTGGATCGGATCCAGGAAGTAGGAGGTAGAGTGATATATTGGGATGGTCCAAGAGTCTTGGGCGTTTTAGCCACGTCACGAGCCATAGGAGACAACTACTTGAAACCGTACGTGAGTTCCGAGCCAGAAGTTACAGTGACTGATCGTACGGAAGAAGATGAGTTTATGATAATTGCTAGTGATGGGCTATGGGACGTAGTAACGAACGATTCTGTCCACACTTCTCCTCTACGCAGTTCCAATGTCCACTTCTCTTCAGTCCATGACCATAACACCTCTTCTCTTGCTATTTCTTCTCTTTGAATTTTCTATGTCCACAAACCACCTGAACACATATCGGCCGAACACAACTCAGCCATCTACGAATCCTAAGTTTCTTCTTCATCAACAAGTAGGCCTGGGCAATCGGGTACCCAATCGGGTATCAATTCTACCCAATCGGTAATCGGATAAATTGGTATTAGACATATATATACCATTTGGTATTTTACAATAAATTTGGGTCGGTTCGGTTTGTAATTGGCCGGGTTCGGGTCGGTTCTCTACTCTAATTCAAAATCCGAATTGTACAGAAATTTTTTCAGGTTAAGAATGGTTCGGTTAATTTCTGTAACCAGAGTATTCAAATACCCGATCTAAATCAGATTTAACCGATTCAATTTATAAATAACCGACTAAATAAACAAAATAACGATTCATAATCAAAACAAGAACTTAATAAGCATAACTTTAACCAAAAACCATAAGTTTGACATAGTTTAACAACTCATGAAAACATAACAAAAGATTGATCAAGTAGCCGATGAAAAACTGGGAACAATGAAGAAGCATCCATGATGAAAAAAGAACATTGCTACTCCATGTCCCTCGAAACACATAACAAGATGAATCATTCAGCAAACCGAGCAAAGTAAACACAAAGAGAGTGATAAACTTATTCACATAAAGACATATGAAGTATCAATTTACCTTTACTAATTGCCGCATAACATGACTTAGAAAAACACCACCCAAGAAGACCAATACAAAGATACCTTCAGAACATCAAACAACAAAAACTAGTATTACAGTATTACCATTGTAACAAATAAAAAATCAGAGAATATCAAATCAGTGGAGATTAATTACCTTTTTTCGTATGAGAATAGCTAAGCCTCAGGAACATTGTCATCTCCAATACCAAACTCTGCAAAACAATTTTAAAGCTGAGTTAGAAAAAGAATCATAAACAAAGTATTATGAGTTATGAATATCATAAATTTGTTAAACATTACCTTTCTCAAGCTGATCAAACATTTAAAACTCTGAGAGCAGTTGAGCACTTGTGATCAATGTCGGGTCAGTCCCATTCGTAATATCTTTCCTCGTCCATTGCTCAGTACACATGAGGACCTCAATCATGTAATGAGTCAGGCAGGACCAATTAGGATCTAAAATCCGACCACTGGTGCTAAAAGCACTCTCGGATGCAAAAGATGAAACTTGCATAGCAAGTACATCTTTAGCCATCTCAGCCAAGACATGATACTTTAAAGAATTCACCATCCACCAAGACTGCACATCAAATTCTGCACCCCTCATAAGCTGTGGGTTCTCAACAGGATCTGTGAGATAAACTTCTAACTCACGCCTTGCTAGTTCATCTGCATTGTCAGCAACAAGTCTAAATAGGTCAGTATGTTACCTTTCAATGGCATGTCAGTCAGTTGATTCAGGAGGTCCAACAAGTCTGTTCCCATTATCCAATTCTTGGAAGTAGTCATGGTACAACCTATCTTCTAGCAGCATCTTGTCAAAAGCAACTCTGTACTTCAGGGCATTTGTCAACATTGTGTATGTTGAATTCCATCTGGTTTTCACATCCAATGTGAGACTTCCTCTTTTCAGCTTCCCTGAATCAACCCTCAGCTCAAATGACCTATGTCTAACATGAGATGACCTAACATAGGATACAGCATTGCGTATAGCCTCCACTTTTTTTGATACCTCATTCAACCCATCCCTCACAATCAAGTTGATGATGTGAGCACTGCATCTGATATGCATGTAGTCTCCATCTAACACAAATGCTTCATTGCTGACCAAGCCAAAATCTCTTTGAAACTTCTTCAGAGCCAAAGTGTTGGCTGTTGCATTGTCCACAGTGACACAAAAGACCTTCTTAATCTCCCACTCAGCCATACATTCGAGTAGAGTACTAGCAATTGTTGATGCTTTGTGATCTGAGACATACTTAAAGCCGATGATCAGTTTCTTGAGCATCCAAAATGCATCGATGAAGTGAGTTGTGATCACCGTGTAGCTTGCACCTGTTTTATAAAAAATAAATAGCAAATAATTATCAGATATGCTACTACACTAACATAATTAAATCAGATAAAATGAGAAAGAAATGAAAACAAACCTGTATTTGGAGCAACCCATATATCTGTAGTTAGAGACACCCTTTGCTTGTTTGAGTTAATCCAGCTCTTCAGCAAAGCCTTCTTCTTCACATACATTTACACGATGTCTCTGCTTGCTGATCTCCTTGAATGAGGCCGGTAGTGGTTGACTCGAGAAGAGAAGTGTCTTCAGGCAATAGTTTCCACAAAAGACAGTGGCAACTCGCCTAACACCAACATCTCATTTGTTGCCTCTCTGAACATAGGCTCACTTATCTTTGCAGCTTGCATTGTTCCATTTCCTTTGATCACTTTCTGAGACTTGTTTTCCTTATAAGCATGGTATTCTTTGCATGCTTCCAAATGCTTGGTCCCTAACTTAGACTTACAGCCGTATGACTTCTTGCAATAGTGTCAAAAACACTTGTTTCTGTCTTCTTTAGTCCTGGTGAAGTGATCCCACACATGAGATCTTGGAAGGATGACTTTGAGCTCTTTAGATGGCTTTCCATTAGTTGTACTTGATTCTGGGGAATCTTTTTCTTTTCCTGATTCAGGAGTTGGAACAACTTCTATACTTTCATCAGCTTCTTGTCCATTGTCATTGGCATTCTCTTCAGCAAGATTCATAACTTCTTCAACGTCGTCTTTATCTGGAAAGCATGAGGAACCCATCTGAACACACACATACAATATTTGATCAGTAACTAAGAATCAAATCAAGCTAAGAGAAGAACAAAAAACCATAAAATACTAAGATTAATCAATCTACTATTTGGATACTATCCATAATCGAATTACAGAAAGTATAAGAGATTGTAATACGAACCTGTGATTGAATTGCAGACTGCAGAGATTAGAGAAAGAGGAGACGATGAAGAATACGAATTGAGAAGTTTGGAACTTTGGATATGGTTCTTTCCATGGGGAAAGAGGGGTTTATATAGAACTTCCATGGAGAAATACGAATCGAAAAGCAAGTGGTATTCAATTGCATTAGACAAAGCATGCACCTAGTGAAGGAGACGAAGAGAAAAGCAAGAATCGCCGTCGACGGTTCTGTATTGGGAACAAGAGAAGAACTCGTGTCTCGACTCTCTCAACCACTAACCCTAAAGGGTAAAGGGCCTAACGGAGGCCCATAGTAACTTACACTAAAACCCGATCCGAACCGAGGTCCATAGTAACTTGGATTCGAGGCCCAGTCAGTGATTTCAGCATAACCCAATCCGAACCGGTACTTGCTTAACCGGGTGCCAACCGGAGCGGTTCTTCGGTATAGTTATTTTCTGCCCATGCCTATCAACAAGCACAACAACTCCTTTTTCTAAGCGAACTAAATCCCCCATCCACTAAAGATCACCCAAACAGTCCTGAAATCCATCAAACATCCGAACACATCTTGAGGGAACACAACTCAGTCATCCACGAATCCTAAGTTCCATCTTTATCGACAAGTACAATAACTCCTTTTTTTAAAATACTAAATCATTCATCCACTAAAGATCACCCAAACAACCTAGAAATTCATCACCTCTTATATGAACCATGATCCACAATCACTAAATCAACCTATATACGACACATCAACCAACAATCACAAGATCTCCTTTGTTTCCATGCCTTCCACAGCCTATTGAACCTGAAAACAAAACTCTAAATTTCATATATGTCAGAATTATAAAACTTGGATTGATCTTTAGAGAAAAAAAAATTATGAAACTGACCTTAGATTTCGGGATTCTTCAAATGAAGAGATGTCCATGCTGTTTGAAAGTTAAAATCTCTGCTGAAATTTATCAGATTGAAGACAAGAGGAGAAAGTATCTCAATTTTAAGCGGCGTAAGAATTTTGTTGAACAGCAACTGGAAATAGGTTTGTCCGTTCTGTTTAATTTAGGTTAAGGTCATTTATGTCTTTTTGATAGGCAAAAGTGTGTCTCAAGCACTGTGTGTCTTGATGTGTAATTGCAAAGTGGTAAAGTGTCCCACCGAGTAAAAAAATCAAAAAAAAATCATGTATGTATGTAGAAAGAAGAGTGCAGAGGGAGACTAGCAAAAAAGAAGAGGAGAGAGAGATAAATGTACTAATACACACTAATCTACAAATAAACTTCATGTTGATAATTTCTAGAATCCTACGTAGAGGGAAGATGCAGCATTTACTCATAACTTTGAATTGTAATTAAGTTTTATTAAAGACTCACGATTATACACACTCAAGAACAAAATGATATGATCTTAATAATAATGTGTATGTTTGCTTAGTTTTTTTTTGGTCAACATCAGTGTTTGCTTAGTTAAGTTGTAGGTATAAAAAATATAAATACTAACTGTAAATAAAACGTAAATAAAATATTTAGTTTAGAAAAATGAAAAATATATTAGATTAATTTTATAATATAATTTAGATAAAGTAAAAGATATAATACATATTATGAAAAATACTTGTAAAACTTATGAAAATATTAAATAATTAATAAATATTTTTTCGAATAGAACCCCCAAAATTTCAGGACAGTCTCTACTCTAAGCCTCTTTGGCCCCGATGAAGTCCAATCATAATCATAAGCTTGCGCTAGCGGATGGACCACGATTTCTTCCCTACATGCATATCATCGACTAGTTGATAGACAGATCTATCTAACGTTCGCAAGTCCATAACTGTGTTATGCGGTTTATATACTCTCCCACTAAATGCAAAACACTTCATGATCCCTGAGTTGTTGCATTAAGATTTTTTGGCTATGTAAAAGGTTATATGTCTCAAGAAATTTTCCTACACGCGGATTCTCATTACGTAATGCAATCCAAGAGCATGTTTATAGGGGGTTCCTTAATCTAGGAACCCCAAAAAAATAGTTTAAAATTCACGGGTCCCATCAAAAATTAAGGGCCGCTCTTTTGGTAACCTAATTAAGAGACATTTCTTGTACTATTCGCGCGGGTCTCGTAGAACACGTGACGGCCCACGATTGATTATTTTTCTTTAAAAAAAAAAGAAAATCAGCAAACAACAAGAAAAATGGGTCCCACTTTTTTATGGGACTCCACATCTTATTTCCCTATAAACATGCTCTAATGTAACTTTGACTAGGGTTTTGTCAACTGACTCGTCGCTCTTTTAGTATGTGTGTTTTTTCTTTGTTAAATTTGCTGCTTAAAAAGAAGCAAGATAACTATAAAATCATACATTAAAAATTAACTGAGTATTTGAGTTATTTATTTTTGTTTTAGATACTTATTTTAGGTATTACTTGAATCTGTAACTTTTTGGGTATTTATTTAAGATTGAGGTCATGTGTTTTTTTTTGGCAGGGGGGGGGGGGGGGGGGGTTTTTGGGTACTTATTCAGATTCAAGTCCGGTTGGTACAAAACCAAGAAACCCAAAAAAACTGTAGAACAAGACCCGTTCAGGTAATTATGTCATGTTTGATTCGGTTTAGATTCGTTTGAGTCGGTTCGGTGTTCTTGCCTTCCCCTATGTGGATCCTCAGGATTCATTTTAACACGGTAATTCAAACTATTCATCCATCTCCTCTTTTAGATGAGATCGAGGAGCCTTCGGCAAAGCTGAAGGAACAAGTTCAGTGTGGTACTGGCTTTTCAAGAGGTTTCAGTTATTTTCATTCTTTCTTTTTTTTTTTTTTTTTTTTTTTTTTTTTTTTTTTTTTTTTTTTTTTTTTTTTTTTTTTTTTTTTTTTCATTCTTTCTTTTTGTCTCTCTTAAAAATGTTTTAAAATAGATTTGTAAAAAAAATTTGATTGGATAATGAATTAAAAACGTGTAGATGTTTAGATGAGATAAGGTGTAATACAAGATAGGTTAAGTAGAGTGCCGTAAGCATCTAGGATTAAAAAAAGGTGGGTGTTAAAGAGGGCACAAGAAATTTTAGGAAGAGGGATGCATTCGAGACGATTTAACTATCGCAAGGGCCGGCTATTCTTACAGAAGATTTTGATAAAAAGGATGATGAACAAAAGAAAGATGTTTTCTCGAGTAGAGATCGAACCAATAACAAATTAAATGATTTTTATCCGACTAATGTGTTAGATTAACTTAAAAATGGTTTTTATCCGACTTATGTGTTAGATATTAACTTGCTGAAGTTTAGTTGGGAATACCCTCTTATAGCAAAACCTCGTTGCTCTGTCCTTGTTATAGAAACAACCATCGTCCTAATTTCGATATTGGTTTGGAAACTCCCGCGTCCTGACCTGTGAAAATATATTAAAATGCGAGCTCCAGAGCCCTTATATTTAGAGGTCCGTTTCATAGAGTTCTTGGGGGGAGTAGTACATAATTTCAACAAAACCATGTACATGGGTGTTATAGTTGGATTGCACCGTAATATCACTCTAAACAATCTGATTGTTTTAAAAATAATAATTTGTGAAATTTTGGGTTTCTCGTGACATTTGCTTTAACGTATAGAAATTTATAACAGAAAATATTTTAAACAGAACATCTGTAAATCAACAAAATAATTTACTTAACTTGCGTGTTTCAATAAACAAAGTAATGGGCAAACGTTATTTTGCAATCAAGAAAGATTCATTGAATAATTATATATAAATAGCAGAGGCCCCGTCTCATCCAAAGATTCTAACCCACGTCACCCCCTTCGCCGTAGACTCAAAAACATGACTCCTGTCTCCACCATCGTTTCTTTTCTCGCTCTCTTCCTCTCGCTAGTCACGGTTTCTTGTGACGTCATCAGATTACCTTCTCAAGCTTCTAAGTTCTTCCACGACGGCGATAATTCTTCCGCCGGTACTAAGTGGGCCGTTCTCGTCGCCGGGTCTAGAGGATACTGGAACTACAGGCATCAGGTATCGATCACGACTCTCTCTTGATGATATCGAAGTTCTTGTTCTTTAGGTTAGCTTTTTATGTGTACGATATCTTCTAACATCAATCATTTCTTGATATTCGCGGCACGTTTTTCTTGAAAAGCTTTTATTCTTGATTATTATAACAATTAGGATGGAATATTTTTACAAGTTCCTTTTGATTTGAGCTACAGTTAAACTTGCATGTGGCGTTAATGTATCTTAGACTAATGGCCTGAACTCGCTATAGCCTTAGGTTCGCTTCCACTGTGTGCAGATTCGGCATGCGGGTCACTTGAGAGCTAACCCGTACAGTTCGTGCATGTGTTGTTCATAGTTTTGTTTAATGTTGTGAGTCTTTTTTGGAAAGTATGAAGCTTTTGTAAGTTTTAGTTTAGTAGAGACTAATGCGTTTTTTTTTCTTCAAAATTTTCAGGCGGATGTTTGTCATGCGTATCAGCTCCTGAGAAAAGGTGGAGTGAAAGAAGAGAATATTGTAGTGTTCATGTTTGATGACATCGCAAAGAACAAAGAGAACCCAAGACCTGGAATCATTATTAACAGTCCTAACGGAGATTGTAAGTTATGGGCCTCTGTCATTTAATCTCTTGGCCCAAATCAAGAATGGATCACAATATGATGCAGCCCATTAGCTAATCCAAGTCGGCAACGTTCTTTGCGTATATAAGAAGGCAGAAGAAGTTCAAGTAAGCTAACCTAATTGAGGTTCACGGCAGGGTGCCGTAATGGCACGAGAGTTAAGGAATCTTCAGAGTGAAGAGAGCAAGAGAATATCAAAGAGAGAAGAAGATGATCTCCATAGAAAGTGGGAGTTCGTGTCTCCACCTTTAATGTTCTTCTCATTGTCTTTGTTATTGTTTCTCTTTAACCCTTGTATCTGAAACACAAAGAAGCGCTGGTTAAGAGCGTTGTGTAAACCTTTGATAAGATAGTGGATGTTTGTGGGAGGAGGTTCCCACACGAGATGTACCCTTGATAAGGGGAACTCGTTAAATCTTGGTGTCAAAGTTACTTTTAAGTTTGTGTTTAAACCATGAAGAATCAACATGTCTATGTGTGATTCGAAGTTAAGATCCTAACAAGTGGTATCAGAGCTTGGGTAAGGTATTCATGGTTCAGGAGAGGTACACAAGCTCAAGGAAAAAGGAAGGTTCTGTCCTGCAACTAACCAACAAACCGTGAGACTGGTTTTGTTATTTTTGTGATGGAGGATATCACAAGATTGGTTTATGGTAAAGACAGACTAAGAGCCGTTGGCTAAAGGTCTAGGTCTTTTTCAAATAAATCAACTTCATGTCTCAAGTCTAGAAGAGAGTTTATCTATTTCCGCTGCGATCACAAAAGAGCTTTGTGATGAACATGTTGACGATTTGTCAATGAGACTTTGTTCTGCAATTCTAGAAGGTTAAATCTGGTTTGAACACAAGATCTGTATGCAAGTTTTTACAGAAGAATTTGATCAAGATACAGCGCTGGTTTTCTAGGATAATTCTTTATGAAGTATGATGGTAAAAGGACTGATACAGATGGTGTTCAAGTATATCAAAAGCAGCTGTGGAGAATGGAGTGATTAGGACTAGGGGACGCCTTAGTTCCTAGATCTCTATTCGTGTAACTAGCTGGTCTGATATATGTTAAGGGTTTCGTGGATTCTGAGAAAGAGACGGCAGACAGTGTTCATAATCTGAAGATTTCAGGTTTTATGGGAGAGATTTGGAGAAGACAACAAGAAGGATAATAAGTCTCAGTATTAAGAAGTCAAGTGGAAACAACGTTGAAAGGACGCCTCAAGAAGAATCTGATGGAGAAGAATCAGAAATTGCTTGTCGACAATGCAATGGTTTTGTTGTAACAAGTTCTACTTGTGGGAACAGCAAAAGGTTTTCTTACACGTGAGGCAATGGGAATAATTGTAAAATACTCAAGCATGAGTTACAAGTATATCAACAAGAAGTTTCAGAAGGTGACTTGGCAGAAAAAATTTGCTAACGGGAAATTAGCAGAGGTGCTACCATAAGGAAGGCTACAGGAAGTCAATTAGTAGCTAAAGGCTACAAATCAATGAAGTATTTTTGGATGTTGTATGAACTCAAGATCTCAGTTTTTACTACTTTAGATGCATCAAGGATTTTTATTTCACTAGTCCACAAGGTGAAACATGTTAAGTGTTACGTAAATCAAAGTAGAGCAAGTGAGATATTGCACGAGGTCTGATAGGCGGATAATACTATCAAGAAAGAGTTCAAGGGAGTTTAGAGTAAAATCTAAAAGGGCCAAATCTGAGGATGGAAAGCAGATTTTCGAAATACTTAAATGGTAGAAAAGTTCTTGGTGGTTCTCTTTGGAAGAGATGTTAATTAGTGTGTGCACATTGAGCGGGATGTCTAAATAGCTGACACAGGTCCTGGTTTCTCAAGTCACACTAAGGTTATCAATTTTACACAAGTTCGATGAGTAGTAAATTTTGGACAGTGAATTGGTTAAACTCAAGAGATGGAGCTGCTGAGCATATAAGAGACGTTTCTTATATTATCATGGTCCAGGTGGAGCTATGTGATAGTTTCAAGGGTAGTGTGTGTATTAAGAAATTGTTCTGAGATTAACAAGCATGTTTGATCTGAGTTGTTTGAGTAATATTCAAAGAATGGGAGTTCAACCGTGGATCATTCACTGAGATATACAAAGCTCATGGCGGGAGTGTGTGCATAGGAATCCAAGAATGATGAATGAGTGAACAAGGAAAAAAATAGTTCACTAGGAAAGACAGGTTGCTGGATACAAGATCAGTACGTACTACTAAATATTTAAGCTTGGGTAAAGAAGATGAAATGTTTACGTGACTAGTAAACAGCTGAACTGACAGAGACAAACTTCAGGTTCTTAGCAGAATTTGGGCTCAAGGTCAGTCACATCAAGGGTTATGAGATGCTGCTCATATTGTCAAGTTAGACATGATCTTCATCAAGTTTATAGAAGCAACGAGGAGAAAGATTCTATAAAAGAACACTATGCAAAAAGACAAATGCGGTTTGAGTTCTGCAGTTGCAGCTAACAGCTAGTGGAAGAGTTGGTTATATCGGTTTGCATCAGGGTAAGTATGTGGACAGCTTCTCAGGAAAAGCAATTGCAAAGGTATACAAGAGGAGCTGAGTGTGTTCTAGAATCTAGACATCTAAGAAAAGATGTAAATGCATGATTTGATGTTATGCATTGGTAGTAAGAAACAAGTAAAGCTAGACTTGGTTTCTTTTGGCATCACAAGAAGAAAATTAAGGAGATTTTTTCAGAGAACGAAAGTGAATGAAACTCACGTGAGGATACATCAATTCAAGGACATGTCATAGGGTATTGATGAATCAGAAGGATGAATCAGAAGGGGTTCTACTGGAAGTCCAAAGATTGTTGTGATGCAAGCACCAAACTGTTTGTTTTTTGGTGGATTCACAGATACAAGCATCATGTATTGTGGAACAGGTTTTACAGTTAAAGAAAGTCTGTCGCAAGCTTAAGATGTGATAGAAAGTGGCTGTATTGAGGAAGTTTCAGGTGTCATGGTTCAGCCATTGACAAGAGACTAATATTTATTTGCTAGTGGTGATGATCTACTGCGGAATGGACGGTTGTGTCGAAAGTCTTCCCTACAGGTTCAGTTTGGAGGCGTGTTCCATCAGTGATGATGGCGGTACAAGAAATATTCAGGGTTGTGGTTGTTTCTTGTCTAGTAGTGATGATCTACTGGTAAACGGGTTTTGTTTGAACTTTACAAGCTGAATGGTTGGTTGTGTCGAAAGTATTCCCTACAGGTTTTAGTTTGGAGGCGTGTTCTATCAGTGACGGTGGCGGCACAAGAAATAATTCAGTTTATGGTTGTTCAAACAAAAGGCAGCGAGTTCGATCTCAGGTTTTCTAAATGCATTGGTCATTGACTAAGATGCATTTTAGAGATTGTTTTGCAAGGTGAATCAAAGATTGTTTCTTATTGAAACATGTATGGTTCAAGGGTCTACTGCAGTTGATTCAAGGGTTTTCTGATTCTAAAGATAAGCGCACATCAAGAGAATCAAAGGGTAACAAAGGGAATCAAAATGCAGAGGGCTAGGAAAAATTTAATTACTTATATTTATGGCAGTAACTGAAATCATGAAAAGGTTGAGTGATTGGTTATTCCAAGTGAAATCAGTGTCTACAGGATTGAGAAGTTACCTCTTAGGCATCCGGAGCCATGGTGAGGTAAACTTGATTCCAGGTGGAGCAGCTGATGAAAAGATTCAAGTGAAGCAGGTTAATACTTCACAATATGCTATTGAATCCAAAGGAACAAGTCAAGAGTGTTCGTTTCAGGTTCTGTAAGGTTACATAAAGACACCATGAGATGAGAAGATTTTTTTTTCAGAAGAATATGACATCAGAGAAAATCAAAAGTTAAAGTTTTTTTTGGGAAAGTTTCACGTCAAATGAACCGCTATTGGCCTGGGAAAATCATAAGAGACATAGCTGAAGTTTTATGAAGTTACCTGAGGTCAACGAGACATTTGAAGAACATGGAAGTATGGATTTATTTCTTCATTTTTGTCCAAGGGTTGGAGAATAATATGAAGTTACCAGACATGTACAAGAAGATTATGCTCTTCTCGGAAGTGCAGCCTTGAAAAAGAATTGGGATCAATGGTTTCAGGTGGAGTACATGTGGAAGAAACCATGAGACTGAATTAAGGTTCTTTCTCACAGGTTATATGATAATCAGAAAAGCAAAATGGCTAGGATGAATGATTTATGGTTCAAAGGTTTACCACAAGTAAGCAAAGGAGTCGGATGAGTTATTCATAAGTGTAGAGCCAGAAATCTGAATATCAGTAAATGGTGTCATAATGTATTACAGCAGGAAAGCTCAGAAGAATACAATGCTCGAGATAGTCATGAAAAAGAGACAGACATGAGTTGTTTATGGGTTACCTGAGACTGCAGAAGCCAGCAGTGTCGGAGATTGACATTGGAAGATGTGATGGGTAGTTAAAATTACATCCGGACTTCACTATCTGAAAGATCAAAGGGAAACAAAATTATTATCAGCACTGATTCAAGCAGGAATCACAGCTGGGTTGAGATGCATCAGGTTGGCTATAGGAAAAGATCTCAAGTTTGGTGGTCTCTCAAGGTCGAGAGTAACAGAAGTGGCGTGACATATGGCAGGAGATCGATCTATGTCACGATCATCAGAAGAAGCTTAAGGAAAGGGTTTGTACCTTTAATGGTGAAGTTTCAGAGCATCAATGGTCACCAGAGATGAGCAGCAGAGAGGGTGTATTAATCTGCACCATGAGATACCTCGTCGAAGTTATAAGGATGGAAACAAAATCACATCAAGGAAGAATCTTTATGGAACTGGTTTTGGAAGTTTCATTGGTGATTTTGTATACTTGATTACCACAGGAGATTGAGGCCACGACAAGGAGGTTTGGTTTTGCAATCTAAGAAGATTCAATTGCATGCGACCGGAGAAAGAGAAACGTCGCTGGTAGAGGCTGCGGTCAGTCTCGTCGGAGAATCTGCCGGAGGACATGAAGTATGAGGAATTGCTTCGTTTTTTTTTTTTTTTTGCCGTGAAGAAAGAAGCTCAGTTTGGTCTGTGTTAAGACATGGTAGAATGTCGTGATCAGAAGAGAGACAATGGATAAATGGACTAGGCCCAAGGTGGAGATTGTAAGTTATGGGCCTCTGTCATTTAATCTCTTGGCCCAAATCAAGAATGGATCACAATATGATGCAGCCCATTAGCTAATCCAAGTCGGCAACGTTCTTTGCGTATATAAGAAGGCAGAAGAAGTTCAAGTAAGCTAACCTAATTGAGGTTCACGGCAGGGTGCCGTAATGGCACGAGAGTTAAGGAATCTTCAGAGTGAAGAGAGCAAGAGAATATCAAAGAGAGAAGAAGATGATCTCCATAGAAAGTGGGAGTTCGTGTCTCCACCTTTAATGTTCTTCTCATTGTCTTTGTTATTGTTTCTCTTTAACCCTTGTATCTGAAACACAAAGAAGCGCTGGTTAAGAGCGTTGTGTAAACCTTTGATAAGATAGTGGATGTTTGTGGGAGGAGGTTCCCACACGAGATGTACCCTTGATAAGGGGAACTCGTTAAATCTTGGTGTCAAAGTTACTTTTAAGTTTGTGTTTAAACCATGAAGAATCAACATGTCTATGTGTGATTCGAAGTTAAGATCCTAACAGAGATGATGTTTATAATGGAGTTCCCAAGGTTGTTTTTTCTCGTTTTTAGATATGTAGTTATATTGTGGATCCATTGAGTTAATTGTTTTGGTTCTGCTTGTGGCAGGATTACACTGGAGATGAAGTTAACGTTGGTAATCTGTTTTCTGTGATTCTTGGAAATAAAACAGCTCTTAAAGGAGGAAGTGGTAAGGTTGTAGATAGTGGTCCAAACGATCATATCTTCATATACTATAGTGATCATGGTGGCCCGGGAGTGCTTGGTGAGTTCTACCTACTTGTTTTGTTTCTCATGTTAAACCAACGAAGGTGATATGTGGATAATAAAGTTTGATGATTGAAGTCTCCATGGTTGTTTGTAGGGATGCCAACTTCTCCGTCTCTATATGCAAACGATCTAAACCATGTATTGAAGAAAAAACATGCTTCTGGAACCTATAAGAGCTTGGTACAATGTCAAGAGTCTTCTGAAAAAGCTTTCTTTTTTTCAGGTGCCTGTGATATTAGCTTGAGTTTTTTGTTTTGATTTTGCAGGTGTTTTATCTTGAGGCTTGTGAATCTGGAAGCATTTTCGAAGGTCTTTTACCAGAAGGTTTAAACATTTACGCGACAACTGCATCAAATGCAGAAGAAAGCAGCTGGGGTACTTATTGTCCTGGAGAGGATACGAGTGTACCGTCCGAGTATGAGACCTGTTTAGGCGACTTATACAGTGTTGCCTGGATGGAAGATAGGTATGTAGCTAGTCTACTATCATGATATGACAAATGTAAAATATGGTGTATAGGATTCTTATTCGTCTGTTTTTCTTTGTTTACAATGCAATAGTGATAAACATAATTTAAAGACAGAGAGTTTGCACCAGCAATATGAACTGGTAAGCTTCATGTTTATATTGTGGATTCATTGAGACTTTCAGTGAATAACATGCGTCAAAACGGTACTAATTTTTTCAGGTGAAGAAGAGGACTGCAGCAACTGCTTCGTCTTATGGCTCTCATGTCATGGAGTTTGGAGATATAGGACTAAGCAAGGAGAAGCTCGTCCTTTATTTTTTGGCACAAACCCAGACAATGAAAACGCCACCTTTGTGGATGAAAATTCACTCCGGCCACTTCCAAGATTTACAAACCAGCGTGATGCGGATCTTGTCCATTTCTGGGAGAAGGTTTTTTTAACTTGTTCTTTTGTACTTTTATTTTTGATATTGCATATGATTACTTGAATGTATCAAGTTATTGTTCCGTGTAGTATCGAAAAGCACCAGAAGGTTCTACAAGAAAAGCCCAAGCTCAGAAGCAAGTCCTTGAAGCAATGTCTCACAGGCTTCACGTCGACAATAGCGTTCTATTAACTGGGAAACTCTTGTTTGGCATTTCAGAAGGTCCTGCCGTGCTAAACAAAGTTAGGCCTGCTGGAATGCCGCTTGTCGACGACTGGGACTGCCTTAAAACACTTGTACGCTTCTGAATAATCTCACTTTCAGTACTCACTACATACTGTTTTTGATGTTTAAGCTTCTTGTGATGAACAAATCTTGATAGGTGAGGGCTTTTGAGTGGCACTGTGGATCATTGTCTCAGTACGGATTCAAGCACATGAGGTCCATTGCAAACATGTGCAACGCTGGGATTCAGATGGAACAGATGGAGGAGGCAGCAATGCAGGCTTGTCCCACTGTCCCGAACAGTCCTTGGAGCTCTCTTCATAACGGATTCAGTGCTTGATCCCCTCCAGTATTGTTGTATGATGCCAATAACATCTCTATGCATATGTTAATACAAGTTTCCTTACCGACAAGTCTCTTCTTCCAAATATCATCCTTCCTGTGTACAGAAGTTGATGTCAAAATATAGGGCAAGATAGTCTTGATTAACGTATGCGTTCCAAATGTTTTCAAGGCTGTAAGACTTCAATATATATATATATGAATGAGTGATGACATCCAAGCTTTCATTCGTTTATATTATACAAATTTGGAGAATAACATCTATCACAGTTCTCTACATTTTAAAACGCAAAACGAGTCGCAAACACAGTTCATACTATAATGATACAGAAAACAGAGGCTTAAGGGTAGTCAGCGAAAGCGTCGTACTGTTTACGCTCTTCCTGTATTGACCGGAAAATCCTTGCAGCGTTCTCACTCGCCAGATTTGCGTTGTGCGGAACCACCTTGATCACTCTCGTCACTCCTGCTCCATCTCTTGTCGTCTGAGTAACAGTTGTTGTTGTTGTTGTGGTTGTCGTCATCATTTCCTCAGGTGCTTTGTTGTCATCATTAACCGCTGAGAATGGCCGAAAAGAGTTCTTACCAGAGACTCCCTCTGGAGAACTTGGACTACTACTTCCTGTGCTCCCTTGCCTGTTCTTTCTAGCCCGAGGATAAGATTTCATTGGCTGTTGTTGTTGTGAAGCCGCTTTATTCACGGAGCTCTGTTGTTGGGTGTTGTTCAAAGCCGACGCGTCCTGAAAATTGCCGGGATGCCCAAACTGGTTCATTTGCTCATTGGGTTGTTGTTGTCCGGAATAGTAAGGGTTCATCATGGTAGGCATGATACCATATGGTGGAAAGTAGCCATTACCATGAGATGTGAATCCCATGCCCGGGTGAAACGGCGGAGGAGGACCACCACCCATGAAATTACCCATGACCATCGGTGCAGGCATGAAATGACCATAGTACCCTCCACAAACCGGCCCTGTATGTCCCGGGCCTGGGTGCGGCTTGTATATCAGCCCTTCGGAAGGAGACATTACAGGGATCAACCATTGCTGGTTTCCTCCCGATGGAGGAGGAGGCTGAGGAGGATAGTAACATCCATTTACAGCTGGTGAAGCAGTGGGTTGGTTGGTCGCAAAAGGCATGTAGTTGGAAGGTTGATGATGACCTTGGTTTGGCAACTTCCCGACTACGTTCTCAGCTGAGCATTCCATTTTATGTTGGTCAGTCTTCTCCGAATCGCTGCTTCTGTGTTTGATCTGTGGTAGAGGAGGCTTCACTATAAACCCTGATGGAAGAAGCTTCTTCACTGGATAGCTTTTAGCAGCAACTTTTCCAAGATAACTTATGTCATCCAGCAAGACATCCGGTGATGCAGCAATAAGTCTTTGAACCTGATTATTACGATAACAAAGTACAAGCTGAATACGTTTGTAAAAAAAAAAAAAAACATTCATGGAAACATATGAAAAACATTTATGAATGAGTTTACCTTAATCAGTCTGTGCAACTCAAACAGTTGAACAGCAAATACTCTTTGTTGACTGTAAGGAGAAAGAGAGTCACATCAACAAGATGATATAGTTTCTGTTGAACAGCTGATTGGACAATCGAATCGAAAACAAGATGCAAAAGAAGAAGCATGTCTAATCAAGAAGGATATAAAGCAAAATCAATGCGTCCAAAGATGCACATAAGAAGCATACGTTATCATAAAACTGTTAACAAAGAATTCAAGAAAAAGAAAAGACAAGTTATGCAAGGATGAGTTTACTGATATCTAGCTTACCGCAACTTTTCTCGTAACTTTTCTCGGTCCTTACCATAGGTATAAGAATAACTAGAACTTAGTTAAAACTCGAATATGGAGTTTAATATCGATTGAACTTCCGTGGTTCACAATCACCCTAAGGATCCCCTTAAGCAGTAATAAGTAACTATGATTCTGCATTTTCATAAGACTCATAACTAGTTTTATGTATGGTTAACACTAAAATTTAGATCCCGGGGGTCCTCAGAAGCATGTTCCCCTACCTGGTTCAACCCCTTGAGTGACAAGAAGGGGAAATGCCAAGAAGACAGTGCAGAATAAAAGCAATACCAAACCGAGACAGGGACATGTTCCAACAAGTAGATGCTAAGAAGACACAGTACATATATCCATGAACTGTCTCGGCAGGCACCTTGCACTATGTACGTCAACAGATAATGTCCCTCCCTGCTAACATGATCCAATGTTTTAAATGCGTTAAATATGTTGCAGAAGTGTCTTTTAACTACCATATATAATCGGACCATTTTGGGAGGAATCAGGGGCCTCTCAACTATAGAACCATCATTTCGCAAAGTAAAAACACGAAAGAGCGGAGGTTCCTTGCAAGCAATTAAATGGTGCAATCAAAGAAACGGATGTATTAATAACCAACTTGACCGAAATCTAATGAACTTACTTGGCAATAGCTTTCCTTGCTCTCCAGAAACGTTTTTGACCTAATACTCCCACAACGTCGTCAGGAGAGACATCTATGCTGGATACAGAATCCACCATCGAATTATCAGAAACATCATCACTTGCCTCTTCATCTATCTGTTGCATAGAGGTATATCCTGCACTTCTGCGGTACTCAGGACCATTATCAACATCATTAGGATTACCATGACCTTCTTCTTCTGAATGACACTCCGACGCCATGTTATTGCTGTCCAGCACTTGTGTTTCGCGATCATCTCGGTCAGGCCTATTTCTGGACTCTTGCCTCAAGGATGCACTACGATCATTTACTCTGTCACTACTCGATGCTGTTTTCTCAAGATCCATTTCCTCTGAAGCTGATACACCTGAAGAGTTAACAAAGCCACCTCGTTTTGTGCTCCCCTTGACCTGGTCTTTAACCAACGTGGTGTGTATTTCCTTCTCAATGCTACTGCCATGACACTGAGATCTTCTTGAGTTAATAAATACTGGAACTGCGAAATCATCTTCCTCTCTGGCTATTTTCCTCTGATCGTTCTGTGCCGAAGTCCGCACATTTTCCATGAAGGGCATTTGCGAGACAAAGTTATCTGTTGCTTGGCCCGTAGACGAAGAATCAATATGTTGCGCAGATAAGTTTCTTTCCACGTCACAAGGCTGCAAGAAAAAGGTTTTATTTCCCACAGGATGTTATACCCAATCACAGGAAGCATTCATGAAACTTCAGAAAATAAATAATCTTCCAAAGCACAACAAGAATGGTAGAGCTACTAAAGATAAACCCTTAACGCTAGAATAGACCACTTATGTCCAATAAACTATGAATTGTAGTAAGAGAGGTCAATTGCATACAAAAATGAGTGGAAAAACTCAAAAGAATACCTGGTTAGATGGTCCAGGAGGAACCGTGTTACGGGGAAAGGAGCCACGATCAGTAAACCTCTGAGAAGGGATGCTAAGTTGCTCATAGAGAGCCATCTTGTTTCTTGGAGGCGCTCTAGGCCCTCCTTTGACTGCATCGTTCACATGAAGCCGAGGAAACATGGGTTCCAATATCTTCTCTTCATCCTTTCCTCTCTTCATCACAAACCCTAATAATCTCAAAATTCACACAAAAGCCCCACCTAATCTCCCAATAATTTTGACCTAGAATTAGAAAACAGTCAACTACTTACTAACCACCGGCTACGATCAGATCTCGCCGAAAACTTTGACACCGAGTAATCAGAAAATAAAAGGCCCAGAAACTAGCACAGACTCAGAAACACAACAACAACACAAAAAAAAAGAAAGACGGAAGCTCTTTCGTGGGAAAGCTAGTTTCGGGTGGGAATTGAAGGGAGATGACTTGTGAGTTGTGAGCGAGCGAGAGAGAGAGAGGATAGGAGAAGAAAGGGGAAAAAAGAGATAGGAGAGTGGGTCCCAATTAGATACAAGGAGAAGATCGTTCGAGATAACATATCATATTAACGTTAATCACAATTTAATAAAATTTCTACAACGAAAGTGCGTGACAACCCGGTTTTGTAATAAATAAAAAAATAAAAGAACCTAGAAAGTTTAGAAATCTTGAAAGCTCATCTACCATTAACATTACCTTTTTTTGTCCGTACGTTATCGTCGTCCGTTTAAAACTTTAATCTTATCCCAAAACTTTATCATCGTAAGCAAATCTAGTTTTAGGATCGAGATATGGGTCTGCAAGCATCGACCGCCACCACCTCTTATACGCTTACTCGTTCAACATTTCCACTGACTATTTCTTTTGAAGACTAGATGCTTTTCTCCGTTTAGAAACAAAAAGTTCTATCTTTTAAATAAAAATTGTATATCTTTCATTATAATTTTTTAACAATATCTAACATTAATTTTCTATTTTTATCAGGTTAAAATTTAGTTTAATTATATGTAAAAATTAAGATAAAATAAATAATTTATATTAATATTTTAGTAATATATATGTATATTTTTAACCAATATATATATATATATGTATATATTTAAAGTTAAAATCTTGGAAATATTTTTATCTATTTCTTTTGAATAAAAATATATTAAATAAATTATATAAAGTTAAGAGAAATTTGTGTTAGATATATAATTATCAAAATGAAAAAACTGAAGAATATTAAGGAATTTGTAGATATAAAAGAAACTAATAATAATAGGATTAGAATATTACATTTTATATAAAAACAATGATTAAAATTTTCAATATTTTTTTAGTAATAAAAATTATAAACTATTAAAATAGGTTTAATTAATATTTCAAAAATGTAAATTATATTTATATTTCTACTATTATGTTATTTATTATTATGTTATTGATGATGTATGAGTTATTATCATATTAGAAAAACTTACCAAAATAAAAATTAATATTTAAAGTAAATGTCCATGTCCATGACACAATTAAATTCAAATCATGTCATCATTTTTGTATGACATGTTATCATTTTCCTTTCAAAATCAATATGATGAACACACATAGCAACTGACAAAAAAAAAAAAGAAGCCCAAAAAATGTGTCTATGATTGCTGAAGTTGGGGGTGGGGAGGAAAAAATTTCAATTTTACCAAAAATTTGATAGTAGTTTTCAATTTTACCAAAAAGAAGAAAATTGTAAAGCTAAGAAAGATAGTAATTTTATTTTTGGATCTCCTGTGATTTCGTTTAACATGTTCTTTTTTTTTGTGATTTGATTTCTCATCGGCTTTATTTTTCTGTTTATTAAAGTTGTATCTTTGTAATTAGTTGTCAAATTTATTTGGGTTTTATTTTAGCTGCAAATAGAATATTCAAAATGTGTAGTTTAATTTGTGAAATTAAAATAGTCAAAGATGAACAACATGAAAATGGAAAAATGGTAAATAGTAAATAGTGATTTATACAAAGGGTCATTTTTTTATTTTTTTATTACACTATAAGTTATTAGAGACTCAAAAGGAAAGAAAGAATGTGAGTTGTATACCTAGTTTTGTCACATGCCTAGAGAACAAAGACAAAGGGAAGAAAGGTAGAACATCTAAGATCGAATTGTCATCGCTGGAGGTCCAAGGATTTTGTTGGTGGAAGTTGCCATCACCAAAGTTCATTGCTTCTCTAGGTGAAATCCTCTTGTGCAGAATGAAGACGAAATGAAGACTGGAACCATTATCATAATTTGAATCGTCATTGCTGAAGCTTTACATGGTTTGTACATTGTTTTTTCATGTAGATAGTGAAGAGATGAAATGAGAGTCACATGCCCATTTCTTCCCGCATGATCAAATTTGTCCCATCCCACATAAGTCTAGTTCTACGTGAACCTTTCCTGCGAAAGTTGATTTTTGGTCCTGAAAATGCTCTGTCGATGATCGATCGTGACAATCTCTTTTGAGCAACAAGTCAATTCAATAATAATAGATTTTAAATAAACTTTTAAAATTTATATTTGAATAACAGTAAATTTATTATTTTAATATAAATCGTCTAAATACTACCTAATAGTTTTCTACAGGAAAATGTTAAAATATGAATATTTGTCCTCAAAAAGAGAATCATGAGACATGAGCGTGAAACTGTCTCCAATCTGTTCGCCTCCAGCTTTTTATTCTTATATTTCAATCATTCACTTATGAATGCTATATTTTTATTATAATCAAATTTACTAGATTTTTAATTCACGCTTAAAAAGCGTAGATACTATTTTTGATGTTTTATATACAGAGATGCATGGGTACTTTTTTGTTGTTTTATCTACAGAGTCTTTTGCTTTGATGATATAAAATGTCACTATCTAATATAACTTTAAAAAATTAATGTAGATTTTAATTTATTGTTATTATAAATATCTATGTAAATGTATTGTATGTGTGTAGTTTTATTTTGGAAAAATAATATCAGTTAACTACAGTTTGTGTTGAAAAACGGGTCAAACTCGCCCCACCCGACCTGCCTGATCCGTAAAGAAAATATATTTTATTCGCATCCATCCCACTTAATTTTGCGGGTAATATGCGAGATCTGCATATAATTATTAAAAAAAGAAAAATAATTATTTTTAATTTTTTATGAAAATAATATTAAATAGTATATTTTGAATTAAAGTTTTAATATTAAAAAAAAATATTTTAACCAAATTTAGTATATTTTTGAAAAATAAACTTAAATTTTTTTTTTTTTTTGCGGATTACCAAGTATCCGCAATTGAAATTATAACAACCCGCATCCATCCCGTGTAAAATACATTTTACCCGCACCCGCAATTTGAATTTTTCAATCGATCGACCTGTTTCGTGGCGGGTCAACCCGCGAGCTAATATCAAAATTCCAAGCTCTAATTACGCCAACTAAGGCTGATGTGTTTATTTTTGAAAGAAACATTATAAATAATTAGAAGGTGAATTTAGCCCATTCATAAAACCCATTATTATATTGTTTTTAGGCCAAAAACCAAAAGATTATATTATCATTAATGAAAATAAAAATTTGTTCATATCATTAACGGTAATTTTGAAAAACGTAAAAAACTCATTAAAGTGAATGATCTCATTTTAATGGTATTGATTTATCTGATTTAGGATTTTTATTTTTCAAGGTTCTGGATAATTATGTTATTACAATATATACAAAATATTGTATATTATTCTACAACTGATTATTTTACTTGTTCTATGAGAATTTACTTCTAATTGCACTATCTTTAGCTGTCCTATGATATTCACTTTTGATATTATTTTTGCACTATTCTAAGACCTCTTGCAACTCTCCATAATATGCACTAATTTATAATTTTAAAAATTTTGAATTCAGATTTTCTGGTGTAAAATATTAATTAATTTCTAGTTGAATCTCAAGACTAAATAGACTTCCACATTTGTAGACCTTTAGCTATGTGAAAATATTAATTGATAACTCTTTTACCATAACAATAATATAAGGTAAACTTTTATCATCAATAAAGTACAAAAGCTACAAAAAAGCACTTATATTCTAAGGAATAAAATTGTATTTTTGTTTACTATTATCTAATATTATAAAACTTTTCTCTTTCTAATTATTTAATATTTTCTGCATACAAAGTATTTATCATTTGTGAAAAAATATTAACATTATGTTTTACCTATAAAAGATATAAATTTAGGATATCTCCAACTTCACTCTATTTTTAATTATAACACAATTTTAGATTAATAAATGCTCGAATCCAATTCAATTGTCTACTCATGATAAAGTAATGCATTTTCTTTGTTTATTGTTCTATTCTCACTCCAAAATTCAATCATTTATGGAGTTACTTAATTTTTTTTGAAAAATAGGATTTTCCATTGGAAAATGTTCTTAGAGCTGATCAGCTACACAACACTTATTATAAAATTTAAGATTAGATTTTATATCTATTTCAAACTTATTTCATAGGAAAAAAATAAAACAATGGACAAACTAACTAGTTGATTTCTACATTATCAATAATTTATATAAGTATGTACAGTATAACCTCTATAAATTAATATTCGATACATTAATAAATTCTATAAATTAATAAATTTCACCGGTCCCAACTTGGAACGGTTAAATTTGGGAACAGTTAAATTTAACAAAAATCGATAAAATAATAAGATAATAATTGTTAGAAAACAATATCTATAAATGATAAATTAATAATTTATATGTATACATATTTTATATAAGTAAGAACTTATCATATGTTTTTTTATATTTACAATGAAATTATTTTTATAGTTTCTTAACACTTAACATATTTTTAATGAGATCTAGTAATATTATATTTAAAAACACATTTAAATTCTATAAAATATATACTATGTACACCAAATAATACAATAAAATTAATATAAATGTCAAATTAAAAAAAAAAATTAATGTCTATATACTAAAATCAAATATTTTCTTATTTTAGAATAAATATATCTTAAAATAAAAAACTAAATAAAAAAATCTTCATAAATTAATAACTTTCAAAGATATGACATTATTAATTTATAGAGATTCTATTGTACAGATCCATGTGAAGATATCAAATTATAGTCTAAATGGAACCATTTCTTTTCTCTCACAAAACATAAATTCATGTATTGATATATAAATGTATTCAAAAAGTCATCCGAAAGAGACTTATAGTTCGATAAAACCCAAACATGCATGCCTGGAACTATTCAAAAAGAAGATGATTAATCTCAAATTAAATAGACTTCCACATTTGTAGACCTTCAGCTATGTGAAATTATTAATTGATAACTCTTTTACCATAACAATAATATAAGGTTAATTTTTATCATCAATAAAATACCGAAGCTACAAAAAAACCACTTATATTCTAAGGAATAAAATTGTTTTTGTTTACTATTATCCTATATTATACAACTTTTCTCTTTCTAATTATTTAATATTTTCTTGCATACAAAGTATTTATCATTTTTCAAAAAAGAATTAACGCTATGTTTTACCTATAAAAGATTATAAATTTGGAATATCTCCAATTTCATTTATTTTTATTATAAAAAGCTTTAGATTAATAAATGCTCGAATCCTATTCATTTTCTATTCAATGATAAAGTAATGTATTTTTTTTTTGTTAACTGCTCTGTTCTCACTCCAATTTAAATTCAGTCATTTATGTAGTTACTCAATTTTCTTTAAAAAAATAAAATTTTACGTTGGAAATGTTCTCAATTTTCTTTTAAAAAAATAGAATTTTATGTTGGAAATGTTCTTAGACCTGATCAACTGCACAACATTTATAATGAAATTTAAGGTTAAATTTTATATCTATTATCAAACTTATTTCTTAGGCCAAACAAATGGACAAACTAACTATCCGATTTCTACATTATCAAATATTTTATACTAAGATAAGATCTGCGCCTTGCGCAGGATAAATTTATATAAAAATTACTTAAAAATAATTATGTATTATTGATTAAGTTAATATTTTGGTCTTTCAACAATTCATTTTTTCTTAATTACATAATTTGTTTACTAATGAACTGATCTCATTTTTAAAAATATTTTAGGTCAAAATATCACTTACTGCAAAGAACCTAATGTTTAGGTCAAAAATCTCGGACCTATTTGGTTACAATGAAACTATGTCAGCTCGATTTTATTTCATGATTTAGCAATTTAAAAATTAATTATGGTTATGAAAAGTTTACGTTCACGTGCCAATCATATATAAATATTTTTCTCTTTTTGTGTCTTTTTCATTTTGGTTATTGCTCGATATATATATTTATTTTGGAGTTTATTCTCATTTCGTTTGTTTGTTTTGGCCTGAAATTTGGAAAATGCTTAAATTTTAAAATAATTAAAGAGATATCTACTTAGGTTAAGATCTGCACTTTTTTGCAGAATATATATTTTTATTATTTTATGCTATTATGCATATTATGAATAATAAAATAATAAGTATATATATTAAATAACTAAGAAATCTGTTATTATTATGTAATAAATTGGTGTGTGCATATAAATCTATCGATCACTTTTGTTTATTCGCAATTAGGGTAAATAAATCAAAATATTCAATTTTATCTATCCTATATGATATATAATTAAATTTAAATGATATTAATATAGATAAATAGCATACTTTTAATATGGATATTTAACAAAAAATTACACCAACGGTTTTTTTTAATGTGAGATGTTTAGTAGTTTCAATAATTTATAATCATTTTAAAAAATGACAGCTTTTAAAATTAAAATATTAATTTTTCAATGTATATTTAATGCAAATATCAAAATATATGTATTTTCATACGATGTATAGTTTAATTTAAGTGATATGAAATATATATATTAACATAAAACCTATTAAAATAAAATTATTTCTTCATAAGGTTTTATGATAGTTATATCTTAATATAGAAAAACATTTAAACCTTGATCATAAAAGTTTATTTGAGATTTTTAACAGTTTTAGTAATTTATATTCGTTTTTAAAAATTTGAAATACAACATACGCAAAAAATCTAGATTTTTATTATATGATTAATGTAATTGTGTAATTTATTTTAACGAGAAAGAAATAAAAAATGATAAAAAATATACAGATTGTTATCAAATCTTTATTGTTTAAAATCATTAATTCCAACTATATATATATTTTAATCACATTAGGTAATTCCGTTGGTTTTATTTAAGGAAAGTCCGCGGAAGAATAAATATTTAATATAATATATGCGATCAACTATAGTTTGCGAAATATTATATTGCTAGAGAACATAAATATTTGGACTATAGTTTATATAAGATGCTCTAGAATTCTTACAAATTGAAATAGAAGATAAAGATCGAAGTTATTTTTAATTAATACAAAATTAAAGTTATAAAATTTTAAATGATTCTTAATTAATATAGAGATTTAAGTATCTCTATAATATTATTTGAGAAGTCAGTTTCCTACGTGTCGCGCTCACGTTAACTCTCGCGATGGTTGATTACATAGATACACTTAATGAATTGTTAGATTTTAAGATTATTATTAATTTTTTATTTAGTTTCCTTTTTTACTTTTTTCCAAAAAAATATATATAATAAAAAGGAAATATTTCTAAAATTTTAAAACAAATTTTAAAACGAAAATATATGTATATAATATGACTTTGTTAAAAAAGGAAAGTTCACAAAATAGTAATACCCCCATTAATATATATTTTTATAAAATATATATTCAAAATAATAAAAATATATATGTTCATGAATATTCAAAAATTACCAGTTACAATTTATTTTTTTTGTAGAATTTATATATATGCATGAGACTTCAAAATAATATAATTATATTCATTTATGTAATTTTGAATCAAACACTTCAGTTTATTATTTATTTCATCATAAGCACAATATATATTAAGTTATACATAATTTAACTATAATATATTTACATATCTAAGACAATAACCAACCGAAATGAAAATAAGAAAATTAATCAAAGTTTTATTATATTTAGAATAAAAATATTATAGTTGAATTCTAAAAATAGATATTATCCAATATACCAAATTGATAACCATAATGACTATTGATCCAAAAAATAATTAAACCGACAATAATAGATCCATAGTGATATGTATAATTAGAATAATATAATATTTATTAATATAAATTATACATATAAATTTATTCAAAGCTAAAACTAAATATCAATCACTTATTATAATATTTTACTTTTATGAATATTCATATCCGTGCATGAACACATGAAAATTACCTAGTGTACTATTAATATGGGTAGTCAAATCCTTTTATGTGTTATCGTTATAGGCGAATAATTAATTTTTCTTTTTAAATCGTTGACTTTAATAGCTCTACTCATGGTAATTTTTGAGTAACAAACGCATTGTAATTTCTTTAAAATAATGTAACGAAAACAAATAATTGAACATAATTACAATAATGCCATTTTCTTCTTTTTCCGGTAACAGTTTTAAAAAAAGCTGTATCTTTTGTTCTTTTTGGCTGCACTCACACGCAAATGGCTCACCTCTTCAGAGAGCTGTCTCTGGGTCACTCCAAGAGAGAGACAACGCCGGAAACTTCACGCTCCTCTTCAATGGCCTCCACTATACCTTCCGATCTACCACCGTCTCCACTCGGCCAACTCGCCGTTGAGTTTTCCCAATCCGATCTCCGCCAAATTGCCTACGAGATTTTCGTCGCATCAAACCGTAGCGCCACCGGGAAGCCTCTCTCATCAGTGGCCGTTTCTAATCCGGAATCTCCGAGCAACGGCGTCTCTCCCGCTTCTCCAGCAGTCCAGCGTTCTCTGACCGCAGCCGCCGCGAGTAAGATGAAGAAAGCCTTGGGGATGAAGTCCTTGTCCTCCTTATCGCCTGGATCTACCAAGAGCCCTGGTTCCGGTTCGGGTTCCGGTTCGGGTGGTAAGTCGAAGCGTCCCGCTACTGTCGGCGAGCTCATGCGGATCCAAATGGGAGTTTCGGAGTCTGTCGATTCGCGTGTTCGTAGAGCTTTTCTAAGGATTGCTGCTACTCAGGTTACCTCAATTTCACTTAGCTTACACCATTGGTGGGATTTGACGTTCGGTTTCATTTGTTTATTCGCTTGATATTAGTTGAATATTACTGATGCCATTAAGTATGATCTTGAGTTGTTTGAATTTAGTGTGATTCTATTTTCTTCTTTTAGAGAGTTAAAGTTCTTGTTATTTTCTTTTAATTTTTTTCCTATTCAGGTTGGAAGGAAGATAGAATCGGTGGTTCTTCCGTTAGAATTGTTGCAGCAGCTAAAGTCTTCTGATTTTACAGATGAGAAAGAGTACGATGCTTGGGTGAAGAGATCACTCAAGGTTCTTGAGGCAGGTCTTCTTTTGCACCCTCGTGTACCACTTGACAAGACCAATTCTTCTCAACGGCTGCGACAGATTATCCATGAAGCTCTGGACCGGCCTTTAGAGACGGGAAGGAACAATGAGCAGATGCAAAGTCTTCGATCAGCCGTCATGTCTCTAGCCACTAGATCTGATGGCTCTTTCTCTGACTCTTCCCACTGGGCTGATGGCTCTCCCTTCAATCTCAGGCTCTATCAACTTCTTTTGGAAGCGTGCTTTGATTCTAGCCACGCCGCGTGCATGGTGGAGGAAGTTGACGACCTTATGGAGCACATAAAGAAGACTTGGGTGATTCTTGGAATCAGCCAAATGCTGCATAACCTCTGTTTCACCTGGCTTTTGTTTTCTCGCTATGTTGTGACTGGACAAGTTGAGATGGACCTGCTCTACGCTTGTGAATCTCAACTTGCGGAAGTTTCTAAAGATGCAAAGACAACAAAGGATCCTGAGTACTCCCAAGTTTTAAGTGCTACGCTAAGTGCTATATTAGGTTGGGCAGAGAAAAGGCTACTTGCATACCATGACACTTTTGACAGAAGTAATGTTGGTACCATGGAGGGAATTGTTTCTTTAGGTGTATCAGCAGCCAGGATATTAGTTGAGGATATATCTAACGAGTATCGTCGAAGGAGGAAAGGAGAAGTTGATGTTGCTCGTACAAGAATCGAAACATACATTAGGTCGTCACTACGAACTGCTTTTGCTCAGGCAAGTATCTGCATTATCTTTTAGGAGCGGCTCCAGCAATTGTATGAACTTATTTGATTATTTGTTGTTTGTCTATGTAGAGAATGGAGAAAGCAGATTCTAGCAGGAGAGCATCAAGGAACCAGAAGAACCCTCTTCCTGTTCTCGCCATCCTTGCTAAAGACATTGGTGAGCTAGCTGTTCAGGAGAAGCGAATGTTTAGTCCGATATGGAAGAGATGGCATCCGTTTGCTGCAGGAGTTGCTGTGGCTACTCTCCATGTTTGTTACGGAAACGAGATTAAACAGTTTATATCAGGAATAACTGAATTGACACCTGATGCTGTCCAGATATTAAGAGCTGCAGATAAGCTAGAAAAAGATCTTGTGCAAATCGCAGTAGAGGATTCTGTTGACAGTGATGATGGCGGCAAAGCAATTATCCGTGAAATGCCTCCTTTTGAAGCTGAGACCGTTATTGCTAATTTGGTTAAAGACTGGATCAAAGCAAGAATAGACAGACTAAAGGAATGGGTTGACAGGAATTTACAGCAAGAGGTTAGTAACGCAAACATAATCATTAAGTTTTAGTTTAATTTGGTTTGATTGATCTTCAAACTGTATTTTGTTTTCCAGGTTTGGAATCCGCTGGAGAACCAAGAAGGAGGATATGCACAATCAGCTGCCGAAGTGTTGCGGATTACTGATGAAACTTTGGAAGCGTTTTTTCAGCTTCCCATACCCATGCATCCTGCTGTATTACCTGATTTAATCATTGGTTTAGACAAATATCTTCAGTATTATGTCTCAAAGGCTAAATCCGGCTGTGGTAAGTTTGCTACATATGAATTATATCCGTTGGATCTTAAAAAGAGAGAACCTGTAATTTTGATTTCTGACATCTTATGGGTATGATCAGGTTCCCGCACTACGTACATGCCGACAATGCCTGCACTCACACGTTGTACAACGGGGTCGAAATTCCAAGGTGTTTGGAAGAAGAAGGAAAAGGCAGTTCCTCCTCAAAAGAGAAACTCTCAGGTTACGATTGCGAATGGAGAGAGTTCCTTTGGAGTCACGCAGATATGCGTCAGAATAAACAGCTTGCACAAAATCCGCAGCGAGCTCGACGTTGTGGAAAAGAGAATGATCACACATTTGAGGAACTGTGAGTCAGCTCACACCGACGACTTCTCCAACGGCTTAGGGAAAAAGTTTGAGGTCACACCAGCGGCTTGCATCGAAGGTGTTCAACAGCTATCTGAATCTCTGGCTTATAAGGTCGTCTTCCATGACTTAAGCCATGCATTATGGGACGGGCTATACATCGGTGAGCTCTTGTCCTCTAGAATCGACCCTTTCCTCAAGGAGCTGGAACATAATTTGACAGTCATTGCAGAGACAGTACATGAAAGAGTCCGTACACGCATCATTACCGATATTATGAGAGCTTCTTTCGATGGCTTTTTACTCGTCCTACTGGCTGGAGGACCCTCCAGGGCGTTTACGATACAAGATTCTCAGGCAATGGAAGAAGATTTTAAATCTATGAAAGATTTGTTCTGGGCTAACGGAGACGGGCTTGCCATGGACTTGATCGATAAGTTCTCGACCACGGTTAGAGGCGTGCTTCCTCTGTTTAGTACAGACACAGATAGTTTAATAGATAGGTTCAAGGGGATGACGCTTGAAGCTTACGGTTCTTCAGCTAAGTCTAGGCTTCCGTTGCCTCCAACCTCAGGCCAATGGAGTGGTATGGAACCAAATACGCTTTTGCGTGTTCTGTGTTATCGTAACGATGAATCTGCGACGAGGTTTCTTAAGAAGACATATAATCTGCCAAAGAAGCTCTAGTGGAATCTACTGGAATGTTTAAGAAGATGAAGAGTGTGTTTTACTTGCAGGGAGCATCCAAGCTTTGTATAGTGAGTTTCATTTTTTTTTTAAATATTGTTCATTTATGGAGTTTTATACATTCATATATATACGTAGTATATTCATTTAGATCGTTCATTATTTATATTGTTATTTTTGAAGAATTATACAAAATTACCTGTTCGATGCCATCACAATTGGCGTGCTTACGTCTAGAGGGCCCCTAGGCACATCTTATGTTATTATATAATTAATTAACACATGACATGTGTTTAAGATGAGAAATAAAACACATGAGAAATTTGACAAATATGACTCAAAACTTGGTTTCAAATGTAAAATTAAACTCAAACATTAGTCAAATGTAAAAGTAATTTAAAATGTTATTAAAATTACAACCAGTTCCTTATGAACAGATAAAAAATTCAAATTTTCTTTTATGTTTCTAACCTCCGTAATTATTCTATCCAGACGACTTTCAATTAAGTCGTCTGGATGACTTATTTGAAAGTCGTCTAGTATAGTTATTCTTAAAAATAATTTAAAATTTTTGTAAAAAATATTTAGATGAATGAAAATTGAAATCATGTAATTAAAATATGTTTTGAGAGATATAAATTAAGATATAACAAAATTTAATTATTTTCAACATAGATGAGTGAAAGTAATGAGTCATGATATTGTTTGGTTAAGGTTTTGCCAACATATGTTCTAGTATTGTATGTGTTTCTTAGGGTTAGATTTTCAAAAGCATAAAAGTTTTTTTGAAAAATTTAACATTTACCTAAGTGTGTTTATTTTTTGTGTATAGTAAACATTATTTAAGTATAATTTGATTTTATAACGTGGTTAGTTAGTTAATTTAGTCAATTTAGTTTAGGGTTTAGGGTTTAGGGTCTAGACGACTTACTATTAACTCGTCTGATAAATAAAGTTAAGGCAGACGACTTACTAGTAAGTCGTCTGATGTATAGTATCAACAGACGACATAATAATAAGTCATCCAAACCGGACCGAACCTTTGATTTTACCAATTTACTTTTAAACCTAACCAATTTTTTTACCAGACATATATATGATCTTTTTTTTACTCACTTTTTCGCGAAATTCAGAAAACCCTAACGCCGTTTCTCTCAAAGGTGATTTCAAAGGCTATTTCCGTCGAGAATCTCTCTAATCCATCATTCTCAACGCCGGTTTTCTCTCCGTCTTACCACCGTCGTTATCACCACCGTTCTCACCGCTGCTTCCTCTATTTCAGATCTGAAAGGAAACCCTAGCGCCGTTTTGTCTGTAAACCCTAGCACCGTTTTTCTTAGAGGCGTTTCGTTGAACTCTGCCGCCGGTAAGTTATATCTAAAGAAGAACTTAAAACATTGTTCTCACCATCGTGCTTCTTTTTTTTCACGTCTATTTTTTCATATCTATAACCGCTGGGTCGAAGGCGACAATATCTTCTCCGAATTTTCAGGTCAGCTTTCCAATGTTCTACTGGAAGTCTTGATAGACTTATAATCAAGTCGTCTGGAAAGTCTTCCACCTGGATGGTTATGTGTTTGAGAATGTTGTCTTTGATTGTTTTGTAGAAAAAAAATGGATATTCCAGAACTCCCCCGACGGATTTATACAGTAGGGCAAAAGCCCCCCATTGCATAGCATTTCGTATCATCCGTGTACAAATTTGTATAATGCTTTAAGGAATGCTCTTAATGATGACGAATATGAAGAGCTGAAGGAGTCTAAGTTGGGATGGAATTTTCATGGGCTTTAAGGCTGGTTCACTACATGCTCGGTTTACAACTCGACATAAAGAAGAAGTATGAGCTGTGGAGTATTGTTGGTCCACAAACTTTGAGGTTTTCACTGTTAGAGTTTGAATAGCTCACTGGTCTAAACTGCGAGTACATCGAGGACCTTGAGAGACCAAACAGTTCTGTTAGAAAGGAGTTGGCTTCTTTCTAAGAGTTGTTGGGAGTTAATATCGAAGCTGGGCCAACTACTGATCAGATAATAGCAGCATTTAAGAGATGCGAAAGGTGGTCTCCGGATGATCGCAAACGGCTCGGGTACCTTGCCATCTTCACTGGATACATTGAAGGGAGGAAGTTTTCAACCCCTACACGGGCTGTTCTGGTAAGGCTAGTGATGGATCTTGAACGGTTTGAGAATTATCCATGGGGGAGAGTCGCGTTTAAGGTGTTGATGGACTCTGTGAAGGGCTAAGATATATCGGGTTGTTACACCATTGATGGGTTTGTACAGGCTCTCCAGGTCTGGTTGTACACATCTCTGCCGGAATTGGGTGCTACTTATGGTAATCTCATACCAAACAGACCGTCTCCACCGATACTGGCTTACAAGGGTGGAAAATGACGAAGTTTGTTTAAAGAAGCTATTGAAAGACATGTATTTACTTCAATCCAAAAGACTTTTTGAAAACTTATGAATAAGTCGTCTGGAAAGTCTTCCAACTGGACAACGTAGTAGATGACTTATAATTAAGTCGTCTATAAACTCTTCCAGCTGGATGACTTAGTAGAGGACTTAGCATTAAGTCGTCTGTAAAGTCTTCCAGCTGGGTGACTTAGTAGAGGACTTATCATTAAGTCATCCGGGAAGACTACCTAGACGACTTAATAATAAGTAGTTTGCTAAGTCATCCAGCTGGAAGACTTTTCAGACGACTTATTTTTAAGTCGTCTGCTAAGTCGTCCAGCTGGAAGACTTTCCAGACGACTTAATCATAAGTTTTGTGCGAAATATTTTCTTTCCATCTTTCTTAATCCGTCAAATATCTAAGTTTATATCTTCTATTTACTGCAGACTAGGGTGACACTACAAGAAAAAGGGGTATTCATAGCATACTAAGATAACATGGATTTTCAAACTGCTACGATAGATAGATTTTTCTATTTCGGAACATATTCATAGCATTAACTTAATGCTGTCGTGATCAATTTGCAAAAGCGGGAATAAACAAACACGGATACCGCCTATAAGCAATGAAATTTTGAGAACCGCGAATTACTAAATTAGCTCCCTCTCTAATGTAACACTTAGGCTACATAAGGGAAAAAAAATTAGTGTTGAATTAGAAAGTAAAAAAAAAAAAAGAGTCACGAGAGAAGAACTCTCTCGATAAAAACCCTTATCTCGTCACGGCAACCCTATCTCCCACTGATCAACTCCTTGAAAGCTCAATCTCGCGCTCTGTAACCGGTGATAATCTTCAGCTCAAGTCGATTTGAGAAGGATCAAAGTTTGTAATCCAATCGAAGGTAGAGATTTAGGGTTTCTTTTCTTCGATTTCTCAGGTTCCCCCGATTTGGGGTTTCTTCAGTTTGAAGTTTTTTTTAATTTCACAGACATTTGTTTGAAGTTCTTATCTCGTGCATGCCTTTGTTTGACCGATTATCTCTAGTAGATTCTGCTTCATTCTTTCTTTTGAGTCGGACGAGGAAGAAACCCGGCGGTGGAGAGGTCAGACTTTTTTTTTCTCTCTCACTTTGTATCTCTATCTATCCTTCACTCTCTCTGTTTTGAATTTGACTGCGTTTTGATAGAGGCAAAGCCAGAGCATAGCTTCTCTTCCTCGGTAGCGGAGGCGGAGAAAACAGAGGAAGAGGAGGACGGCGGTGAAGATATAGCTTAATTTCGTGTTATCTTTCTCCTCATTATTGCCTCTCTTGATTTCTCAAAACCAGATCTGCCTTATACCAACTTGTGCTTTCTAACCCCTCAGGTTTGTGTTTGATCTCAAATCTTCCTCACAAACTTTAGCTGTATCACTAAGGAGCCTTAGTTTTTGATGGCTAACTTGAATCTCGATGTGTATTGTTAACTCCTGAGCCATAGGTGGAACCGAGGAATCGTTGAAGAAGAAACCAGAAAATTCCCTGAGTTGACTCTTAAGGTTCACTAAGTGAAAAAAGACAAGCTCGTGCTTATCTCCTGAAGAAGCTCAACACTTAAGGGAAACTTCCTCTTAATCTAAAGTAGGTTTATATTGTATCAGTTTTTTTTTTATATTCTTTGATTTGCTTCCGCAGGTGAACTTTGTCTGTATTATGTTTCTGTCAAGACACAGTGTGGCGTTAAAATGGAGATGCAAATGAGTTCAAACTTCAAAGTTTCTTACTTTGGTTTTATATGCTATTTTATGTCTCAGAAAATAATATATGTAACGTTTCCATTTCTTTTTTAGTTCTCTATGTAGTTCTTTTATAGTATTAATCTGGTGTGAGTTACTAAATATGGCAAATCTGTTTGTTTTTTCAGTTGAACCCTGGAGACTCGGTGATGGATATAAGGCACTTCCTTCTTTATACCTCAGATACATGTTGCTTCACTTCCTAGGAGATGTTGTTCCGCAGTAAGGATGGGGAGACTCACAATCTTGAAGATTACAATGAGATATCTGAAGTTTTTGACATCACCATTGGTTGAGGCTCATTAGATATGCTTCCTCGTATATGATAAGAATTGTCTTTCTTTTGTTTGTTATATGTTGAAACTAGTTGTTATCAACTGACTGTATTTTCTTTCTTTCTTTCCGCAGTGTTGTACAATGATAGGTCTAACAGGGCTAACGTTCACCGAGCTAGAGATCTCCTTTGGCTCTCGATGCTCCACTCTCCCTTGTCAACAACGCTTGCCTTGAAGTATGATGCTGCAGCTGTGAACAAAGCGCAGAATCCTGGAGGTTTCAGATTTGAATCTTATTCTAGACAGTGTTTTGATTTAGCTTTCTTGCTTTACATGCACTCTCAAGGATTTAATTTTGTCGTCATGTCTGAAACAAACAAACAAACAAACTAAACGTCCAAGAGCTTTGAGTGTCTGGGTTTTATGTTCATTGCATGCATATCAAGAGACTTCTTCTCATGAAGAGAAACTACTTCGTCTACATTTTCAAGACTGGTCAGGTATGTATATGATTTGGTAATGAGTTTGCAGATTTGTTAACATCTGACCCCTTTTTATGTTCATGTAATCTGTTTTAGGTTGGAGATGCTTTGATACAGATTTACAACAATTTTATAACTGAAACTGAGACCAATCTTTGAGATAATGTTCTAGGCAAGCAAATCTTTTAGAAGTCTAACTTCCGGGAACTTGTTGCATCTGAGGTAAGACTCTTTTCTTTTGTCTGTTTAGCTTGATTGAGAGAGTTCATCAATGGTGTATTCTTAACGGAAACAGTGTTTGCTTGACTAGGACCACGCTAATAAGGATGAATCTGTAGAGAATAAAGATGTGAAAAAGAAGGTTATTCAGATTCAGAGGCCGTATCAGGGTTCTGAACAAAAAGAAAAGGGCATCTCTAAGGGTTGTAGATTTGTGTTTCTTCCATGAACAAGCTATTTATTTTAACTCTTATTTGATTTTTACAGACAATTGTGCCTCGTGGAAAGCCATGCTCATAGCTTCCATCATCGTTCTCCAGGTTTTTATTATTTATCTCTTCTTTGTTAATGATGCGGCTTATGTTGATGCTTAGTTATTTACTTTTCACTCTATTGGAGTATTCTTGGTTTCTTGTTTTAACTCTCTGAAATAGAAGCTTGAAATCTCATTATTAAAAATATATTCACGGTTCTTGTTGACTGTGAAGTGAACGTATGATCCATTCTTAATTCAAAAGCTCAGAAAACTGAACACTTTTGATTGCTTTTAACAGGTTCTTGGAACACCAACTTGGGAGAATATTAAGTGCATCCTCGACTCTTTCTCTGTGAGATACATGCTAAGGACAAGGAAATGAGAGCTCAAGGCTTTGACTTAGTTCCCATGTTTTCTATGTTCTTATTATATTTAATTCTGATTTTGTGATGTTTGTCTAAGTTTTGATGAAAATAAAGACATGTTTGTAGTATGTTATAATTACATTTTGGTTTATTAATGAAATATTAATTGAATATGATTTTTTATGTAAATCTAATTTGCAATAAATCATGTTTCTATGGACATGTTCTAATAGCACATAATCGGTAGATATAACATTGATACAACACTACGATAGAATATGCGATAACATTCAAAACTAAAGCTATTGTAAGGTTTGACTAACCATGGAAACTTAAAAACAATGCTATCATATGTGTCTGATTTAATAGCGATTAAAAAACTGCTATTATATAGGGGATACTTAAGATAGCTGGGGCAGACATAGCGGTTTCAATAATGCTAACAATAGCATATAATAGCTGTTTCTTGATGCTAAGAACGGACATTTTTCTTGTAGTGTGATGAACTTTGTTGAGAATGGCATTGGTGAAATATTTCCAAAATGGGACTCTGATGCTGAGGACTCGGCCGCGGAGAACATAATTAAACTCATGTATATAAAGAGACCATGGAAGTGGACCATGGATTGCTGGGAAATCACCGGTACTTGGGTCAATACAAGGCTGGCAACAACGAAAGCGAAGAAAGCGATAGTTCTGGTGAAGGAAGACAGTCCAAGACCTCTTAAGAAAGCTCGTAAAGAGTATATTTAGGGGCTACCTGCAGACGTAGAGGTAGACGAAGAGGACGAGGAAGAGGAAGAGGAAGAGGCAAATGAAGAGGCAGAGGTGAGTACCAATGTTGGTGGGCTAACCAAAGAGGATATTGAAAGAATCGTGAAAGATTCTTTGAAAGACGTATTGATGGCATGAGTCAAGGGTTTGGGAAGTGCCTTACGGAGATCAAGTATCTGTCTGAAAGGGTCGAAGCTGTGGAGAAGATCCTTGGCATCATCTAAAAAATCTGAAAGGGGCATCATCTCAAAAATCTCAACCTCAAACGCAAGAACCCTAGGTTAGTAAAGCATCCTCTCGCAACAAGAAAAGGGAAATGGATCTTGCTTGGGGGGAATGTGAAAGTGTTAATGGGTCAAACGCGGGAATGAAGAGCTTTCCCAAGGGGGTAAAGCAACAGAGGAAGAGGCAGGTGCTACTTCCTCGAAAGAGCTGAGTATAGTTCCGAGCCACGAAAAACCTCCAGAATCGAACCTCCTCCAGAATCTATCATTCCATCCAACCTTCCTCCAGAATCGAGCCTTCTTCCAGAATCTAGCCTTGAACTATTGGAGAAACAAGTACCCACTGTTTCAGATCTAGTGAAGGAGCAAGCTAGATATCAGGGGAAGAAGAAAACCTCTTTGGTAGAAATTAAACGTACGAAGAGTGAACGAGCAAACAAACTTGCTGCCTCACATCAATCTCCTTATACGGCAAACAAGACGGCCAAAGTGATCATTCCAACCAAAAAGGCAAAAGCTCCAGTCTATAATCCTTTTGGACTAGTTAACATGACCAAATTGAAGGATCTCGCTGACTGGTTGAAAACTGATCCGTAAGTGATTGTTTTCCATACATAATAGCTTTCTTTAGTCTACAAAACTGATTGCTTTTCAACATTTTGTGTTTGCAGTCACTATGACACATCTTTCGATGATAAACCACGTACTACACCAACTAAGTAGTATCACATCCTCCGAACCTCCTTATCTTGGCTGCACGACTCTGTAAGTCGTCTGATAATTTTCACTATAATTCCACGTAGATGATTTACCATTAAGTCGTCTGGTAAGTTGTCTGTTAAGTCTTCTACGTAGAATACTTACCAGATGACTTAAATGGTAAGTTGTCTGTTAAGTCGTCTACGTAGAATACTTATCAGACGACTTAATGGTAAGTCGTCTGTTAAGTCGTCTGATATCTTCTGACTTGTTTTATTTTAAATGCAGCATGTTGATGCTTGGATTAATGTGCTGAGGAAGAGGTACGCTGAAAATCCTCAAGCGTTCAGGAGCGAGAGGATGTGCTTCCTTGATCATCACTTTTCTCAGCAATGGAGATTCAACTACAAGGATTTTAAAGCATCGGAGTGTGATCTCAACGGTTTGGGAAGAAGACTCCCTGGTGGAGCGTTTAAGTCGTCTGATATCTTCTAACTTATTTTATTTTAAATGCAGCATGTTGATGCTTGGATTAATGTGCTGAGGAAGAGGTACGCTGAAAATCCTCAAGCGTTCATGAGCGAGAGGATGTGCTTCCTTGATCATCTCTTTTTTCAGCAATGGAGATTTAACTACAAGGATTTTAAAGCATCGGAGTGTGATCTCAACGGTTTGGGAAGAAGACTCCCTGGTGGAGCGTTTAATTATTATTTAGGCGCTGTACCATCATTTTTCCAGTCGAACAAGATTTGGAGGGTGGATATTAATGATGTCTATGCGCCAGTGAACTACAACAACTCATTGGATTGCTATATGGATATCGATCCCTAAGAGACACATAGTCGTCAGGGACAGCATTTGTAGCTCTATCTCCGACGAAGAACTCGAAGTGGTAATGGAGCGTTTTCAGAACATGATCTATTATCTGCTTGTTGAGTGCTCTACCTCTGATGATATGTGTGCACAATACTCCCTGGAGCCATTCACATTTAAACGTGAACCCAAAGTGCCTCAGACCCGAGCTGGTGATTGTGGCATCTACGCTCTAAAATACATTGAATGTCATGCTCTTGGGCTGGAGTTTAATCCAAAAGACTTTGCTAAGGCCAACACCAACGTGAAGGCTATTAGTGATAAGATAGCGGTGGATATATTTAAGGAGATCCCTAACCCGCATGAGTATGAAAACAAGGAAAATTTTGAGGGATGGGTGCTTATGATTAGGCTGATGTTTGTATGTTTGTATTCGAACTTGATTAGGCTGATGTTTAGGATGCATGGTTGTATGTTTTGTTTGTTGTAAAACCTTATTTTTTCACAGAAGACTTTCAATTAATTACGCTGATGTTTGTATTTTTGTTACTTAAATTTGGTAGAAGACTAACACAAATTCTCATAAAGTCTGGACGACTTAGTAGACGTAGACGACAAATAATTAAGTCGTATGGAAATTCATCCAGCTGGAAGACTTTCCAGATGACTTAATTATTAGTCGTCTGAGAAGACTAACACAAATTCTTAATACATATTCATAAAGCTTGGACGACTTAATAGACGACAAATAATTAAGTCGTCTGGAAAGTCATCCAGCTGGAAGACTTTCCAGATGACTTAATTATTAGTCGTCTGAGAAGACTAACACAAATTCTTAATACATACTCATAAAGCCTGGACGACTTAGAAGACGACAAATAATTAAGTTGTTTGGAAAGTCATCCAGCTGGAAGACTTTCCATATGACTTAATTATTAGTCGCCTGAGAAGTCTAACACAAATTCTTAATACATACTCATAAAGCTTGGACGATTTAGTAGACGGCAAATAATTAAGTCGTCTGGAAAGTCATCCAGCTGGAATACTTTCCAGATGACTTAATTATTAGTAGTCTGAGAAGACTAACACAAATTCTTAATACATACTCATAAAGCCTAGACGACTTAGTAGACGACAAATAATTAAGTCGTTTGGAAAGTCATCCAGCTGCAAGACTTTCCAGATGACTTAATTATTAGTCGCCTGAGAAGTCTAACATAAATTCTTAATACATAGATTCATAACACAAATTCTTAATACATAGATTCATAACACCAATTCTTATGGACGACGTAATTAAAAATCATTCTTTACATTGTGCTTTCGTATGGCCAGTTTCTCTGCATACTGAGCATCTATAAACCATGTGTTGCTTCCGGGGTTTGCGTCCTCTCATCCGGGATAGCTTCAACCAAGATTTACATCTTGATTTTTCCTGTTTCTCTGGACCACGCTTTTCGGCCGGAGGATCGCATGGCGTTCCTAAAATTGTTGTCCAGAACAAGGATATATATTCTCTGAGTATCCTGCAAACAAATAATTCTTTGAGTACACTGGATATCCAAGAGTGGAAATATGCAGACGAGCATGTGATCCATCAGCTATAGCTTGAGAGCAAGGTATTTTCTCCACTTGACAGACACCACAATCACACTTTCCATTCTCAAAATCAACCACACAGTCCATTTTGCCACATCTCACAAAAAATTTCCATCCATCAATTGGTTGGGCCCACATCGTATCCGCTACCTCAGATCGATCAGCAAGCAAGTATTCAACACTCCGACTATGATCTGTTAGGATTCTCAAAGCATCTTCTCTCCTTTTCCAAAACCACTTACCTAGATTCTCCCTTATGAACTCCAACATGAACTGAATCGGAAATCCTCTAGCTTGCTTCAGTGTGGAATTAATAGATTCAGCGATGTTGCTTGTTTTTATGTTGTACATGTCCCCGTGACAATAAACCCTTGACCATAGGCTGACGTCGGCATCCTATAATTACGTTGCATGGTCCGGGTATGCATTCCGTATCTCAGCCATGTACCGGTCAAAATTTGAAACCGTATGAGCATAAGCAGCACTTTTCACCAAGTACAAGACACGTTTCCCTTTATTCTTTTTGACAATGTTTTCTTGAAGGTGATAATAACATATTCCTCGGCTTGTCCAAGGAAACACCTTATCACACACACTTTTAATGGCCGGGTGCCGGTCGGAGACTATCACCAGAGGCTGCTCATCAGATACACAACTAGCCAATTTTGTGAAAAACCATTACCAAGAAGGTTCATCTTCAACATCTACAATCGTAAAAGCCAATGGAAATATCTGAAAATTCCCATTTTGTGCGGCTTCAACTAACAAAACACCTCCATACTTACCACTTAGGTGAATCCCATTCACCACAATGACCCTTCTCTGATACTTAAATCTTTGATAGAAGCTCCAAAAGAGAGAAATCGATACTTATATGTATTATTAGATTCAAGTTCTATAGCCGTGATAGAATCGGGATTTGCTAAGGAGATTTGCTCGAGATATGATGGCAGACGCGAATATCCATCTTCTGATGATCCTCTCACCAATGTTTGTGCATATAAAAGTGCTCTGTATGAAGTGATGTAATCAAGCGTCATGCCAAACATATTCTTCATTGCATCAGTGATATGCTGCGGAATCAACCCATCAATGATTCCAACACGATCAATGAAAAGCCTACCAACATACTTCGGAGTACAGTGTCTCCGCTGAGCGATTTGGTCTCCCACTGAGCATGTATGTGTTTCCACATACTTTGTTACCCAAAACGTGTTTGTCCCATGTTTCACACTCTCTCTGATCTTCCATCCACAACCACTAACCCGACATGTTGCCACAAGGAGAGTTTTCGTTGACTTATATATTCTGAAGGAGAACTTACGCCTCATTGCTGTCAACCGCAGCTCTGAAAGCAGTGCATCCTTGCTAACTAAACTCTGGTTGACATAAATACCATTCGATTTTCCTCATTCAATAGCATATGTCTTTTCGAAATCTTCAAAACAAATATCATCATCTTCTTCCTCATCCTCATTTTTAACCTTTCCATAAACATTGTAATCCTCACCATTCTCGTCCGTTTCGGAAAAAATAGAGATATCAGCATCCTACTCCCCATCATCCTTCTCCACATCATCCTCCCCCCATCATGATTATCATCTTCAACCAACTCATTATCATCATAATCTTCAAAACATTCATCAGCTTCTTCCTTTTCCTCTGAAACTGTTTCCACCTTGCTACGGCTTGATATACAAAGACATACTCTATGCGTTTTGGTTATCTCAAGCAAGTTTCGAACTTTTCTATCACTTGTAACATGAATGGGAGGGGTGGCTGGAGCCATCCTCATTTCTGCTGGTAATGAGTAGCTTATCTCCACAGTGAATGTGCTCATGTCCATGTTATAATCTTCTTGATCCATTGAAACAATTTCAGCATGTGTCGAACCTTCACTCATTCTCGCTCCTTTGAAATTATCAACCACAAAATCCTAACAACCATCTTTGAACAACCATTCTCTATACACTGCATGTAACTGACGAATCATCTGCAAATATTCAAAATAAAGACACATTAGTTGTACATAGAGAAAACTAAAGTTTACTAAACATTGATGCAGACGACATACAAGTAAGTCGTTCAGACGACTTACGAATAAGTCGTCTTATGTTAGTTTTGTAATTGAAAAATAAAACTTTAATTTCAACTTTTCACAGAAGACTTAATTTAAAGTCGTCCAGTCTGACGACTTATTCGAAAGTAGTCTGAGATAAGCAAAGCTTGACTGGCAAAAATCTGGACGACTTTGCTTATCACAGAGAACTTTAGAATAAGTCGTCTCACTGGACGACTTTAAATTAAGTCTTCTGTGAAAAGTTAAAATTAAAGTTTTATTTTTCAATTACAAAACTAACCTAAGACGATTTATCCATAAGTCGTCTCGAACTAATAAAATATTGAAATTTTAACTTTCCTAGAGTAAGTCGCCTGTTTGACCAGAAGACTTAGAGTAAGTCGTCTGTTTTTTTTTTAAACATACAAAGCTGGACGACTTAGAGTAAGTCGTCTGTTTGACCAGAAGACTTTTCCGTAAGTCTTCTACATCCAGAAGACTTACGGGTAAGTTTTCTACGCGAACATATCTGGTAAAAATACCAGTTTCATACCTTAAACTAGGTGAGATGACTTCCTTAGAACACAGAGTCTTCTCCAACCACCCAGAACATCAAACGAGAGTAACCCACCAAGAATTGTATGCTTAAATGGCTCTATCAACCATAACATTTTTTGGAATCAAAAGCTTGAGATTTTTTGTTTGAATATGGAGACAAAGTGAAAGAGATGTTGTTTTTAGTTCATAACAATTGAGATAAAGAGTTTGGTATCAATTTTAGGTGCATTAAAAGTTTCAAACTGGTTGTACAAAGTTGTTGGGTGTATTCATGGCAAAGACAATGTTGTAAATACTTGAAGATGATGAGGTTGAGAGAGTAAAAAAGCTATTTTCGCAAAAAAATTACAAAAAGTTGTAATGGCATTTTCGTAGATAAAATGAAGATGTGGGGTGAATAGGGAAAAAGAAAGATGAGTCAAAAGAAGAAGTTAGTTTTGTGTTTAACTTTGAGTTGTGAGTCAATTTTGCCGGTCAAACTTTTCTTATCTCGGAGTACTTTTGAATAAGTCGTCATACTGGACGACTTTAAATTAAGTCTTCTGGGAAAAGTTAAAATTAAAGTTTTATTTTTCAATTACAAAACTAACATAAGACGTTTTATCCGTAAGTCGTCTCGAACTAATAAAATATTGAAATTTTAACTTTCCCAGAGACGACTTACTGGTAAGTCGTCCAGGAAAAGTCAAATATCTGACACAATTCGGTCAAATGTAAAACTAACCCGTTTTTTCTAGACGACTTACTTATAAGTCGTCTAGGTTTTTTTTAACCTACAAAGCTGGAAGACTTCGAAGTAAGTCGTCTCATTTAAATTTCAGTTGCAAAAATGCCCTGTCTGGAAGACTTATTGTTAAGTCGTCCGGACGACTTACTTGTATGTCGTATGCGTCAATGTTTAGTAAAATTTCATTTTTCTCTATGTACAACTAATGTGTTTTTATTTTGAATTTTTGCAGATGATTCGTCAGTTACATGCAGTGTATGGATAATGATTGTTCAAAGATGGCTGTTTGGATTTTGTGGTTGATAATTTCAAAGGAGCGAGAATGTTTCTTTTGAGTGAAGGTTCGACACATGCTAAACTTGTTTCCATGGCTCAAGAAGATTATAACCTGGACATGAGCACATTCACTGTGGAGATAAGCTACTCATTACCAGCAGAAATGAGGATGGCTCCAGCCACCCCTCCAATTCATGTTACAAGTGATAGACAAGTTCAAAACTTGCTCGAGATAACCAAAACGCATAGAGTATGTCATTGTGTATCAAGCCATAGCAATGTGGAAATGGTTTCAGAGGAAAATGAAGAAGCTGATGAATGTTTTGAAGGTTATGATGATAATGAGTTGGTTGAAGATGAAAATCATGATGGGGAGGAGGATGATGGGGAGAAGGATGATGGGGAGAAGGATGATGGGGAGGAGGATGCTGATATCTCTATTGTTTCCGAAACGGACGAGAATGGTGAGGATTACAATGTTTATGGAAAAGTTAAAGATGAGGATGAGGAAGAAGAAGATGATAATTGTTTTGAAGATTTTGAAAAGACATATGCTATTGAAGGAGGAAAATCGAATGGTAACAGTATCTATGTCAACCAGAGTTTAGTTAGCAAGGATGCATTGCTTTCAGAGCTGCGGTTGACAGTAGTGCGGCGTAAGTTCTCCTTCAGAATATACAAGTCAACGAAAACTCTCCTTGTGGCAACATGTCGGGTTAGTGGTTGTGGATGGAAGATCAGAGCGAGTGTGAGACATGGGACAAACACGTTTTGGGTAACAAAGTATGTGGAAACACATACATGCTCAGTGGGAGACCGAATCGCTCAGCGGAGACACTGTACTCCGAAGTATGTTGGTAGGCTTTTCATTGATCGTGTTGGAATCAGTTATGGGTTGATTCTGCAGCATATCACTGATGCAATGAAGAACATGTTTGGCATGACGCTTGATTACACCTCTTCGTACAGAGCACTTTTATATGCACGAACATTGGTGAGAGGATCAGCAGAAGATGGATATTCGCGTCTGCCATCATATCTTGAGAAAATCCCCTTAGCAAATCCCGTTTCTATCACGACTATAGAAATTGAATCTATTAATAGATATAAGTATCTATTTCTCTCTTTTGGAGCTTCTTTCAAAGGTTTTAAGTATCAGAGAAGGGTCAATGTGGTGGATGAACTCACCTAAGTGGGAAGTATGGAGGTGTTTTGTTAGTTGTAGCCGCAGAAGATGGGAATTTTCAGATATTTCCGTTGGCTTTTGCGATTGTAGATGTTGAAGATGAACCTTCTTGGGAATGTTTTTTCACAAAATTGGCTAGTTGTGTATCTGATGAGCAGCCTCTGGTGATAGTCTCCAACCTGCACCCGGCCATTAAAACTGCGTGTGATAAGGTATTTCCTTGGACAACCCGAGGAATATGTTATTATCACCTTCAAGAAAATTTTTTCAAAAAGTATAAAGGGAAACATCTCTTGTACTTGGTGAAAGGTGCTGCTTATGCTCAATACGTTTTAAATTTTGACCGGTACATGGTTGAGATACGGAGTGCAAACCCGGTACAACATAAAAACAAGCAACATCGCTGAATCTATTAATTCCGCACTGAAGCGAGCTAGAGGATTTCTGATTCAGTTCCTGTTGGAGTTCATAAGGGAGAAGCTAGGTAAGTGGTTTTGGAAAAGGAGAGAAGATGATCTGAGTCTCCTAACAGATCATAGTCGGGGTGTTGAATACTTGCTTGTTGTTTGATCTGAGGTAGCAGATACGATGTGGGCCCAACCAATTGATGAATGGAAATTCTTTGTGAAAGGTGGAAAAATGGACCGTGTGGTTGATTTGGAGAATGGAAAGTGTGATTGTGGTGTCTATCAAGTGGAGAAAATACCTTGCTTTCATGCTATAGATGCTGGATCACATGCTCGTCTGCATATTTCCACTCTTGTACATCCAATGTACTCAAAGAATTATTTGTTTGCAGGATACTCAGGGAATATATATCCTCGTTCTGGACAACAAGTGAGGAACGCACATGTGATCCTCCGGCCAAAAAGCGTGGTCTGGGGAGACAGAAAAAAAATCAAGATGGCAATCTTGGTTGGAGCTATCCCGGATGAGAGGACGCAAACCCAAGAAGCAACACATGGTTTATAGATGCTCAGTATGCAGAGAAACTGGCCATACAAAATCACAATGTAAAGAATGACCTTTAATTAAGTCGTCCTGAAGAATTTGTGTTATGAATCTATGTATTAAGAATTTGTGTTATGAATCTATGTATTAAGAATTTATGTTATGAATCTATGTATTAAGAATTTGTGTTATGAATCTATGTATTAAGAATTTGTGTTATGAATCTATGTATTAAGAATTTGTGTTAGACTTCTCAGGCGACTAATAATTAAGTCATATGGAAAGTCTTCCAGCTGGATGACTTTCCAAACAACTAAATTATTTGTCGTCTTCTAAGTCGTCCAGGCATTATGAGTATGTATTAAGAATTTGTGTTAGTCTTCTCAGACGACTAATAATTAAGTCATCTGGAAAGTTTTCCAACTGGATGACTTTCCAGACGACTTAATTATTTGTCGTCTACTAAGTCGTCCAAGCTTTATGAATATGTATTAAGAATTTGTGTTAGTCTTCTCAGACGACTAATAATTAAGTCATCTGGAAAGTCTTCCAGCTGGATGAATTTCCAGACGACTTAATTATTTGTCGTCTACGTCTACTAAGTCGTCCAGACTTTATGAGAATTTGTGTTAGTCTTCTACCGAATTTAAGTAACAAAAATACAAACATCAGCGTAATTAATTGAAAGTCTTCTGTGAAAAAATAAGGTTTTACAACAAACAAAATATACAACCATGCATCCTAAACATCAGCCTAATCAAGTTCGAATACAGACATACAAACATCAGCCTAATCATAAGCACCAATCTCCTCAAAATTATCCTTGTTTTCATACTCATGCGGGTTAGGGATCTCATTAAATACATCCACGCTATCTTATCACTAATAGCCTTCACGTTGGTGTTGGCCTTAGCAAAGTCTTTTGGATTAAACTCCAGCCCAAGAGCATGACATTCAATGTATTTTAAAGCGTAGATGCCACAATCACCAGCTCGGTTCTGAGGCACTTTGGGTTCACGTTTAAATGTGAATGGCTCCAGGGAGTATTGTGCACACAGATCATCATCAGATCAACAAGCAGATAAGGGATCATGTTCTGAAAAGGCTCCATTAGCACTTCGGATTCTTCGTTGGAGATAGAGCTACAAATGCTGTCCCAGAAGACTATGTGTCTCTTAGGGATCGTTATCCATATAGTAATCCAATGACAGTTGTTGTTGTTCACTGGCGCATAGATATCATCAATATCCACCCCACATCTTGTTCGACTGGCAAAATGATGGTATAGCGCCTGAATAATAATTAAACGATCCACCAGGGAGTCTTCTTCCCAAACCGTTGTGATCACACTCCGATGCTTTAAAATCCTTGTAGTTGAATCTCCATTGCTGAGAAAAGAGATGATCAAGGAAGCCCATCCTCTCCCTCCTGAACGCTTGAGGATTTCCAGCATACCTCTTCCTCAGCACATTAATTCAAGCATCAACATTCATCCAAGCATCAACATGCTGCATTTAAAATAAAACAAGTCAGAAGATATCAGACGACTTAACAAACGAATTACCATTAAGTCGTCTGGTAAGTATTCTACGTAGACGACTTACAATTAAGTTGTCTGGTAAGTATTCTACGTAGAAGACTTAACAGACGACTTAATGGTAAGTTGTCTACGTGGAATTATAGTGAAAATATATCAGACGACTTGCACAGTCGTACAACGAAGATAAAAGGAGGTTCGGAGGATGTGATACCAGTTAGTTGGTGCTGTATGTGGTTTATCATCGAAAGGTGTGTCATAGTGACTGCAAACACAAAATGTTGAAAAACAATCAGTTTTGTAGACTAAAGCAAGCTATTATGTATGGGGAAACAATCACTTACAGATCAGTTTTCAACCAGTCAGCGAGATCCTTCAATTTGGTCCTGTTAACTGGTCCAAAAGGATTATAGACTGGAGCTTTGGCCTTTTTGGTTGGAATGATCACTTTGGCCGTGCTGTTTTCCGTATAAGGAGATTGCTGTGAGGCAGCAAGTTTCTTTGCTCGTTCAATCTTCGGACGTTTAATTTCGGCCATAGCGGTTTCCGTCTTCCCCTGATATCTAGCTTACTCCTTCACTAGATCTGAAACAGTGGGTACTTGTTTCTCCAATAGTTCTGGAGGAAGGCTCGATTTTGGAGGAAGGCTGGATGGAAGGATCGTTTCTGGATGTTTTTCTTGGCTCAGAACTATACGCAGCTCTTTCAAAGAAGTAGCACCTGCCTCTTCCTCTGTTGCTTTACCCCCTTGGGCAATCTCTTCTTTCCCGCGTTCGACCCATTAACACTTTCACATTCCCCCCCCAGCAAGATCCATTTCACTTTTCTTGTTGCGAGAGGATGCTTTACTAACCTCGGGTTCTTGCGTTTTAGGTTGAGATTTTTGAGATGATGCCCTTTTCAGATTTTTGGTGATACCAAGGATCTTCTCCACAGCTTCCACCCTTTCAGACAAATACTTAATCTCCGTAAGACACTTCCCAAACCCTTGACTCATGCCATCGAGGACGTCTTTCAAAGAATCCTTCGCGATTCTTTCAATATCCTCTTCGATCAGCCCACCAACATTGGTACTCACCTCTGCCTTTTCCTTTGCCTCTTCTTCGTCCTCGTCCTCTACCTCTGCAGGTAGCCCCTCAATATGCTCTTTACGAGCTTTCTTAAGAGGTCTTGGACTGTCTTCCTTCACCAGAAATATCGCTTTCTTCGCTTTCGTTGCTGCCGGCCTTGTATTGACCCAAGTACCGGTGACTTCCCAGTAATCCATGGTCCGCGGCCGAGTCCTCAGCATCAGAGTCCTATTTTGGAAACATTTCACCAATGCCCTTCTCAACAAAGTTCATCACCCTAGTCTGCAGTAGATAGAAGATATAAACTTAGATATTTGACGGATTAAGAAAGATGGAAAGAAAAGTTTTTTCAGAAAACTTATGATTAAGTCGTCTGGAAAGTCTTCCAGCTGGACGACTTAGCAGACGACTTAAAATAAGTTGTCTGAAAAGTCTTCCAGCTGGATGACTTAGCAGACTACTTATTATTAAGTCGTCTGGGTAGTCTTCCCGGACGACTCAATGTTAAGTCCTCTACTAAGTCATCCAGATGGAAGACTTTACAGACGACTTAATGCTAAGTCCTCTACTAAGTCATCCAACTGGAAGACTTTACAGACGACTTAATTATAAGTCCTCTACTAAGTCGTCCAGTTGGAAGACTTTCCAGACGACTTATTCATAAGTTTTCAAAAAGTCTTTTGGATTGAAGTAAATACCTGTCTTTCAATAGCTTCTTTAAACAATCTTCGTCCTTTGCCACCCTTGTAAGCCAATATCGGTGGAGACGGCCTGTTTGGTATGGGATTATCATAAGTAGCACCCAATTCCGGCAGAGCTGTGTACACCCAGACTTGGAGAGCTTGTACAAACCCATCAATGCTGTAACAACCCGATATATCTTTTCCCTTCACAGAGTCCATCAACACCTTAAACGCGACTCTCCCCCATGGATAATTCTCAAACCGTTCTAGATCCATCACTAGCATTGNCTGTTTGGTATGGGATTATCATAAGTAGCACCCAATTCCGGCAGAGCTGTGTACACCCAGACTTGGAGAGCTTGTACAAACCCATCAATGCTGTAACAACCCGATATATCTTTTCCCTTCACAGAGTCCATCAACACCTTAAACGCGACTCTCCCCCATGGATAATTCTCAAACCGTTCTAGATCCATCACTAGCATTGCCGGAACAGCTCGTGTAGGGGTTGAAAACTTCCTCCCTTCAATGTCTCCAGTGAAGATGGCAAGGTACCCGAGCCGCTTGCGATCATCCAGAGACCACCTTTCGCATCTCTTAAATGCTGCTATTATCTGATCAGTAGTTAACTCCCAACAACACCCAGAAAGCAGCCAACTCCTTTGTAACAGAACTATTTGGTCTCTCAAGGTCCTCGATGTACTCAAGTTTAGACCAATGAGGTATTCAAACTCTAACATTGAAAACCTCAAAGGTTGTGGACCAACAATACTCCACAGCTCATACTTCTTCTTTATGTCGAGCTGTAAACCGAGCATGTATTGAACCAGCCTTGAAGCCCATGAAAATTCCAGCTCTTGGAACTTGATGAAAATTCCCAACTTAGACTCCTTCAGCTCTTCATATTCTTCATCATTCAGAGAATTCCTTAGAGCAGTATACAAATTGGTACACAGATGATACGAAATGCTATGCAATGGGGGGGGGGGGCTCTTGCCCTACTGTATAAATCAGAGTCCTATTTTGGAAACATTTCACCAATGCCCTTCTCAACAAAGTTCATCACCCTAGTCTGCAGTAGATAGAAGATATAAACTTAGATATTTGACGGATTAAGAAAGATGGAAAGAAAAGTTTTTTCAGAAAACTTATGATTAAGTCGTCTGGAAAGTCTTCCAGCTAGACGACTTAGCAGACGACTTAAAATAAGTTGTCTGAAAAGTCTTCCAGCTGGATGACTTAGCAGACTACTTATTATTAAGTCGTCTGGGTAGTCTTCCCGGACGACTCAATGTTAAGTCCTCTACTAAGTCATCCAGATGGAAGACTTTACAGACGACTTAATGCTAAGTCCTCTACTAAGTCATCCAACTGGAAGACTTTACAGACGACTTAATTATAAGTCCTCTACTAAGTCGTCCAGTTGGAAGACTTTCCAGACGACTTATTCATAAGTTTTCAAAAAGTCTTTTGGATTGAAGTAAATACCTGTCTTTCAATAGCTTCTTTAAACAATCTTCGTCCTTTGCCACCCTTGTAAGCCAATATCGGTGGAGACGGTCTGTTTGGTATGGGATTATCATAAGTAGCACCCAATTCCGGCAGAGCTGTGTACACCCAGACTTGGAGAGCTTGTACAAACCCATCAATGCTGTAACAACCCGATATATCTTTTCCCTTCACAGAGTCCATCAACACCTTAAACGCGACTCTCCCCCATGGATAATTCTCAAACCGTTCTAGATCCATCACTAGCATTG
>CAKOAT010419598.1:494366-508372 GCA_932364175.1 Eruca vesicaria subsp. sativa | reverse complement strand
CAACCGAATTCCGATTGTATCGTTGTGTTTAAGAGCATCGTGGCACACATCATTTGTCTTCCCCTGATTAAACTCTTGATCACTACAAAATACTTAAGGTGGATTTTAGGATCTACATTTTGGCCCCGACTGTGGGGCAGATAAACGAAAAACACCCTTGCTAAGAACCCGATCTAGGATTTTTAAGCACGATTATGGACCCCAACGCGATCAACCCCAAAAACGCCCGATCGAGATCGACCGACATTGATCCCACTGGAACCACTCTAGGAACCAATCCGGCTTCCGTCGATCAGACAAACGTTAACAAAGCCACCGATGCGATGCAAATCAACAAACTCCATGAACTGGAATTTCGATCACCAATAGGAGAATGGTCTCAGATCGAAACCTTCCGACCGATCGAATTGGATCTTGAGTTTGGAATCACACGTCAGACAGAACGACACTCGAAGATCCGAACTGAACAGGGAGACCGAGATCTCCAACCCACTTTGCTCGAACTCGGGAAAAAGTTGGAGAACTCATGGGAATGGTTTCAACGCTCATTGATACATCTCGTGACCAAGAGATCACTTACCAAACCATCGCCAACCGCCTCGAATAAGCCGAGAGGGAACTTGCCGAGTACAGTCCAAATCCCAGGGAAAGAGCCCGACAACACTCAGATCCATCCCTGTGAACACCACTCCCTTAAAATCATGGAGCCTTCGCCTCCCCCGAGCTGGCCAGCCCTGATCAGGACGCTACGTGGGGGAAAACTCGCGACAGAATCCCCCGGAAGGATGATTTATCGAAGTCTTGATTACGCCGGTCAGGATGAGGTTGAAAAATCAATACACGGCCTCGGAACAACGCAAATTCAACCTTGAAATAGGTCTGTCGAAGGGCTAGAGGAATCCCGAGTCCAAATAACTCCACCACAAAATCAAGCTCGGGAAGATCGATTCTCCTTTAAAGGTGACGCGACTCAGCGAACCGTATTCTTAGTACCGCTAGATCCCGTCTGAGGGTATGACCCTTTTAGATCGTTGCACGAAAATCCACAAGGAGAATACCAAATATCCCCGACCCAAGCAGAAGCATTCAGAAGTTACGTCAAAAATAACAACGCCGAGCTCAAGAGGATACACGCTATCGTGCTTATGGAAACGAGTTCCGCCCCCAATATCGATCAAGTTATCGAGGAAACTCGCAGAAATCCATTCACTAATCGAATAACCAGTGAAAGTCTAGTCGACGTTGGTAAGATTAAATTCTCAGAATATTTGGGCACCTCCGACCCGAAAGCGCATGTGCGAGCCTTCTGCTTGGACGTGTCAAGAGCACACCTCAATGACGAAGAAAGGGAAGCGGGTTACTGCCATTTCTTCGCCGAAAATCTCACAGGCCCCGCCCTGGAATGGTTCGCCGGCCTCGAAGGAAATTCAATCGACGATTTCACCCAACTCGTATCGGTATTCTTGAAGCAATATTCGGTGTTTATAAAAATGCGTGCCACCGAAGCCGACCTATGGAACCTAAAGAAAGAACCCTTCGAAGCACTGAGAGTTTACATAAATAAGTTCAAAGAGCTCAAATCCAAAATATCGACCCTAAACAAAGTAGTCACGTTAGCAGCTCTGAAAAACGGCGTCTGGTTTTCTTCCAAGTTTAGGGAAGAAATGACGGTCCGAGTCCCACATCACTAAACGACGCGTTGTATCGTGCATCCTATTTTGCAATCCTTGAAGAAGAAATAGCCGCCTTGAAGGAATAATACCATGCCAACAAGAATAGAATAACTAAAAAGCCGAATACCCCGAAATAACAAACTACCAAAGGACAGCATTCCTACGACATAGACTCGTCGTTGTAGAACAAACAGTCCACGTATGACCCGAGCAAGTATTGCGCCTTCCACAAACGAAAGAGACATTCAACCGGAGAATGTCGCGCGGCACCCCAGAACAAGGAAGAAAATAAAGAAAACGGCGAGAACACAAAAGAAGAAGAAACTTCGACGACCAAAAAATCAAAGGTAAAGGCAAACGAGGAAGAGAAGTCAAACCAGAAGAACCAGAATCTCCACCTCTGGCGCCAAATAAAAGAGTCGACATGATCCTATGGGGGTCTGAATGTAGAGAGATACCGAATCAACCTCGGAAAAAATAAGTATCGACATCACGATGACGATACAAGGCCCGAAAGGGCTCGATAGGACATGTTCTCCTCCTCTTAACCGAACAACCATATACCACCACGAGCCGAAGGAGAACAACAAATTCAACAAATTTCGACGACTACTGGAGAAACCGATACATAAGAAAAATCACATCCCGCGTTTACTCAAACCCAACCTGTCTAAGGGCCAAGGACACCACTAGCTGATGTAGACCAAAAAATGGCACTTTCCAACGCACCATCAGAAAAAGGGAAAAATAATCGACTTCATTTATGGAGAATCGAAATTCTGGAACTCAGTCAACTCCATCAAAGTGCACCTACAAAAAGCGGAAAGCAGCATCGGCATACGAGAACCTTTGTCAGGCCCCGATCACGAAATCACCTTCGACGAAAATGAAACCGCTGATCTCGATAAACCACACAACGACGCACTCGTTATATGACTCGACGTCAGAGGATGTGAATTATCCAAAATCATGATAGATACCAGAAGCTCCGCAGACGTGCTCTTCTACGACGCATTCAAAAGAATGGGGTTCACCAAAACGCTCCTCAAACAAGAAAGAACCCCACTAATCGGATTTGCAAAAAGACTACATATTCTCTCGGATCCATTGAACTCGCTGTAACCGCCAGAGACGTAAGAAAAATTATCAAATTTATCGTCATAGATTGACCCACTCCATTTAATGCCATCCTTGGGAGACCATGGCTATACAGTATGAAAGCAGTACCATCAACTTACCATCAATGCCTGAAGTTCCCTACGCCGAGAGGAATCAAAACCATAAAAAAGAGTCAGAAGAACTCCAGAACATGCTATCTCTCGAGCTTCAAAGTCATCGAGCCAAACCCGTACGACTGGCCAAGAAGCCTCAAGAAAAACAAGAATCGTACTCATGTACACGAGCAAACCAAAAAATACGACCCTAATTATCGGGTAAACAATCGAACTACGTTTAGATTTGATCCCTCGACGAGGGCACGTAGGCAGCTCAAGAATGAGATCAGTCGCTCACCACAAACCAATCTCTCGCAAGAAGACCAAATCCAAATCAGGAAACAACTAATCCACACAGATACATATTTTCCTGTTATGTAAAAATGCAAAGTTGTATACAAAGAACCACTTCTGATAATAAGTAAAGATAAACCTTCACTTTTACAAATTCGATTTAACTGCATGAAGAGACCATGATCAAGTCTATGAAAACAGTTAGGATCCCACTAAATAACGAGACACTTCATAATAGTAAAATCATTTTTCGGACAAAACTTATCGACGCGATATTTATCGAAGTCGTACTACGACCGCGAAAATAAAAAAAGGGTCGCATGCTCACAGTAAAATGAAATCAAACGAACCACTATTATTCATCCTTTATTAAGATCGCCAGAAAGAAACAAAAACAAAGAAAAAGAAGAATACAAAAAGATAGAACTAATCATCGGCATCAAACTCGCCATCCTCGTGGCGATCCCTGTTATGCCCCTGCTCGCCACCAGATTCATCTCCACTGGGAGGAACCTTAGAGAAGAAATCCTTGGGTAAATCCTCAGAAATTAGAGGAAGATCCAACTTCCCAACCAAAAAAATCCGACACTGCTGCCACATCGAGCTCGGCTCCTAATTCGACCTCCTTAGCTCGAAGACACGATAACTCGTCAGAGGCGAGGAGATTATTATTCATTATCTCCTATGAGTTTGATGTTAGCCATGACCTCCTTAAAACGAATCTTGCAATCCGCCGCATCCTTCTTCTTCTCCCACTTCTCCTTAGAAGACATCAGCACATCCAAATAACTGTCGGCTAAGGTCTTCTTAGCATCATAAGTCGCGCGACGAAGTTCATTCGTGTGACTTGTATTCAGAGATTCAATATACATTTCCAGCACGGAAACCTGCTGTAGAGTCGACTTCCTTTCATTCCTGACGACCCGAAGACGAGCCTCGAGAGAAGCAGCCTGATTCCCCAATTTCTCGGCCGCAATCAATTGAGTGATACTGATACGCTCTCTGTCCTGTGCCGTCTTCAAACTAAGCTTCAGCTCCCAAACGACCTTCTTGACCTCGTAAAGTTCCTAAGCCCGAGGAATATCTCGAAAATGCCTTTCCAAAGTCACCGCGAATTCGTTATTAGCTTCCATGGCCTAAAGAATGCATCAGGAATACACATAATAAAAAAGTAAGCATCAAAGATCAAAAGGCCAAACCAACCGACCTTAGCATGAGCGACCGCCATCTTTAAGTAGGCGTCGCGCTCAGTCATGTTCTGCAATGAAAGAAGAGGATACCCAGCCGGCTTGAAGTGCCTAATCAAGTAAGCAATACTATCGGGATCATCCGTGATCGGAAAATCTTTGACATGGGAAAATAGCCAGGGAAACGGCTTCGCGGCCGCACCTTCACTCGCGGGGCTAGATCAAGCATCGTTCCCCAAAATCTTTGCTTTCTTCGGGGGACGATCACGCCCCTCTGAGCTATTCGGATTACCAGAACTCAGAAGAGTTTCGGTCTTCGGTTCTTCAGTATCTTTGGCTTCAGATCGAGCCAATACACGAGAGAGTCGAGGCTCCTCGCGAAGGACCTCGGCGAGTGCTTCACTCACATCTCCAGAACGGATCCATCCCGCTCCATTGTTACGGTTACAAATTCTTTCAGACTCATGGGGACTTGTTTTCCTCGATGTCATGATTGACGATAGAAAGAGAGTAACTTTCAGAAAAACAAACAATTTTGACATCCAAACAATTATCAAACAATAAATTAAATTTTAGTCTACTTAATTACACTTACACGTTAATTAAATCCTATAACTTATTACACTTACACGTTACACCTAAGCACACCACATACATTACAATATCTTTAAATTATTACTCTATAAATTAATATATATTCAAAAACTCTATAAATCTATATAATTTTATATTTCTAAATTAAGTTTCGATTCAATTAGTATATCGATAAATTAATAATCTCTATAAATTAATAAAAAACTATACTTTTTGGTATAATCCCAACATTATTAGTTTATAGAGGTTTCTCTGTATGTTTAACATTGCTCACGTACAATCTCGATCGCAGTATGGAATCCCTTGGATAACATGGCGTTCTACGCGCAGCGACGTAAGGAAGGTCCCCGGACTCTGAGTGTTCCGCTTCAGCAAGCACAAGTGGCGCAGCTCCTCTGAACCAAATCGCAAACCTTCTTCACGAGCTCTAACCACGAGGGCCAAGAGGTGTCTCAAGAAGTTTGGGCACATCTGGGTGAGAGATATACCCAATTCAGCCACGATTTCAAGGATTGGTCCAGGAATCGGGAAGAAAAAAGACCGCAGGATTCAAAGAACAAGAGATACGCTCCATAAAATCTGTCACGAACAGTTTCAGGGATCTCAAGCGTGGTGGATAGTTCGATCTTGACGCCCCGATCGACACCATATGTCGTATAAATAGCCTCAAGATGATCAGCAGTGGTTGTTGGAAGAGGAAAAGAAAAGGGTTGTTGGAAGAGGAAAAGTAAAGGACATATCCATCTTTGTTTAAAGAGAAATCGAAAATCGTACAAGCAAGAGTTGAGAAGAGAAAGAAAGATTTAGGAGAAAAAGAAGAACTCCAAGTATTTAAAGGATATTCGCCGACTTCAAAAACGGCTCTATCATTAAAAACGATAAGACAATGATTAGGTTTCACCTCGAATACGGCACAAATAGCTGTTAGGAACAGGAGGCGCATCCTAACGGTCCATAGACGGGAAGGTGACACGTGTCAGATCCCTGCCGTCACGGAAACCGAACCGCCTCTTGTCAATTGAGTCTGAGTGGGCCATCTTTATCTTTCAATGAAAGAAAAATATTTGGGGACAAATGTGGATCCAATTTCAGCAGATAATTAAAGTAGGCCCAAGCCCACAGAAGATTATCATGAGCTCGACATCGACCTAACTTAACAAGGTCGAAGTGGTATCCCAAATATCGCGGAAGCAGTTAGAGGAGGAGAATGCTATAAAAGGAGAGCTAAAGCAAAGCATAAGGACACGGAAAAACCCTAAAGCATATCACTAATCACATCGACCTCACTCCATAGAGTTCTAGTTCGCTTATAACTTTTACTTTTCGTTGTTGTTCTCGATCTTGTTTACTACTTTGTATCGAATCCCTTATTCAATAAAGTCAATTTTTTCCAGCCTAATTCCGATTGTATCGTTGTGTTAAAGAGCATTGTTGCCCACATCATTTTTCTTCCTCTGATTAAACTCTTGATCACTACAAAATACTTAGTGTGAATTTTAGGATCTACACTGAGTTCGAGGTAGACCAAGCACAAATGCCATACTCACATCAGTAGGCGATCCAAGATGCATGACGCGAAGAGATACCTTAGCCTGACCATCAAGGTGGCGAAGAGCATCATGGTCAGTGAACAAAATAAACTCACGATGCACAAAATACTGGCGCCAGTGCTTGATAGCATGGACAATATAATAGAATTCCACATCGTAAGTTGAGTGGCGACCATGAGCTCCAGAGAGATTTTCACTATAGCAAGCTATCGTTCTTCCTTTGTGGCTTAAAACAGCTCTGATGCCGAGCTTCGACGCGTCACAGTGTATCTCGAATGTAGTTTCAAAGTTAGGAAGAACCAAGATAGGAGCTGTTGTAAGTTTCTCTTTGATGAGCTCAAAAGCTATAGAAGCCTCATGAGTCCAAGTGAACTTGCCATCACGCATACAACTGGTTATCGAGGCCATAATGGTATTGAAATGGCTCACAAAACGTATATAGAAAGACCCCAACCCATGGAAATTGTGCACGTCAGATACTATCTTCAGGACTGGCTAAGATCATACAGCTTCTATCTTTGAAGAGTCAATGGAAAGATCTTGTGAAGACACCGCATAACCCAAGAAAAAAATTTCCGTAATGGCAAACTCACACCTGTGGCGTGCTGCGAAATATTAATCAGAATGTCGTCAAAACAGACGACGACAAACTTGCCTATAAAAGGTCGCAGGGCTTGGTTTATGATTCTCATAAACGTACCAGGGGCATTGGATAACACAAAAGACATGACAAGGCACTTGAATAATCCTTATCTGGTTTTAAATGCTGTCTTTCACTCGTCACCATCTCTTATACGGATATGATGATACCCAGTTTTTAAATCAATCTTCAGAAAAATGACAGCTGATTCGATTTGATCAAGTAACTCATCTAGACGAGGAATAAGGAATCAGTATCTGATTGTGATCTTGTTGATAGTGCGGGTGTCAACACACATGCGCCAAGTGCCAATTTTTCTTGGGAATAAGAAGAATGGGGACAACACAAGGGTTGAGACTTTCGCGTATATAACCCTTCCGCAAAAGACCTCCTACTTGCTATCGTAAATCCTCATGATCAGTCGGACTCAGTCTGTAATGTGGGAGATTAGGAAGAGAAGTCCCTGGAACATAATCAATGTGATGATGTATATCATGGAGAGGAGGCATTCCTCTAGGCAGCTCGGCAGGGAATATATCCATAAACTCAGAGAGAACTGGGTCCAATAAAAAAATATCTCATTTGTTATATTATTTGATTGGGTTTCCAAGAATTTTAGTATACCCTTAGTTAAATAATAATTGTTAGATATACATATAAAAATATATAATTTGAGAACTCCATGGTAAAATACTACTATCGGGGTTGCTCTTATTTTCCGGACGTTGAGCACCTCAACCAATATTTCTTTTATAAAAAAAATATTAATTTTGTGCAAAAGAATATTTTCGTTAGGTTGGATTTGATGATTTTGGTTTATTGAAAACATAATCAAAGGAAGCAGATAACTAATAAAGTTTAGTTAGCTCTGTAGATTCATTTGTAATCACTCTTTGATATTGATATTAATGAAATAGTTTCCCAGAAAATAAATATTACCAAAAAAAAACTTCGTTTTCGCTTAGCTTAATTAAACCCAACAAGTCTGTGGACTGGTCAACAATATTGTTTTATCTTCTTAATAAAAAAGTAACAGACTATTGAATATCCGGATTTACATGTTCACTTTATCAAAATATGTTTGTTAAAATACAAAATAAACTTCTAGAATTTAAGTGAAATTAATTAATAATGTAAATGATAGAGTAGTAATATATATTTAAAATTAATAATTAGGTTTATAATTTTTTGTAATACTTAGATTTGGTTTTGTTAGACCTTAAGTAGTCAAGGATTTACCGAAATTCATCATGGTAAATATATTTACTTTTGTGAACAATTTAGGTGAAATGTATAAATGGTTTGGCATTGTTTGTTTGGCTTTTGGGTGCAAAATACAAGAAGGGAAACAGGGATACATACCAATGAGTCAGAACCACATTTTTTAGAAAACCATTGCATTCCATGGCACTATAATTCCCTGCGATACGATAATTTGAAATGTTCGTAATTTGGTTACATCTTTAATGGCCACACACGATTCCATCCAAACCGGGTTCGAACTCTCAGCAGCAATTTTTTCATCTCTACAAAAGCCACATCACTAACTCAGAAGTGAATACAATACAAAACAAAGAAGATTTAAGATTAGAAAAAAAAATTATTTAAGATACCGTTCATGATCAGAAATAATGGAGCAGCTAGATTTCTTCTCCCTTGGAAGTTGGAACAATGACAAAAAAGAAAACAAGAGCCCAATCATGGTACTTAATGTTGCACTCAATACATAGGCGCAGAGCCAGCCCGGGATTATAACATGACCAGCCATGATCGTTGGCACAACGGTTCCACCTATACCTCCAACAGCACCAATAAGATTCCATAAAACAAAACCAAAACCGCTTGCACTATCTTTAAAGCTATCCGCAATAATCGACGACTGAAGCACCAGATGCACAATTCCATGTCCATACCCATTGACTGCTGCACCAAAGGTAGCCTAATCCAATAAACAGTATATAACCATTAATTATTATAATTTATTTTTGCCCAACAGCCCCTAAGAGCATCCACAACAGTAGAAACTAGGTGATGACCCGTGCCTTGCACGGGATGAAATATATATTGAATTATTCATACATTTACATATTTTAAGTTATATATGTTTTTTTCTTTTATTTTGAAACACTTTATTTTAATTTATATACATATGGAACAGATTTATTTTCTTTTATCACAATGTAATTAATTATAAAACAAAATTGCTAAGTATTACATATTTAAATTTATATTTTCAGTGTTATAGATAAGAAAAAAAAATTCACTGTTACCTTACATATTTATATTTATACAGTCGAGATTCTTATTAGACCTGAAAAATATAAAGCAAGTAATTATCTCTTACAAATAAGAAATATTTATAGGTAATATATGCGGTAAAATCATATGGGTTAAAATTCTTACCAGGCCTAACTATACACTATGGGCTTATACAATTAAATATCTGTAAAATCAGTTAAGATAGAAACAATCAAAATCATCACAAAAAAAAAACATAGATAGAGTCGGGAGAAAAGGGGGTTAGGGTTTGTTCGAAGTCAATTTTATCTTTGACCAGGTCCACACAGGTGATTCGTTCTCTAACTCTGGTTTCATTCGGTTTTTATTATCTATCTCTAGGTTCTTTTACTCTATTAACTGATCCTCTTTTTTTATTTGACAAACAATCTAATTCAAAAACCAAATAAAGTACAAATTGTAGATCCCAAATTCCTGTTTTTGTGAATCTTTAATTAAACGTTGATGACTTCAAAATAAGAAATTGGAATCCTGTAATGATAACAATATAAGCAAATGTCAGCATAGTACAACAGTTATCATTCAAGGAGTTGAATTATTAATATTTGGTAAAATACCTTCACCAGAATTTGTGGAAAACAAAGAAATTCTAATATTGCTGATGTGTTGGTATGATTGAAAGAAATGGGGTCGTTTCATCTTAATTATAGTTAGATAGTGAGTGCTAAATTAGGAAATAGGGAATATCTCTAAATATTAATGAGGAATATATCTCCATAGATTCTCATCCGTAGAATCTCGTATGTTATTTTGTTAAAAACGTTCATGCTATTAATATATATCAATCAATCCCTTAAATAGCATTAATCGTATCAAACCGAATCCGTAATTTGAGAGATATATAACTTGGCGCAGGAGTAATTTTGGTGACATAAGTATACCTCTTTAGAGAATATTCTGAATTAGATTCATATGTAATAATGGAAATAGAGTATGTAATATCTATGAGATATATTGAGAATGTATTGATATTCTATTTATTTACTTGAATAGCAAGCATATAAGCATTTAAATAAATTAATATCACATTGTTAAAAATCTAAAAGTTTTGGCGGGACTTTTGTCAGATGTTAGTCAAACCAAAATTATACGTTAACTTTGGTTCATTCTTAGATAGAAAACTCTAGGCAGATAAACCATATATAAGCTGTAAAACATGGAAGACGCAATTCTAAGCTTTGGATTGAGATTAAAGCCTTCTGCTTAGGTTAAGGTGAAATTTGAAAGCTATTTTGTGTCTGTGTTTTCTCTTAGTGATGCTTTATCTGTGTTTATGTTCTAGTATAAATCATTTAAGAAAGCATTTTGCTATAGCGGTCTCTGATTAATTCTTTATGTTTGTCTTACTGGCATTGTAGTGCAGGTTAAAGGTCATCATTATACGGAAGTAGAAGCGACTTCTAAATGTTTATGATGTCAAAGGGAGAAGAAACCGTGTATTTTCTCTCTCTCTGTTAAAATAGCATTAAATATATTTCCAAAAATTGGTCGCATATAAACTAAAGGTTGGTCGTATATAAAAAATGCAATGGCAGTGTTTGTAATTTTTCTAGTAAGTTAAGGATCATTTAATTTAGACAGTGAGAAGGGCTAAGGTTATGACACCTCAGCATGCTAAGCAATGTTACAACTTATAAAATGTTTCTCTTTTAATAAGAAAGGGATACCTATTTGAAGTTTATAGTGCTAAAAAATATTTTTTAATAATATGAGTTTCTTCTAAAATATTAGTTACTAGGTGACCCATCCGCACCCTGTGCGGATATAAAAATATAGTATAATGCTGAGACAGAAGTATCTATTGAGTTCAAATGTGGGACTTAATGGAACAAGTGAGAGTTTCAATGCTGAGACAAGATTTGTGCAAATCTCTAGGATGCAGTAGAGGTGGGCAAATCGTTACATTTTCGGTTTGGTTTGTTTAGTTCGGTTTTAATATTTTTTTTTTCAACTGAAATAAACCTTATTTAGTCTGGTTCGGTGTGGTTTATGTCCAGTTCAATTTATATTCAGTTCGGTTTGCTTTTGGATCAGTTTAATTAGGCTCTTTGTCGCTTAATTTTTTAAAAGAAAAATTATGTTTTAAAATATATACACAAAAAATATGTGAACTAAATTCAATATTAAACTGAAACAAATACTAAAAAAGTCACAAAAAGTATATAAGAATAAAACAAATGAAAGTTAACCAAAGTAAAAAAAAAATTAACATCATTAGTATGTTTTTAATAAAAATTAACTATTAAAAAAACAAATGTAAGTAAGATATACAGGAGACAGTGACATATTAAAATGTGATAAAAATCTCATAGATATCACAATCCCATAAAAAATGTGATGAAAGTTTAAATATAATTCATAAGTAATATAAAATAAAAAGAACATTTATGAATAAAAAAATCCCATAGAAACCTGCATATCGCTATTGAAACAAACTGGAAAATGGTTTGTAATCAACTACAAACGGTCTTTCATCTGTGTTATTAATCTGTTAATATAAAAACAAACAAATGTATATATATAGTAAATCACATTTTTAAGATCCATATTTATATATATATATATATAATTAAGATAATAGTTTTGGATTATCTAAATCTCAAATCACCATTATATTTGTGGTTTTCTAAATGGATAATAGTTTTAAGCTTTTCTAACTCAAATCAACATTATCATATAAATTTTTCCAAGGTAATTGATAGCAAAATAAGGTAATCATCATATTTCCGAATTAACTAATTAGGAAATAAAGAACATACACATTAATGCAATATCAGATGTATATAGTTACTAATAAATGACATCATAAAAGAACAAGAAATTTACTTAATAGACATATATTTTCACAAAAATTTAACTTTTAAATTTGTCAATTAAATGTATATTTAAAAAAATACTTCCGAAAAAGATTATTTTGTTTAGAATTATATATAATAAAAATTCAGAATATATCAAATTTAAAGAATAATTATGAATTAATAATCATATTTTAGCATTAAGTCTTATGGTTCCTGAAATATTTGTTATAAAAATTCTTGTAAAGGCATTTCTTGAGATATATAAAGTCTTCTGGTTCTTGTAATATTTTTTTCTTTTAATAAACATGAAACAATTAAAGAAAGATATTAAAAATTGACTGTCATAAATTTGCAATAATTAACATACCATTTAAGACAAGTAACTGATGGCAAAATAAGGTAATCATCTTATCAACTTGCGCAAGTAATTGATAATAAAATAAGACAGGTTATTAATAAACAAATCAACTAATTAAAAGTCTTTACCAACAAGGTATATCTTTCCTAATACCATAATATGGTTATAAAATTAAAGAATAATAAATAGTTTTGATTTTGATATATTTTAAATCTATAGAAATATATAATAATTATGTTTTATCACTTATATTTAATATAGAAATTTGCATTAAACCGATTTAATTCTAACATTAGTATTAGAAATATATACAAAAATGTTACACATATCATATTCTAACTCTGAATTATATACATAATTTATTATGTGATAAATTGTATAAAGTTATATTATAATTGACATAGAACTATATAGTTTATGATGACAAAAAAAAGATGACAAGAAAGAAATATATAGTTTACATATATGAATTTATAGGATTTACATTTTATAATATGATAAATTGTATAAAATCATATTTGAGTACAAAGTTGATAAAATGTATAAAACCATTTAAGACAAGTAACTGATGGCAAAATAAGGTAATCATCGTATCAACTTGCGCAAGTAATTGATAATAAAATAAGGCAAGTTATTAATAAACGAATTAACTAATTAAAAGCGTTTACCAACAAGGTATATCTTTCCTAATACCATAATATGGTTATAAAATTAAAGAATAATAAATAGTTTTGATTTTTATATATTGTAAATCTATAGAAATATATAATAATTATGTTTTATCACTTATATTTATTATATAAATTTGTATTTAACCGATTTAATTCTAACATTAGTATTAGAAATATATACAACAATGTTACACATATCATATCCTAACTCTGAATTATATACATAATTTATTATGTGATAAATTGTATAAAGTTATATTATAATTGACATAGAACTATATAGTTTATGATGACAAAAAAAAAGATGACAAAAAAGAAATATATAGTTTACATATATGAATTTATAGGATATACATATTATAATATGATAAATTGTATAAAATCATATTTGAGTACAAAGTTAATAAAATGTATAAAACCATTTAAGACAAGTAACTGATGGCAAAATAAGGTAATCATCGTATCAACTTGCAAGTAATTGATAATAAAATAAGGCAAGTTATTATAGAAATTTGTATTTAACCGATTTGATTCTAACATTAGTATTAGAAATATATACAAAAATGTTACACATATCATATCCTAACTCTGAATTATATACATAATTTATTATGTGATAAATTGTATAAAGTTATATTATAATTGACATAGAACTATATAGTTTATGATGACAAAAAAAAGATGACAAAAAAGAAATATATAGTTTACATATATGAATTTATAGGATAT